>CAWUFW010003863.1:1195000-1698416 GCA_963921515.1 Calotriton arnoldi | reverse complement strand
CAGAGAGGTCCAGGAGAATGAGGGTTGCCACTTCTCCTCTGTCACGGATCATGTGGATGTTGTCTGTGGTGGCGATGAGTGCTGCTTCTTTACTGTGGTTGGGCCAGAATGTGGACAGCGTGGCATTGAGGAGCTGGTGGTTGCTGAGGTGGTCGGTGAGGTGTCGTTGATTAGTTTCTCTAAACCCTTGGTCTGGAGTCTTGAGTGGGAGATGGGTCTGTAGCTGGAGAGCACGGCTGGGTCAGTGTATGGTTTCTTGAGCAGTGGAGTGATGGTGACGTGTTTCCAGATGTGGTGAAGTTGATGAGGGCATTGAGGATGGGTGTGAGTGCTTTGCTGATTGGTAGGACAGATGGGGCCCCAGAGTGGATGGTCTTCAAGGTAACAGTGGTTTCGATGGTGGTGACAGCATGTCATGAGGTCAGTGTTCGTTCTTCGGCCATGATGGAAAGTTGAGTTGTAACAGGGTCTGGTTGAGGGTCGAAGTTGCCGTATATGGAGGTGATTTTTTTGCAGAAGAATTCAGAGAGCTTGTTGCAAAGGTCTTGCAAGGGAGTAATGTTGCTGGAGGTAGCAGGAGGCGCAGTGAAATCTTTGATCATGGCGAAGATTTGCTTGCTGCTTTGTGCCGGTGTTGATGCAGTCTGCAAGAGTTTTGCACTTATTGCACTCTACTGGTGGTTGTGTTTTAAGGTGGATTTGAAGATGCCTTTAATTGTGGTGTCTTCACTGGGTTGTGAGTGAGGGGAACCAGGGTGTCAGCGCAAGCAGTGATCGAGCTGTTGAGGTTCTTGATTGCTTTCGGAAAGTTGCTGGTGTGCTCAGGACAGTGCACGGAGAGGGTGGAAGCCCTGTTTCGTGATGCTTTTCCAGCTGCGGCGGGCAGTTCTGTTGGTGGTAGGTTTTTGTTGGTGTGGGATGGGTATCAAAGGTCGTGCAGGATGGGTATGATGTAACTGACAAGGGTTTGGTCTGGCTAGGTCACAGTTGCTGGCTTGTCGACTGATTTTTCTGATTAAGAAGAAACCGGGCCCAATAGGCATCCGGTGGTGTGTGTAGGTTCGATAATGTGCTGTGTGAGGCCAAGGTTTCCCAGAATTTCTAGAAACGCCATAGAGTTTAGGTCGGTGCGGTCTTCTGGGTGGTGCAACAAAGTCTGTGATGTTGCTGACGAAATTGGTGCGCGCTCTTGGTGGTCTGTATACGAGGGTTCCGCCCAGAGAGAAGTTGGCTGTGATGCATAACTTGAACGTGAAGTGGTCCATGTAGCTTGTGGGGATGTCCGTGTAGGTGATGTAGCGGATGGTGTCTTAGAATAAGATGGTGACTCCACCTTCGGGCATATGTTAACGGTTTTGCCTGGCGATCTTGTAGCCGGCAGGAATGGATGCAGCAATTTCTGGTGCAGAGTTTGGGTTTAGCCATTTTTCTGTGAGGAAGAGCAGGTCTGGAGCGTGGTCCTGCAGTAGGTCCCATAACTATGTGGCATGTGTTGGGTATGCATGCATGCATGCTAATATGGTGTATTGCGTGGGAGGTGGTTGATCTGTGTGAGCGTGAGTGGGTGGCTGGCTTGTGTGTGTGTGAGCGAGTGGGGTGCTGGGTGCTGTTTGTGTGGGAGTTCAGGGTGTGGGAGAGTTCATGAGAACTTGCAGGAGGTGCATGTGAATGCTCTCTCCGTTTTGTGTAGAGCAGTGTGGTAGCAGTGCGGCGAGCAGCAGCCAGAGTGCGGAGGAGCATGGCACAGCAGTAGTGGGTAGGGGGAGGATCAGGGTTTCTGGCACTGGGCACGGTCCAGGCATAGACAGGTGCAGATGGCCTTGCCTTCAACACGCCAGCAGCACATCTGCTCTTTGACTGCCAATAACTAGGTCCTAGGTGGAGAGAGGAATGCAGTAGGAAGTGTGCACATGGATGATGGGACATGAAGTCCCCTTGATTGCTTTCTTTTTTTAAAGATGGTTTTGGTGGGAAACCAGTGATATTTCTTCTTCTTGGGCAGATGGATGATGGGAAATGCATCAATGTCACTTCCAATGCAGATGGATTATGAGAAATTATGTCCTCTTGCTTGGCTTCTTCTTTTAAAGACAGTTTTAGAGGGAAACCAGTCACTTCCTGTGCAAATGGATGATGGAACACACAGTGATGTCACTTTCTGTGCAGATGGATGATGGGATATTTACATGGAACGTTGTGAAACATGTTACATGAAGGCGCTCTTACCTGACAAAGGTATGACTAAGGAGAAACAGTCGAAACACCACGGTCTTAACCACGAGTGCTCCGACTCCGCAAGCTAAACCACGCTTGCCTTTACCACGCATATGCCTTAACCACGCATGGTTAAGGCAATGCGCGGTTTAGCTGCTGGCTGCTGGGGACGGAAGCAGGAAGACCACGCAGGAAGAGATCCGGGGTGGTAAGTGGGGCTGGGCTGTGGTGTGGTTTTCTGGGCCGGGGGTAGTTTTCTGGGCTGGGGGGGTCAGGGTAGTTTTCTGGGCTGGGGGTCGGGGGTAGTTTTCTGGGCTGGGTGGTAGGTCAGGTGTAGTTTTCTGGGCTGGGGGGTCTGGGTAGTTTTGTGGGTTGGGGTGGTCGGGGTAGTTTTCTGGGCTGGGGGTTTGAGGGTAGTTTTCTTGACTGGAGGTTTGGGGTAGTTTTCTGGGCTGAGGGTGGGTCGGGGGTAGTTTTCTGGGCTGGGGGGTCGGGGTAGTTTTCAGGGCTGGGGGGGTCGGGTAGTTTTCTGGGCTGGGGGGGTTGGGGCTAGTTTTTAGGGCTGGGGGTTGGAGGTAGTTTTCAGGGCTGGGGGGGTTCAGGACTAGTTTTCAGGGCTGGGGGGTCGGGGTAGTTTTCAGGGCGGGGGTCAGGGGTAGTTTTCAGGGCTGGGGGGTCGGAGTAGTTTTTAGGGCTGGGGAGGGTCGGGTAGTTTTTTTAATTAGGGGTTAGGGTATTAGGCCTCAAGGCAGGGGGAGGGGAATGGGTAGTCGGGGTAGTTTTTAGGGTGTAGGGGAGGGCGGGGTAGTTTTATGTGCTGGGTCAGAGCTGGGCTTAGTCAGATTAAGGGACAGGGTTAAGGGGCAGGGTTTTAGGCCTTAGGGCAGGGGGAGGGTAATGGGTAGGCAGGGTCATTTTTAGGGCTTAGGGGAGGGTGGGGTAGTTTTTAGGGCTTGGGGGGGGTTGGTAGTTTTTTAAAATAGGGGTTTGCCTATCAATCAATCAATCAATCAATCATGTCACTTATAAAGCGCACTACATACCCGCGAGGGTCTCAAGGCGCTGGGGGAAGAGGGGGTGGTGCTGCTACTGATCGAAGAGCCAGGTCTTGAGGAGTCTTCTGAAGGCCAGTAGGTCTTGGGTCTGTCGGAGGTTGGTGGGGATGGTGTTCCAGGTCTTGGCGGCGAGGTGGGAGAAGGATCTGCCGCCGGCGGTCGTTTCCGGATGCGGGGACTGTGGCGAGGGCGAGGCTGGTCGAGCGGAGCTGACGGGTGGGGGTGTAGAAGCTGAGTCGTCTGTTGAGGTAGGCTGGTCCGGAGTTGTGGAGTGCTTTGTGTGCGTGGGTGAGGAGCTTGAAGGTTATCCTCTTGTTGACAGGGAGCCAGTGCAGGTCTCTCAGGTGGGGTGTGATGTGGCTGCGTCGGGGGATGTCGAGGATAAGACGTGCAGAGGCGTTCTGGATGCGTTGCAGCCGTCTTCAGGAGCTTAGCCGTCGTTCCTGCGTAGAGGGCGTTTCCGTAGTCCAGCCTGCTGGTGACGAGGGCCTGGGTGACTGTTTTTCTTGTTTCGGTGGGGATCCACTTGAAGATCCTGCGGAGCATTCGGAGGATGTTGAAGCAGGATGAGGAAACGGCGTTGACCTGCTTAGTCATGGAGAGGGTGGGGTCGAGGATGACCCCTAGGTTGCGTACGTGGTCGGTGGGTGGCGGGGCTGTTCCCAGTGATGTTGGCCACCAGGAGTCGTCCCAGGCTGAAGGGTTGGAACCAAGGATGAGGACCTCCGTCTTGTCCGAGTTCAGCTTCAGGCGGCTGGTCCTCATCCATTCGGCGACGGCCTTCATTCCTTCGTGGAGGTGGGCTTTGGCGGTGTGAGGGTCTTTGGTGAGGGAGAGGATCAGCTGGGTGTCGTCGGCGTAGGAGATGATGTTGAGGTTGTGCTGTCGGGCGATGTGGGCGAGGGGTGCCATGTAGATGTTGAACAGCGTTGGGCTGAGGGAGGAGCCTTGGGGTACGCCGCAGATGATCTTGGTGGCCTTGGATCGGAAGGGGGCGAGGCGGACGCTTTGTGTTCTGCCGGAAAGGAAGGATGTGGTCCAGTCCAGGGCCTTCTCTTGGATCCCGGCGTCGTGAAGGCGTGTTCGTAGTGTGTGGTGGCAGACTGTGTCGAAGGCGGCTGATAGGTCCAGGAGGATGAGGGCTGCTGTTTCTCCGTTGTCTAGCAGGGTCCTGATGTCATCGGTGGCGGCGATGAGGGCGGTTTCGGTGCTGTGGTTGCTGCGGAAGCCGGACTGGGAAGGGTCCAGGATGTTGTTCTCCTCGAGGTAGCGGGTCAGTTGTTTGTTGACGATTTTCTCGGTGACCTTCGCGGGGAACGGGAGCAGAGAGATAGGTCGGAAGTTCTTGAGGTCCTTGGGGTCTGCCTTGGGTTTCTTGAGTAAGGCGGTGATCTCGTCGTGCTTCCAGCTTTCCGGGAAGGTTGCTGTCTTGAAGGAGATGTTGATTATTTTCCGGAGATGGGGCGCGATGGCTGTACTGGCTTTGTTGAAGATGTGGTGAGGGCACGGGTCTAGCGGTGAACCGGAGTGGATGGTGTTCATGATCTCGCTGGTGTCCTCGTCGTTGATGTTGGTCCAGGAGAGCAGGCGGTTGGTGGTTGTGGGGGCAGTGGTCTCGGTGGTTGCCGGGGCGGTCGTGGTGTTGAAGCTGTCGTGGATGTCGGCGATTTTGCGGTGGAAGAAGGTGGCCAGTGAGTCGCACAGGTCTCGCGACGGCTGGATGTCGTTGGTGTTGGAGCTGGGATTGGAGAGTTCCTTCACGATGTTGAAGAGCTCTTTGCTGTTGTGTGCGTTGTTGTCTAGGCGGTCTTTGAGTGAGGCCCTTTTGGCGGATCTGATGAGGTGATGGTGACTGCGGGTGGCGCTCTTGTGGGCGGCGTAGCTGTCCGCTGTCCGTTCGTGGAGCCAGATCTTCTCCAGTTTTCGGCATGTTCGTTTGGAGGCCTGGAGGTCTTCGGTGAACCAGGTGGCTTTCTTGCTGGTGTGGCTGTTGGGCGGATTCTTGAGCGGGCGAGGGTGTTGGCGCAGTCGTCGATCCACTGTCTGAGGTTGCGGGCGGCGGTGTCGGGGTCGGAGGGTTCGGCGGGTGGGCTCAGGGCGAGGGTTGTGGTTAGCTGGTCTTCCGTGACTCTGCTCCAGCAGTGGCGAGGCATTTGTTCGGTGCGGTGGTGCGTGGTGGGCTTCCTGTAGGTGAAGTGGATGCAGTGGTGGTCAGTCCAGTGGGGTTCGGAGGTGTGGTTGAAGGAGACGTGTGGGCTTGCGGAAAAGATGGAGTCTAGCGTGTGGCCGGCGGCGTGGGTGGGTGTAGTCACGAGCTGTCTGAGTCCGAGGGTGGCGAGGTTGTCGATCAGGGTGGTGGAGTTGGTGTCCTTGTTGTTCTCGAGGTGGAAGTTCAGGTCCCGAGGAGGATGTAGTCCGTGGAGGCGATGGCGTGTGTGCTGACGAAGTCAGCGATGGAATCGCTGAACTGTGGTCGGGGTCCGGGGGTCTGTAGATGAGGGTTCCTCTGAGGGTGGTGTTGGGATCGGTGTGGATCTGGAAGTGCATGTGTTCGGCGGTGCTGAGGGTGTCGTCGGTGTTGGTTGAGACTCTGAGGGTGTTCCTGTGGACGATGGCGATGCCTCCTCCGTCTCCGTTGGTGCGGTCCCTGCGGGTGATCTTGTATCCGTCCGGGATGGCAATGGCGATGTCGGGGGCCTAAGGGCAGTTGAAGGGGTTGGGGTATTTGTAGGGACAGTACAAGGGGGTGGGAGGGGGTCGAGGTAGTGTTTAAGGGTTAGGGAGAGCGTGGGGGTTGGGAGGGGCTAGGGGTATTTGGACCTCAGGGTGGGGGGGAGTTTGTAGCTTAGGGCAGAGGGAGGGGGGTAGTGAACTTAGCCACGCATACCCCTTTACCATTGATGCCTTTACCACGTAATTACATGGATGAGTGGTAAAGGAATGCATGGTTAAGACGCATTTGTGGTTTAGGCTGCGTGGTAGAGGCGCACATGATTTATCCAGTCATACCTCTATCATACAACCATGACTAAGGAATATCAATTGGTTGATGTGGTCTGGTTAAGTCAGCCCAACAGCACTGATAGGAGTGGTGAGGAGACTGTGCCCCGGCTATAAGGGAAAACTGAAGAACATGAGCTTAAACTTCCAGGATCTTGTGAAGGAGAGAGAAGAGCAGAGTGATGGGTTTAGAGGCAGCCAGATACAGGTGTCAAGGTCCATCTGGGCTGGTAGCACCATGGGTCGGTGGGCTGAGCGTGGCTGCTGCCATTATTCTATACCTTCAATCACTCCTCGTTTAATAGATTCTTATTGGTCAACTGTGTGGTGTCACTGCAGCCGGGAAATGTGTGTTTGTTTCATTTTATTCTTCCTAGAATGCACCCCGTTCATTGATTTGGCAGCATTTCCTTCCATTTCACTTCCTCCACTGAACAAAAGTGGGTCCAGGCCACCGAGGAGACGAAGATGGAAGAGTTCAGGACAAGACGGGACTTTTAGGTCCGTGAAGGGTATTCTTTATAGAAAGCTACTCGACATTCTCTGCAATGCTTTGTTACATTGCATCAGGGTGAGATATGTTCCTCTGAAATGCCACAAAGGAGGGTCAGTGGAGGGGGAAATGGCGTCTGTTCTGACAGCATAATGGATCCTCCTGACCGATTGCTGGTATACCAGGACCACTGCATTTGAGACATTGGTAGACCTTCATCCGGTTCATTAGTTTAATATTTAAGGGTTATGTTAGGTATCTAGAGTGTTCCAACTACTTCTTACTCAAAAGGCACTAATTCAGTAGTTAAACACTGGAATGCTGGGAGCTCCACTGTAGACAATGAAACAGCTCAGTACCGATAAAGACTGGTACATACATGCTGCTCCAGCATTCCAATGTTTGTCTTTATCTTTCTTCCTTTTTTTTTTTTTTTTTTAAACTTTTTATTGATCAGAAAATAAACACAAAACTGCAATACAGCTACGTATGTAGGTCACAGTGCAGTAAGAAATGCATTCAGGAATCACGTTACACATCCCCACGCAAAGTCACATTTTCAATAGCAGACACAGTCATTGATCGGAGTACGGCTTTGCACTGAGGTCGTGGTACACATACATAAGTTGTACAGTAGTTAAGCCTGTCACGTCGCAGTTCGGTTCTCGGAGACAGGCAGATGTCACCTCTGTATTTATTCCACCCACCCCATTTACGATCCCATTTTTTGGGGCACCCCCTGTATTTGAAGACATCTTTTTCAGCTATCATTGCTCTGTCCATATCTGCTGCCCAATCACGCACAGTAGGGATCGCCCCCACCCCCCAGTTCTGAGCGATGTTTCGTTTAGCAATGGCCCATCCCAGTGAGGCCCTTGTTTTCTCAGTTTGCGTGAGGTCAGTGGCATCCCAAATATTCAATAAGCAGAGCTGTGGGGTGGCCTTCAGAGTCTTACCTCCCGCCCTTCCCATTAGCTTGGCGACTTCATCCCAATATTTCCGCACAACAGGACAATCCCAGATGATATGGAAAAAGGTTCCCTTTTGATGACAGTGTCTAAGGCACAGCGGGTCGGCTCTCCTACCTATTTTGACTAAGATTTCCGCATCTAAGTACACTCGGTGAAGGATTTTCAATTGAACCAGGCGTAGTCTCATAGGGATAGTCACTTCCCTGGGAGAGGCCAGAGCGTCACGCCAATCATCATCGTCGAGTTCGCCTAGGTCCAACTCCCAATTTTGCTTAAGGCGTATCAGGGGGTCTGGACGGTTATTTAGTAGTTTTTTGTACGTGAGTGATATGGCTTTTTTGTTCATGGGGTCGAGTACTAATCTGTCTTCCAGTGGCGAGGCCTCCGGCAGAGGGTCGTCTTTGGGCAGGATTGCTTTAGGAGCATGGCTTATTTGTAGGTATCGAAATGTTTTGGACTGTGCAAGTTGGTGTTTTTGCTGGAGCTCTGCGAATGTGGCCAACCTCCCCGAGATCAACATGTCACTGTTGAGATACCAATAAGGTCCCATTTGTCGAACCCTGGACAAGTGCTGAGGTGACCCAAGCGATCTGGTTCCCAGAGTGGTGTGGCTCGCGTAAGTTTGTTATGCCAGCCCATTTGTTTGTTAACCCTGTGCCACGTCTCCACTGTACGCGCAGTGGGCCCTGTGAGGTTTAATTTCCGGGGATTTGTGTATAGTGCCCTATTGTATCCCCCCTTTCCCATTAGCCACCGATCAGTGCGGAAATTCGGGTCATCATAAGCCCCATGTGCCCATTTGTTAACGGCGACCAATTGGGATGCTTGGTAGTAAAGTTTAATGTCAGATAGGGCGATGCCCCGTCGTACCACCCCGCCGTTAATTTTTTCGTAGCTATTCATGGGCTCGGCCGTCCCATAGTAACGTGCGCACAGCGCTTTCGATGTTAGTGAAATAGGTGTCAGGGATCTTGTCTGGGGTGTATTGCAGCGCGTATAGGAGGCGGGGGAGTGCTAGAATCTTGAAGAGGGCTGCACGTCCCAAGAGAGTGAGGGGGAGGGAGCGCCAATGTTTGACGTCGGCTCGAAGACGTGCCAGGGGTTCGAGCAGATTTGTCTCATAGAATAGGGCCGGATCAATTGTAATGTATATGCCTAGGTATCGGAAGCCCCTCAATGCCACTGGGATATCATATCCTCTTGGGTTGCGTGGTGGTGTCCCCCACAGCACATAAAGCTGGGACTTGGTCCAGTTGATAGTGTATCCTGAATGAGTGCCAAATATGTGGAATATGTGTAGGACCCGATGGAGTGATTGCGATGGTGAGGCCATATATAACAGGATATCATCTGCCTATAAGGAAATACGGTCCTCATGGCTCTCCGTCCACTTCAGACCGCGGATAAGTGGGTCTCCCCTGATCCAGACCGCGTGTGACTCTAGCACTAAGGCGAAAAGCAAAGGCGAAAGAGGGCATCCCTGTCTGGTTCCTCTTTCTAATTGAAACGGTCTGGAAGTGTGGTTGTTGACCACCACCTGTGCGGTCGGGCAGGCATACAATAGTTGGATCCATTTTATAAAGGTGGGTCCGAATCCCATTCTCACCAGTACCGTAAAGAGGAAGTCCCATTCGATGGTGTCAAATGCCATCGTGGTGTCTAATGATAACAAGGTGGCGTCCTCTCTAATTGTATTGCCTCTACCAAGTACCCCGTGCAGTCTTCTTAAGCTCAGGGATGTATTCCGCCCGGGCATAAAGCCTTATTGGTCCGAGTGTACCAAATCGGCGATGAGAGGGATAAGTCTATTGGCCAGCAATTTAGCCAGTATTTTAGCCTCAACTGTTAGGAGTGAGATGGGTCGGTAGGCCCTGCAATCATCCAGCGGCTTGCCTTGCTTATGAATAATCACGATGGAGGCCATTCGGATATCTGCAGGCAGCATCTCTTTTTTAAAGCTTTCAATGTACATTTGAAGTAAGTAAGGGGACAGTTTGGACGCCATTGGTTTCAAAAATTCGATCAGAAGTCCGTTGGGTCCCATGGCTTTACCCGAACTGACTTGTTGTATAGCTACCTGAACTTCTAGTTCAGTAAGTTTGCTTTCTAGAGAGTCTCTATTTTCTGGGGATAAACGGGTGACATTTATAGTCGAGAGTAGTTCTGCCGCCGCTAGCAGCGGGGTCGTGCTCGTGGATGTGTATACTGATGCGAAGTGGGTGGGGAATGCATCCGCAAACCGCTGGGGATCTGTGATTGCCTCCCCATTAGGCCCTAGTAGTAGATGAACCCATCTCGACAGTTGTTCCTTTTTTTCCAGCCAGGCAAGAAGCTTACCAGTTCTCTCACCATGTTCGTATATCTTATGGCAGGTTGACTTGTACTTCGCTTTGGCAGCGTGTGCAAGAAGCTGCTGGTAGTCGAGACGCACAACCGCAAGTGAGTGCTGCGCCTCCTGGTCGGGGGTGAGTGCGAGTGCCCTTTCCCTTAGTAGGATATCTTCCTCGAGCTCTTCTATACGCTTAACGAGTTCTTTTTTATGGCCGACCATCAAAGCTAGCGCTCTACCCTTCATTACTGCACCGAATGCACCCCATAGAATTTGAGCCGATGAGACCGATCCTACATTTACTTTGAAATACAAATCGGTTTCCTTGATTAACGTCTCTTTGATATGTGGTATCCTAAGGGCCCAGGGGTTTATGGTGAGGGTCTTGCGTTGCGAGGAGGAGCCTATTGTTATCTTGGTAAGGATAGGTGAGTGATCTGAGATACCGCGCGCAAGACAACGGGACTCGGAGATCTCATGGATGTCTTGTGCATGGGTGAACATGTGGTCGATCCGCGATTGGCTGTTGTGGGCCCCAGAGTGGAATGTAAATTGTACGGTGGCGGGGTTGAGTCGTCGCCAGATATCAACAAGGCCCATGGCGGACAGGAACTCGGCAAGTTGAGATCCCCCGAGGGGGTCTCTGCGTGGCGGGAGGCGATCCCTGGCGCCATCTATCGCAAGGTTAAAGTCCCCCTCCAGTACTAACAGACCAAGCGGAAGATCATTGAGGAGTGTTCCTAGGTCCTGCAACGTGAGGCGTTGCAGTCCAGGGGGGGCATATGTCGATTAACCCTGGGCGTAGTTCGCGTAGTAGCGCTACGCGTAGCTACGTGAAGTGCACTTCGCACTACGCGAGCTACGCGTAGCACTACGCGAACTGTGTAGTGCGGTAGGAAATACTGTTCGCAATGATTGCACAGTGCCGGATGCTTGTCCGCACTGTGCAATCATTGCAAACGACATCTTGCACAGTGCAAGCGGTCGTTTTCTGCCGCTCGAGTAGATTTGTACTCGAGCGGCAGTTTTCTCAACGCGGACTGGTAGTTTCTCATCGCGAGCGGTCGCGAGCATACGCGACCACTCGCAATGAGAAACCTGACCTCCCGCGTTGAGAATCTCGCCGGGAGGTTTATTTTCCACGCTCGCGATCGGCAACTTGATGTTGCTGATCGCGAACGCAGAAAAAGTCTCGCCGGGATGTCATTTTGCTCGCTCGCGGTCGCCAACTTGACGTTGAGGACCGCGAGCAAGCAAAAAATGCCGCTACGCTACACATTTTTGCACTGTGCTACGTGCAATTCGCGTAGCGCGTAGTTGCGCAAACTACGCGAGCGTAGCGTAGTTTTCCGCCCAGGCCTAATGTCGATATGACATTTAGTGATCTCCCCTCCCATGTGCCGGTAAGTGCTACGTATCTGCCTTGGTCATCAGTCCAGGTCTTATGTATCAGGTACGGACATCCTCTGCGTAGAAGTATCCCCGTCCCTCGCGAGCCCGATGTAAGCCCTGCATGTACGACCAGTCGATACCCCCATCTATTTAAGGCTCCGCAAGAGTTGCCAATTAGGTGCGTTTCTTGAAGAAAGTCCGGTGCCTGTCTCTTCAGATATTGGAGGACTATCCCTCGTTTAATTTTGTCCCCAAGGCCGTTAACATTTCACGTGAGGAACTTAAGGTCTACGTGTGGTCCCATGTGTATGTAGACAGTCGGTCTATGTAAAGTCGGAGTGGGGGGAACACATCAAGGATTGCACTTCGGTGACACTGTGAATAAGAGACTGTGCGGTGTGTCTGTGGGTGAGTCCGCGTGGTCCCAGTATTTGCGGGCGGCCCAGAGAGGATACGCACGGGTGTCTCTCGTGACCCCCACTTCGGTGCAACATGAACATAAGCAGTGACCTGTAGCGTTGTAGAAAAGAAGTATTGCAGTATGCTATTAACATTACCCAACAACGAGCCCCCTCCCCAAAAATAGAACAAGCATGCGCCCCCCTCCCCGATAAGGGTTCCACCCTCCCCCTCCCTGCCTCCCTGCATGACGGGCAATGAACCTCCCGCCACCCCCAACTTGCAGAGTGCCTATCGCCCACCCTGAAAAGATTTGGGTACATGAACCAACCCCACTCCCTTGGGCAATGATTCGTGTTTCACATTATCCCCGAGCATGAATATTCGGAGAGGAAGCTGAGGCATCTCTCATCACATGTACGAAGTACCCCCAACACCCAACAGCAGTTGTATAGTTACGTCTCTGGGTCCACGGTTATCACCAAAGAACAGTTCAGAGGTACAAGGCTCGATGTAGGCAAAAAAGGCACCACAGAGTCAACCATGTATTTTATTTATTTTTCTATTTATTTATTTAATGCGATTTTATATAGCGCGAACATTACCCGAAGGTGTCAGAGCGCTTTACAAAAGAACCAGTTGCGTTACATAAGGACTTTGGATTACATGAGTTACATAAGAG
The DNA here is from genome assembly GCA_963921515.1 of Calotriton arnoldi. Taxonomy (NCBI): domain Eukaryota; kingdom Metazoa; phylum Chordata; class Amphibia; order Caudata; family Salamandridae; genus Calotriton; species Calotriton arnoldi. Next base: position 1,685,881 of record CAWUFW010003863.1, on the reverse strand, counting down.
ATACAAACAGAAAAAAATTGCAAATGTACAAGGTGTAAAGTCACTCAAGGAAGAGATATAAACAGGAAAAAAATTGCACATGTACAAGTTGTAAAGTCACTCAAGGAAGAGATACAAAGATAAACTCTAAAATCACATAGGAATGGTAGTAAGTATAAAGGTCTACTACATATACTAGTGGTTAGAGTTCTATATATACAAATAGTAAATTCACACAGGATTACATTTTAACAGCGATTAGGCTTGGACAATTATATAATACATATATATATATTTAAGGCAGTCCAGCAAAAAGAGAAAAACGATCGAGGGTCATCAGGAGGAGTGGGGAGGGAAGAAGGAACGGAACAAAGGTCAAACAAAATGGCGGGTCCGGGTCGTGGGTATAGACGGAGACCATCTCCACAAATGGCGGGATGCACAAAAGTCACCAAAGTCAAGAATCCAGAAGAGGAACCCAGAGAGCAGGATTCCATTGAGTAGAGTCAGAGGGGGGACGCAGCCACAAAACCAAAGGCGAACGGAAGGCTGTAAGATGCATGCACAGGCTCTGGACCACGGGGTCCAGACTAGTGTCTTGTGATAGTTTCCCTAGTCCGTGTGATGCTGTTCCGGTGAGGCTTCCGTGGCGGTGCCACCGCCCTTCGGTGACCAAAGTTGGTAGTCCGGTCGATCTTGGTGCCCGGTCCCACGGCGAACTTTGTTGTTTCGCTTCCCAACTGTGCGCCAGCCCTCAAGCCAATCCCATGCGTCCTCGGGGCTTGAGAAGAACCATGTATTTCCCTCGGATACAACATGCAGTTTTGCAGGGAAGAGCATGGCGTATTGATTTCTTGATCGCGCAGGGCACGTTTCACCTCCAGGAAATTACGGCGCTGTCTCTGGACCCGTATCGTGAAGTCTGGGGAAAAGGTGACTTGGCTGTTATCAACGGTAACCGGCGGGGCCGCTCCCGCTGCGTGCAATATTACATCGTGGTCTCAATAGTTAAACACCCGCGCCAGGAGGGGTCGGGGCGGTGCTCCTGGTTTTGGTCTGCCGCCTGGCACCCTGTGCGCCCTATCGATGGAGAAATATTTGGATAAGCCCTTAGGTTGTAGATGTTGCAACACCAGGTCTTCTACAAATAAGTCTGCCGCCTGACCTTCCGCCCGTTCAGATACTCCCATTATACGGATATTGTTGCGCCGCATACGGCCCTCATAGTCATCGAGCTGGCGCTCCAGCAGGTCCTGTTTACCTTGAAGATCAGTTACTTGGCGTTTGAGGAGATCGGAGTCTGTCGCTAGGTTCTTAGTTGTGGATTCCACAGCAGTGAGACGCTCGGCCCTTTTCCGCATGTCTGCCCTAATCAGGGAGACCTCCGATGCAACCGTGTCTATTCTGCCCTCCAGGGAAGTGCGCACCGCCGTGATGGCAGCCAGTACGTCTTGTAGCGTGGGTTCTGGCGGGTCGACCGTCTGTTTTGGGGTAGACTGCGCCTCTTCTTGCCCCTTTTGCCAGGCAAATTTTTCCAGTTTTGTCTGGAGCGCGTGTCGGTCGCCACGGCCACTCGCCATGGTGTTAACGGTGTGTCGGGCACAACAAAGATGAATGTGGATCCAGCTGGCTAATCACCGCCGCCTGCGTGTGGGATTACGCCCAGTCCGGCCTGTCGGGTTTCACCAGCTGGGTGGCGCCGAGGACGGCGTGTTTGAGGGCGCACGCAGACCAGCCAGCGGAGGGAGGGGCCGGTTATATCCCAGCTGCCCACTCTGTCAGATCAAATGTTTCTTGTGGTTATAGCGTGACCCTAGTGGTGGCTTTGGGTCAATAGGATATAGCTGGTGTGGTACTGCTCTTTATAATAACTGACCGTTCATCACAACAATGGCCGCAGTATATGGCTATCACTGGGCCCCGGGGGAAAACCGCCGCGATGAGGCACGTCTCACTGCGGGTTAACGTCTCTGGCGGGCAGTTGCCATGTCATGTGAGAATTCCCACATCGCTGCAATGTCTGCCACCCTACCGCTGCGTGCTATGCGCCTGTAGATGCTTAGGTGTCTGTAGGGGAAGAGGTACTGCCTCGGTGAGTATCACTCAATCTTGGTATAGGTGTGGCCTTGAAAGTGCCGGTGAGTGGTTGGCACTCTACGTATTTATCACGATGTTTCCGCCAGCGCTGGGCAGTCTCCGGGCGGTCGCGCTAAGGCAGCGTGCAATAATGAGCCGAGTGCTTAGGGCCAGAGTCCCGCTGGGAGGAGTTGGATCAGTGGGGGCTTCTCACTTGTTCGCGCCGGTAGGCGCCCGCTGAGCTGATTGCACCGGTGCCGCTTCCGTGTTTTTTCGGCCGTAAAGGGGTCGCGGTGCGCGCCTCCCGCCCGGCCGCCACACCACAGGTGACGCAGTCCAAGCCGGCCAGCCGGAACTGCGGTGGTTGATGAACTTGGCAGAGCGGCTCCGCCGGGAGACAACAAGCGGGGGCCGCGCCCCAAGCCGCCGGAGCTTCTTATGCAGGCAGTCTGCGGCCTGCGGGCCGCGCCTCACATTCCGACAAATGCGTCCCGGGTCCGGCTTCAGATCTTCGGCTGCACTTGTTTGATTGGAACAGCTGTCGGAGGAGTGGTACGCCACTGCGTGAAAAGCAAGCGGTGAGATTTTCAGGAGGTTTCGCTCGGGGCAATGTTGTATTTCACGGATATTTCGGGAGTGGCACGACGGAGCTTCGCTACCGTGCGGCCATTTCCCTAGGCAGTTGGCCACGCCCCCCCTTTCTTCCTTTTTTAATTTAGAACACACAACCACCCGGTGGGTGAAATGTTCTAATAGCGTTAAAGCCCTTATGCCTTGGTCTACACTGACTGTAGAAGGTCCTCTTCCTCATTATAGGCCCTCGCCTATGGCTTGACCTATAAATCTGGTTCAGGGCCTTGTCTTGCTGTCTAGGATGAAATGAAGGGGGCAGTATTATAAAACAGAAGAGACGGTTCACGAAGGTAAGACCAATACGTTTATTAAGGCCAACTTGTAAATCACCAGCTCACCTCTATCACACTTTTGTTCTCTCCCCTAGCTCCGGTCTCTCAAGACATTCTATCATGAACTCCTTCTCAGAGTTCTAAAGGAGCATACCATGTGGGGCAGTTAAAAAGGAATGAGGGGGAGGCTGGCACAGACTACCAGGGAGGAAGAGGCCTACAGGTTAATTAAATGGGTAAAATTACAACACATCTCCTTACTGAAGCAGACATAAACAGAACTGAAATACATCGAAGTAAGATGTTGGCATCAAGAATAAATGTACTTATACAATTACAAGAATTCTTTGAGACTAAAACTTAATGTTGTCTTTCAGGAATATATAGTACTTGCGCAATCAAGGAGGACAAAGAAACTAATACATTGTATAGTCTTTCTGTCAAATGGGACGACAACAATGCCTTTTGTGTCGTTCACTGTGCCATGGGACACAACTTTCCTTGCCGGGAATATTTGACCCTAGAGGTATGAGTCTTGCGGGACAAGGAACTAATCTATCCATGCTCCACATGCGTCCATCCTCCACAATCACCACATTGCATTTTACCTCCTTAATTCTTGCAGGTTTATAAAACGTATCAAGTTTATTGTGACTGTTGGCCAGTTTTCTTACCAAGACCCATTGCTCTTCTTTCCATTCTTGTTGTTTCACACCCCATTTATTATCATACCATTGTATTTAACTTGATGACTAGTGACCTTATACTTAAAAACACTACTGATCCTTTACCATCATTCTGTCCACAAATAGCCACTTGGGAGCAAATCTGAAGCTTGGTTTCTTTCCCCGGAGCAATTCAAAATGAGAGATCCCTGTTACGCTATTGGGAGTGGTGTGGTAGGACCAAAGCAATTCATTGAATGTTTGGATAATGGGTCTACTCACAGCCAAGTCTAACTGGATGGATTATTTTAACATTCTGTTTGCCCTCTCCACCAAACCATTTGCCTTGGGGCAGTACAGTGGGGTTTTCATATGCTGAATGGATAATCCTGAAATTTCTCATTTAATCAGAGCAAAACTGAACCTCATTATCAGTGATGAGTATGCTTGGGATTCCTTCTGTGGCAAAGGTATCAGACAGGAAGTCTATCAATATTCTCGTGTTAATGTTATTGAAAAATCTTATGGAAATCCAATGTGAGTGGTAATCTGTGAGACTTAAAATGTACCTATTTTGGACCCCCATGCCATTAATGGGCCTCACGATGTCCAGACCTAGTTTGCCCCATGGACTTAGAGGCTCGCTGTCCGATTAAAGGGGAGTCTTATGTATTTGTTTGGATTTGTCACTCATGCTATTTGCGTACCAATCCATTACTTTTTCCTCTACCAGAGAGTCCATATAGGGAAACCAGTACTCAGCTCTGACTCTTTTTTTTGTTAGGCTCCTCCGTAGGTGGCCCTCATGAGCTAAATTAACAAAGTGCTCTGTTAACTCTGAAGGTGGCACCAACTTGCCTGACTTAAAAATTAAATCATCACTTATTGATAGTTCATTCCTTACATTCCAATATGGCTGCACTTCCTTTGCCAACCCGCTACATTTTTTTGCCTATCCCTTAACAATTTTCTCCATCACAGATGCCAAAACTTCGTCTTTTGATATGGCAGCTTCCCATACAGATTTCATTAGAGCAGGCACTGATACAGTCAGGATGAGAAACTCAGGGTTACTGTAAACATTGTTTTCATGCCGTAATGGCATTTTCGACAAGATGTCAGCTGCCCTATTCCTTTCGCCTTGAACATACACCATTTTAAAATGGTTTCCTTGCAAACCACAATTCCATTTTGCAATCCTAGGCATACTTTTCTCTATGTCTTTAGTGGAAGAGACCGAGACCAAAGGTTTGTGATCTGACCTTAAATCGAAAGGTAAAACTTTAAATGGTTGATCGCCCAAAAACATGCTAAGGCTTCTTTGTCGACAGCGGAGTAACTAAATTCACCGTCTCTAAGTGTCCTTGATGTAAAAGCAATTATTCTCTCTGAGCCATCGCAAATTTGGGACAGAGTGGCACCAATGCCTTTGTTGCTGGCATCAGTTGTTAATATAGTTTTCCTTTTAGTATTAAAGTTCCCTATGCTGAGAGCATTGACAATGGCATTTTTTATTCTTTTGAATGATTCCACATGTGCAGCATTCCAATCAAAATGCGTATAATTTTTTAGCAAGGCTCTCATGGGTTGTACAAGGTCAGCAAAATTGTTTACAAACTTAGACATATACTCCGTTAGCCCCAAGAAAGATGTAACTTCTTCTTTATTTGAAGAGAAAGGAGTATTTTTAACTGCATCTACCAGGTTTATTTTTGGTTTAAGGCCTTCACTGGCGATGGTGTGCCCCAAATAATCAACAGATGTGACTCCAATCATACAATTGTCTCTTTTGATGGTATGTCCTGCATCACGCAGTTTGCAAAGTACACTGCCCAGGTTGCTGTTGTGTTCCTGTTCTGTGGACCCTTAAATTAAAAGATCGTCCTGGAAAACACATAACTTAACTAGTTTTTCTCAAAATGCGCTGTATGATCCTTCTGAAAACTGCTGCCGCAGAGGCCAAACCAAAGGGCATCCTCTAGAACTTATATGTTCCAAATGGGGTAGTGAAAGAGGTTAGGGGTTGTGATTCAGGGTGTAGTGCTACCTGATGATACAGGGAAGATAGGTCAAGCAAACTGAAGTACTTGGCGTCATGTATGAGACTTAGCATTTCGTTAATTCTGGGAAGGGGATAGTGGTCTACCCAAATATTGCAATTCAAGTCTCTTGAGTCAATACATAGACATATTTCTTTTACAACACTCTATAATGTCAGGACAATTGGGACCAACCACTCTGAACACTCAATCATCTCTATGCCTCCTTGTCCAACCAATTTGTCCGGCTCCTTCTTTAACGGTGCCCTCATGAGTAAGGGAACAGGTCTAGTTTTGTGCACCACTCGTGCAGCAGCAGTTTTCAGTTTAATTCTGTGCATAACACCTTTCAGTCAGCCCAATCTCTCTAAAAACACTTCTTGGAAATTGTCACTGATGTCTAAACCCACCACCTACCTGTCTATTAGCAGCAATAATTTCTCATTGTTAGGATCTAATTTAATCCCTAAATCTATCTGGTGTTTCCTCCTCAATAGGTTGGATCCCTGTTTAGTGACATAAACCTTACCTACTGTGTGTCTGTCCTTAAAATTAATATCCATTTTAGCCATACCCTCCAAGGGGATGGAATCTTTATTATAACCCCCTCATTTAATATACGGGGTTTCTAAGGCATATTCCTTACTCTCTATTTTGTCTTGAAATGTTTTGCTATCTATAAGAGTATATGAGGAACACGAATCAGCGAGTACCTTTATCTTGACCCCCATCTAATAAAATATCACAAGTGGGGTACAGCACTTTCATATCAGGCTCTGCCGAGTTGACTTAGAATATAAATTGCCCATTGTCTTGTTGTTCATTTTCCTCAGTGTTCTCCACAACATGTATATTTTTTCCATTTCTCTACATACCTCATATAGCACCTCTTGCAGGACATTTAGGACTATTGGGTAAATGATTGTTGTAACCACAGCTGAAACACTTAAGCTTACCATTTCTTTACAGTAGATTTTGGTGTCTGAGTATCTTTATCTTATACACCTCTTCAACTTCATTTAAATTATTCATATCATTATTGGTTTTCTGTGTGTCCTTAGACAATCTCATTCCTTTAATGCATAAAACAGTGTGCTCAGTACTCTTTGCAATATTAATGGCTTCCTTAAGGGGAGGACTTAGAGATAACAGCTTCTCCTGGACTTTCTGATTATTGGTACACTTTTCCAGTTGCTCTCTAATTACAGAGTTTGTGAGGGTGCCATAGTCACAAATAGCTGAGAGAACCTTAAGCACTGAAATGTATGTCACAACATTTTCATTTTTCTCTTGTGCTCTATTAAAGAATTTGTCTCTCTAACACAATATTTGTAGTTTGTTTGAACTGTTTATCTAGAGTGAACTGAAACACATCTTCATCGTCTTCTCGACCAATTTCATTAGAGTCATGTTCAACAATGTCGTCATAGGCTTTCCTGCTTTGTACCCCCAGATTATGTAATAATATGTGCTGTTTGCTCACAGACAAAAACTTTTCCCCACCTAAGGCTATTAAGTATAAATTAAAACTTTTAATCCACCTGTGCCAGGGCAAATTAGGTTCCCCAATTTCAATTAAAAATGAGGAAGGCTAGCTAGTTCATGCTGGCTGCAGCCATAGTAAAATTTACTATCAAGCCAAACCGGAAAAGTCTTACACCAGGTGATATACAAAATGCTGAATAGTTATATGAGGTAACAAAAGAACTGCACAATACCTGTAACTGAAATTCACAAACACAGATCCACTAATTGTTCCCACCATATCTTAGTAACACTTCAAATCTTATTTCTTTATTTATTTTTTCCTCAGGGAACAGGAAAGAGTCTTACACAAGTTTCCAGTTAGGAGAGTACAGTTAAGTCAAGAATATATAACTTACTCCCAGACTGAGGTGAAGGAAGAAGAAGTGGTGCTGATAGTCCACCTCAAGTACGTCTGTCTCTTTTCAAAATAGGTTGTCTCTTCCTCTCTCTGTTTACACGGAGTGTATGTGCGGTAACCCCTCTTGGGACAGGGCTGATGCCAAAAGCGGGACGAGGACTCCTCCTACACACCGCAGAACTTGTACCACCTCAGAACTTATCCTCACCTTCTACGCCGTCGGATGAGGGTGATTGAGGGTGATTACGTGACTACGTGGGGTTGGCTCACTCTCCCTTCCTAATGCTACAACTAGATGCTGGAGTGGGGACTCCTCCAACACGCCGCTTGAGGAAAGGAAATAAACCCGAAGACCTTGATTGGATCAGGGCGTTAACTCCACCGACACGCTGCCTGAGGAGAGTAGAAGAGTTGAAGAAGATGACTGGACCAGGGCAGGGCTTGCCCTTCTCTCTCTTCCGTGAGAAGTGGGGAGGAACAACTGCATGAGCACCTCTCCCAGATTACTACATGTACCCCGTTTCAGAAAACTGCTGGTAAAGAAGGTCAACAATGCAGTTCTTGGCCAAGAAGCATTTTACACTGGGGTGGTGAAGTGAGCTAAAAGATGATGATGGATTCAACCCAGATCTGTGACTGGGGGTGAGTGTCTGGAAAGTGTCAGCGCTCCGTCCATCATCTCCTTGTGTTTGCTTTGTTCGCCCTAAGTTGGCAGGGTATGCCCAGACGTGGGTCCCTTGCTCACTTTGCCACTGGATTCAAGCTAGCCTGGCTGATGAGGGGTGTTACCCCGAAACCGGTCCCAGGATGCTTGTTTCCGGTCCAGGGAAGACCCAGCTTGGCAGTTTGGGCTAGACTGTTCCCATGAGGAACAGAGTCAAGGCTGATTTGCATATGGCTGGGTCTGAACTGGGGTGGCGAAGTGAGCTAAAGAACGATGATGGATTCAACCCAAATCTGTGACTAGGGGCGAGTGTCTGAAAAATTCCAGCTCTCCGTCCATCATCTCCTTGTGTTTGCATTTTACACGTTGTCACAAACGAAGAAGCTTCCTTGCTTAACAAAGGCTCTTTCACAAGTAGGAAGTGCTCGGGACTCAAAGACATAACAGTACTCGATTCTCTGGGGGCATACCAGTGCCTGATATCTGAGGCGTCACAGTTGCCCAAACCAATGTCTTCTTCAAAACGGAGACTGGATCTTGTCGTCCGTTGGGTAGCCCTGAAATGTTCTGTCAACTGTCAAGACCAGGAGATGGTTCTGCAATTCAATTACCATCGTCCACAATTAAAAAACCAGGAGGTAAGGCGAGAAGGTTTCAGCGGTGGAGATGCATCGCTGTCCCCTGCACAGCATCCCATCCTCATCGCCAATTATTATAAATAAGAAGAGACGGGCCATGAAGATAAGACTAATGAATTTATTAAGTCTAACTTGTAAATCTCCAGCTCGCCTCTATCACACTCCTGTTCTCTCTCCTCATTACGGTCTCTCACCAACATTCTATCTTTAACTCCCTCTCACAGTTCTAAAGGTGCATACCATGTGGGGCAGGAAAAAAGGAAAGGGAGAGGCTGGCACGGACTACCTGGGAGGAAGAGGGCCGCAGGTTATTTAAATGGGTAAAATTGCAACAGACAGCTACACAGTTATTAATCGCCCTTTCTCCTCATGTACTATCATCTTCAGCATGGGTTCAGAATTCCGTTGGAATGTAATTAATGGCAGTAAAAGAGTTGTCAGCAGTATTAACCGCTGTTAATGCCTCTGCAGAGTACAATAACACTTAGCAGGGCCACTGGAATTATACAGCAGAAGAGGGCCAAATTATGCAACAGGGTTGATTAAATTATGCGGAAAGAAAATCCAAATTATGCGGTGCAATGCTGCACATTTTGTGATAGTATTACTTTGTCATTGTGTTAGTTTTACACTTCTTAACACTGTCTGAGCATTGGTTGCCCCTCATTAGTACCAGCTTAACACCCAAATATAGCGATAAGCAACAAAAAGGTGACCAGTCGACCTTTGCAAATGACCTTTCACTGCACCAACACGTGCCGCTGTGTTTTTGGTAAATTTTGAACAGTTTGAGATAGAAACAAAAAAAAAATTGTTGTTAAAATTTGCAGATTATGCAGCAGATGATCGATTATTTGGCAAATGTGGCATATCTGTAATTATGCGAAGAATGGCGCAGCCGCACGAGCGCATAATTTCAGTGGCCCTGCGCTTATGCTGAGACACTGCAACTGTTTTAGCATTGGAGACCTTTCCCTGGCTGATAATTACAGCAGCATCTCCAGTGCCATTCAGTAAGCAGGACACCTTCATCTGGGTATTTGGCTGTAATTACATTTGTGACTGCATTTCCACCTTTGGGTCGTATTTCTCACTCATGTAGCTTAATTAATCTGCTAAGAGAGTCTTCTCCCCCTGCCCTCTCTCGGCGCCCGGGTTGGCACTATTACTGCTCGGGAGTGTGTGCTGAAGACAAATATTTCTCCGTTTCATACAGGCCTCTTCATCTGGATGGGCCAAGGGTACGTTCGGGCGGGCCAATGTGGGACCAAAGTTATCAATTCTGGAAGTAGCCTACAACCCCAAGATTACATCATATCTTCTTCCAAACAACCATACAGTGCCCCTAGAGAGTTATTTGAGAGTAAGAGCTAATGTCTATACTCAACAACATTTCCAGCAGGGCAGCCTTCAACAGAAGCACCTGGATTTCAAGCAGATTCTAGTAGTAGTTCAAGGTTAAGGAGGTCCCTGTTACCTCACCTAAACCTTGACATTTCGCACTAGGAAGACTGGTTACTGCCTCTTTGCAATTTGCCCAACGCCTATTTCTTTGCATACTGTGAACTTTGTAACTGTTTATTTTCACGTCATTCTTCTGTGGTGTCCTTTCATTGATAAAAAACAGGAACACCTTTGGGAAAAAAAGAAAGCAGTATTGTTGACAACTAAGAGTAGTTTTCCTGCCTGACAAGTGTACAACCATTAATTGCAGTCAAACAGGTAACCTTCTGGGGCCGTATTACACAGACTGCCCTGGTTACAGAAGGGGCCACAGACGCTTGTGGAGCTCCTTGTGTATACTGAATGCTGAGTGCTGGCACCACTGCTATATTCATAGGACGTTCCCTCATTTGCAGGGGCATGACCGCATGCAAATAAGGGAATCATTTTGCCTCTTAGCCCATCCACATTATGGAGGGGGGCGCAGAGGCAAACAGACACACAACATAGGAAAGAAATGCAATCATCCAGACTAACAGAATACTTCAGCCAAGGCTCAGTTTTGTACCAGTTTGAACTGAATGCTCCATAGCGTGCATTTGCTTCTCTCGGGTCATGTCATGTTATTTTTTTTGTTTGATCTGTTTATTAAAGATTTTGTTGTTGTGTACATGAATATAAAATGATACACCATCATAGAAATCATCATACAGAACCAGTAGGTAAGTAGCAAGTACAAATCATAAATCAACAGCTCAACGGCATGATTACATCAGCTAAATTAAGTACAACTGGAGACGACAATTGGCATATCCCGTCAATCATAGAATCTCCTCCCTCCGTCAACAATGCTGTACAATCACGTTATGGTACATTATAACTTCAACTATGCAATACTTGTCAAGTACATAAGCACGGTTTTTATGGCTTCACTCCGCCATATCATATCAATCTGTGTATGCAGTCAAACAATGTTATGAAAAACACCTAACATGAAAAATGCTATTGGGAAGTGGGGTGGGAGGGGAAACAAGAGCCGCATAGAGGTAGGGAAGGAAACACGGATCCCAGTTGCCACAAAACAGGATCCTGTCGACTATCATATGGGGCACAGCCTGATTGCTAGGAGAAATGACCGTCCAGTTTGGGGTACAAGGGACCCTGTCTACACATCAACGCGAAACTCGGGCCATAGGTCTACCCATGGATAACACACTATGCATCCGAAGTGGGAACATCCAATGGGTCTTCCAGCACCAACAACCCCTGTAACGCACACAGCATAGCGTTCCATGCAGCGGAAATGGGGAATTTACGAAAACCCAGCGTATCCTCCCATAACAGGGAAACCGCCTCAGCCTTCACCCAGTTCAGCATGGAGAGGAACCAAGCCTTCGTCGGCGGGGGCTCCTCCGCCTTCCACCTACGGGTAATCAATCGTTTGGCCACAATGAACCCAGATCCAGAAACCGGGTGGATGCTTTGTGCTTTTTGTTTCTTGGAAATACGCCAGTGATGCATGTCTCCCATGTCCGCTGCACGTCCCTGTCCGTCCAAGTGACTAACGCCCCAAGCACCCCCTCCCAGTAAGCATGCAGGACGGGGCAGGACCAAAGCATGTATAAAAGATCGGCATTCTCCAGCTTGCAGCGCGGGCAGCACGCGTCCTGTCAATGAATATATCTATTGATTTTGTCTGGGGAGAGAAATGCCCTGTGGTCATTGTAGAGTTGGATTAATCTAAATCCAGCATTTCTGGGGACCTGCCTGGGACTCTCCAGGACCACGGACCATTCCTTCTCCGAATAGGACCTCCCCCGGTCCGCCTCCCACTTAACTCGCAACAGCATTAAATCTACTAGAGTATGCTCCCTGATCGACTCCGCAAACCACTTTAGTAGGTGGCGTACTGTGCCCATATCGTGCACATATTGCATTAGAAGATGCGTCGGAGGCTCCAGCGCGATGTCTCCCCACCAGCACCTCATCACGGCCGTCCAGGAGGCATGATTTATAAATTGGCCTGGGGAAACACCGTCTTCGTCCGTGATAGCGAGGAACGGCCGCAATGCGCCCTCTCTGTACAGGTCCCCTAGGGTAGTTATACCAGCCCCCACCCAGTCTGTAAGGTCCGTACTCTTTACGCATCCCTGCACGGTCGGCATACCTAATAAGGGCACAACGGGCGCGTACGGTGTGACGTGTCTAGTAAGACGAAGCGCCCTGCGAAAACATTTCCACGCTGTCAGGACTAATAAAGGAAGAGGTTCATTCGATCTGTTACAAGGGTGGAATAGGGAGAGGATCTTGTCCAGAGAGTATGGGGGGTCACGTTCCGCTGAGTCCAATAAGTGTAGTTCCTCCACCCATTTCGCCACCCACAGGATTTGAGACGCCAGGAAGTAATTTTCTAGGTTGGGTAGAGCCAGCCCCCCCCCTCGAGCGAGGTAGGTACAACTTCGCCAGTGCCACCCTGCACCGCGAGTTGTTCCAGATGAAATCCCTAACAATCCTCTCCAGAGAGCGGAAAAAGGACACGGGTAGGTAGAGCAGTAAATTAATAAAATAATAAAGGAGAGCCGGCAACATGACCATTTTGATTAACTCCACCCTACCTATGACCGAAAGGTTAAGCGTCTTCCAAAACTCAATCTGAGACTTGAGCCTGTGACCACCCTCGTGATGTTACCGCCGTCCATAAGATCCCGATCATTGTGGTAAATGCGGATCCCAAAATATCTGAACGCCACCGGCTGCCAATGCACCGTCCCGTCCACCTCCCAACCTGGATCCTCCGTACCAGGATTAAAGGGGTATAGGCAAGATTTGCCCCAGTGCACACCCAGCCTTGACAGAGACGCAAAAGACATCAGTGTAGCAGGGATGACTCGTGGGATCGCCAGAATATCCTTAACGTACAACAAAATGTCATCCGCATAAAGTGAAATCGCATGTGTGCCACCCCCAAGACGTATCCCTCGTTCCGGCGCCGAGTTTCGTAGCGCCATCGCTAATGGTTCAAACACCAGGGCAAAGATCAAGGGGGAGAGGGGACACCCCTGGCGAGTCCCCCGCTCTAACAATATAGGCATAGCTGCCAAGGTTTCAGATTACTTATGTGTGACATTTTCAGAATTTCAGTGTAATTATGAGTGACATTCAACGACAATGAGTGACACTTTCTCGCTAGCAAAAATCAAGTAACGGAGACAAGGGAAATCTATAAATTTCAGAAATGACACCCATTTGAGCAACGAGAAACTCTAAGATTATCTTAAAACAGCTGCAAAGGACCAGAAATGGAAGGGCAGTCCTCCTCAACAGGTGGCAAAAGCAATACCACATCCTTCTTCGACTTTCTCCCGTGTACATACTCCTTAAAAACACCAACTCTCCCCTACAAAACTCTCATACATTAGCATAATCTCCTCTCATCCTACACTTTACACCTGCTCGCACCACAGAACCGCAGATAATTGATGCGGTGTCTCTCAGTTTTAAATTTGCCATTCCATGCTACTAAACCTTACCAGAGTGATCAGTAAATCCAATGTTCTTTCTGTAAACTATTGCTGTAACTGGGCAGATGGTGTGGGGTACTGAGTACCTGCACTACTTTAATTTAAAAGAGAGAGCATCTGCACTTCTCAGCAATGCTGTAATATTTAATGGGAGAACAGTGGCACTTTGCAGGAGGAAATAGGTACTGTGGATAAGTACCATCACTTTTTGTATGTTTTCATTTAAAGTACTGCCTGCAACATTTCCTTGGTATACGTCACTCCTCCAACTGCAGCCATCACTCTATAAGCACGGAATTGAAAGCCCCTTCTGGACAGGCCACTAACTAACTTTCTCCACTACGGGTTCTCCTAAATTTGCCAATCGCTCGAACTGGTGCTGGAATTGCTCTGACAGCAGCAGTCGCTGTGCCTCTCTTGAATTAGGGGGCTCAGTGCAGAGTTGACAGTCTGTAGAATCCTCGTTCACAGCTGCCAGTTCAGGTAATCGAGAAGTGTGCCTTATCAAGATAGTACAGCACAGCGCTCGCCTGGATGGACACAACTGCCCCGCCATTCCCGGAACACACGTGGAGCCAGGGCAGGTGAAGAATGCTTTGTATCACAGGCCCGCCCAGACCACCAGAATCTCTGCCTGGGGGCCAGGGCTGGCGAAGCAGCAGGGGGCACAGCAGGACGTAAAAACACTGCTGTCAGTGTGAGCGCGATCTCCTCCACACTGGTCTGTTGAAGATAAACCCTAGTGGACCGTGGTGCCCATGATAACCTCAGAAGGATGACGAGACAGAGCAGTCCTGCGGCCTGCAGTGCAGATTACTGTGAATTTGAAATCAGATGATGATCTTGCAGATAACCAGTCGCTCAGAAGGATGACGAGAGAGACAGAGCAGCCCTGCCTGCAGATTTTAGTGTGTGTGTGACTCTGAATTAAATTATCAGATCATCTGCATGACTGTGCGTGCGCTCCGCGGCGCTGTGTGACAAGTTACACCACACTTTCAGTGGCAGCAGGCTGCCTGGCGTCAGCGCGTGGCCAAAGTAAGGTTAATTAATTTAAAGTACTTACTTGAACTACTACTTCAGAGTCTGTCTCTGACTGTCTGCGTCGGTCCCGGTCCGGCGCCGGCCATGGCGGTGAGTGGCACGGCACGGGGACCCGCGGGGCGGCCGCACAGCACACTGCATGCATGCCGTGACCATTCAGAGCCAGTCTCCCAGCCCTGCCGCAGCGCTGCCTGTGCCCGATGCCTCTCATCAATCTGCGCGCGGGCGGCCATGCTGTGGAGTCAACTGGTTTGGTCAATGCTGCAGCTGGCCTCCCGCCGGGGTAACAGGGTTACAAATTTATGCGCAGACAGCAGCGCACCAGGAGAGGACTCAACGCCGCTTCTGACCACCTCACTTCCTCCAGGACGTGACGGAGGCAGAGGTCACATGCGGATAATCCCCCCACGGTGCCACAGCCACTAGCAAGCAACCACTGCTGAGGGCAGGCCCCGCCCTGGGTCTCGGTAATTCGGCAGTGTCACAGTGAAGTCAGTGACTGACAGCCGCGGGCGGGAAATTTGCAGCCAGGCAGCAGGGGTAGATTTGTAACATTGTAGCACTCTCAGCCAGAGGCTGCTGAGCTGCAGACAAGACTTTAACTGTTTATTAACTGAGCCACTAGCTGCTGGCAAGTCTGCGGGGAGCAGCAGAGCTGGCGCACTGTGTCACAGACGCCGCCGGTGCGCGCTAGCACAGTGGCGTAGTCAGTTTCAGAGTGGCATTAAAAATGCGTGACAATGCATTTCAGTGCGGTGATGTGGAACACCACACTGAAATGCATTAGAGTCACACATGATGCGTGATACTTGGCAGGCCTGTATAGGGTCAGAGAAGAGAGTCCCTAGCCGCACCTGAACCGTAGGAGCCCCGTACAGTAGTCTGATAATGCTTAAGATGTAAGGCCCAAATCCGAATCGAAGGAGCACAGCAAACATGAAGGACCACTCAACCATGTCGAAAGCCTTCTCCAAGTCCAGCACAACACAACCAGCCGTCGGACAATCCATTGTAGCACAGCGCATCACCCTAAACAGCCGCCGTATATTAAGTGAAGTGCCACGGGCCGGTACAAACCCATTTTCATCTTGGTGAACCAATTGAGGGATCAGTGGTGCTAATCTATTTGCCAGGATACCCACTAAAATCCTATAGTCCCCATTCAGGAGCGCCAAGGGGTGATAGGCCCCTGTGGAAGTGGGGTCTCTACCCAGTTTGGGAAGCGTGATCAACGTAGCCTCCGTCATCGAGGCTGGGAGGGCAAGTGCCTCCGTGTATACCTTGAGCAGCTGTGGGCTTATGGGGTCAGCATATGACTTATAAAATTCATGGGGAAAACCGTCGGGGCCAGGAACCTTCCTAGATGGCAAAGCCCTCATCGTACCCCTAACCTCATCTAGCGTGAGCGGGGCATCTAGTTCCATCCGCTGTTCCAGCAACAGGACCAGGAACGGAAGTCCCTCTAAGAACTGCTGTATCACCCCCTCCGGGGCCTGTTGACCAGATTTATAAAGCTGTGTAAAATGTGCGGACAGCTCACCATGGATTTCTAACTGTGTGTGCCGAAGTCTTCCATCCGAAGAACGGAGAGCCGTAATTGACCCACCCGACTGCTCCTGTTTAATCACCCAAGCGAGAAGAGGTCCCGAATGATCCGCTTTAGCGTGCACTGACGCGGAGTGCACTGCAAAGTTGAGGCAGCGCTGTCGGTCAAGGAGCTCCGCATGCTTCTTGCGCGCCTTCTCCAGGTCAGCCAATCCCCCAGCATCTACCACCGCTCTAGATTCCAACGGCAACAGACGTCTCTCTACATCGAGCAGGTCCAATGCCACCTGCTGTTGCAGCCCGCAGCCCAGCCCCAAACACTTCCCTCTCAGGGTGACTTTCATAGCCGGCCACTCCACCAGCGAGGAGGAGGCAGTCCCCGCATTGAGTGCAAAGTATTCCCATATAGTATCTCCAATCGCCTCCCTAAACATCAAATCCTCAAGCATGGCCGGTTGCAGCCTCCATGTAGGGACTCCCGGGATCCCTCCCTCCCAGGCCCTAACACAGGAGCCTGAGAAGGCTGCCATCAATTTCTCGACTTGCCTTCAAGAACTGGCAGTTTGGATGGTGGACAACTGCCTTAAACTTAATGGCAGCAAAACTGAGGTTCTTGTGTTGGGTAGAGCCCCCACTGTTTGGTCGTCAGCGTGGTGGCCACAGACACTGGGTCCTACCCCGCCCCCATGTGATCAGGTGAAGAATCTTGGGGTATGGCTGGACTCCAAGCTCTCTTTCGATAATCATATAAGGCGTGTGGCGGGGAAATGTTTTGGGGTTATGAGAGGTCTTTGGAAGACCTTAGATGTATTGCCAGTTGCAGCAAGGAAAACTATGGTCCATGCCCTGGTGACGTCACGCTTGGATTATGGGAATGTCCTGTATTTGGGAGCCAGTTCCAAGTGTGTGCAAAGACTCCAGCGTATTCAGAATGCTGCGGCTCGTCTTGTTTTAATGTTACCGAGGAGAGCCTCCTCCAATAAGGCCCTGGTTTCCCTTCACTGGCTCCCGGTAAGGGAACGCATCCTGTTTAAGGCTATGTGTGTGAGCCATTGTATCTTACAGAGAAAGGGTCCCACCTACCTGCATGATTTCCTTACTCCATACTCTCCTTCCCGTCAGTTGAGATCTAGCGGGACAGGGCAGGTCTGTATTCCTAGCATTAGAAGAGCGAGGATGGGTGGCCGCTCTTTCCGTTTTCTAGCTGCCAAACACTGGAATAAACTCCCCCCGGGGCTCCGTGTGGAGTCTGTGGAGACACTTTTTTGGAAAAGACTCAAGACTTGGCTTTTTCCTTCTCTGAGCTCTCTGGTTTAAATTTCGTGCCTTCTCTCTGCCAGCGTTTCTGAATTTGTGCCGCAGCGCGGGGACACACTGGTTTAGTGTAACCATGCACTTTATAAGTTTGTTATTATTATTATTATTATTATTATTATTAACACAACACAGTGAGGATTGTAATCGGAGTGCGTGCGCCCCCAATACTCTGATTTCGAGACATATGGAAGGAGGCATGGGTACCCAAAGAACCTATTGAGATGAACGTGTAGATTATGAGGTACTGAAAAAAAGGAATACACCTGCGCCCCCGGGTGATGATGTCTCCAAACGTCGACCAGACCCCAGCCCGGTGCCCAGCCAGTCAGCACCGCAGAGTTGGTCGTGGCGGCCGTGCTCCTGAGCCGAGGAAAGGATCTGTCGGTCTCCACATCTAAGACACTGTTAAAATCCCCGCCCAACAACCACAGGACCTCACACCACCTCCCCAGAGCAAGGGACAACTGAACGAAGAACTGGCCCTGATCCACATTCGGTGCATACACGTTTCCCAGCAGTATGTGGCGTCCATCCAGTTTACCCTTTACCAACACATACCTGCCCTCCCTATCCGTAAGTACCTCATCCAAGGCAAAGGGCGTCCCAGGGTGTATCCAGATAAGAGCCCCCCTAGCAGACAGGGAGTAATTTGTGGCGTATATTTTACCCCTCCACCTATGCTGTAATCGGGTAATTTCTATTGCGTTTAGGTGTATCTCCTGCAACAGCTCTATGTGCACGTTATGGTGTTTTAGATAGAAGTACACTGCATACCTACGGGAAGGCGTGCGGAGACCCCGGACATTCCAGGTTAGTATCATGTGACCCATGGCAGAGCTAAAGGAAGCGTACAACAGTGAACAGTGGTCTCCCCCTCCCGGAACCCGATAATTAGCAGTCGGACATGCACAACAACAATTCCAATTTCCCCCCACAGACTCCCGCAGCAAAAGGGAAACAGGAAAAACCAACAAGGGAGGGAAGAAACCTTATAAGGGCAGCCCCCAGAACATTGGAGTGTCGTCCAAACACAACATACAGCAACCTAGCCGCATGTCCTACTGGCCCCGAAGAGATGGGGAAAACAGGGGGTTGTACAACCATGCAGGGTATGCTCTCATAATCCCCACAGAGTCAGCTAATAATGCATTGCCATAGCACAGATCCGATAGTCAAGAACAGCAACCCCCCCAGGATGCAGAGGTACTCCCATCACACCAGCCCCATCCCATCCTGATTCATGATAGCACACAGATATTAGGAACATTAGGAATCCCCCACAGCAATTCAATCAACAGCACCCAGAATTGTACTCCCAGGACAGCCATTTTCATACGATACCATCCGCCGTCTGGGGTTTAACGTTAACGTCCGGCATTCTCATGGACACCTTATCAGATCAGTCCGCTATCGAGTAGCCTCCCTCCCCGATGAATGAAAGGAAGTGTCCACTTTGTCCTCCGGCGCCGCTGCATCTGCCATCTGTTCCGCAATGCGAACCACCTCCTGTCGCTCTCTACGGATCTGGTCCGGGCCAGGCACCGCCGCTGACCCCAGGAACCTTCCATGCCGCCGCCGCCGGGATCCTCTACCACCTGCTTCCCCAGACCATGTTGCAGCAGTGCCCGTGGGTCTTGGGCCAGAATACTGACCCAATGTCTCCAGCCAGTCCCAAACATCCTGAGGCGTGTCAAAGAACCTGGACTTCCCATCAGAGACAACACGGAGCCTGGCCGGGAACATCAACGAATAGGAGAGATTGAGCTGCCGAAGCTGTCGTTTAGCCGGCAAGAAAGACCCCGCTGGCGCTGGACTTTCAATGTATAGTCTGGAAAAAACGACACTTTGGCGTTTTCATATTGGATGTCGTCTAGTTTCCTCGTCTCCCGGAGGATCACATCCCGATCCCTGAAGTGCAGGAGTCTGAAGATGAGCGGGCATGCCCTGTCACCGGGGGCCGGCTTCCTGCCCGGAACACGATGCGCCCGTTCTATGGTGAAGAACGGGGAGAATTCTGTATGTGGTAAGATGGTTTTAAGCCAGTGTTCCAGGAAGGTGACCGCGTCCCAGCCCTCAGCACCTTCCGGCAGCCCAATCAACCGGACATTGTTCTGCCGCGAGAGGCCCTCTGCATCCTCAATGTGGTCTTCAAGATATCGGATCCAGACTTCATGGGCGTTCTGCTGTTTTTCCAGGAACTCCGTGGCTGGCTTCAATTTAGCAACTTCCTGTTCTACGGCAGCGACCCGATCCTTTAAATTCCGATGGTCAGCATGCAGCAGGTTGAGGTCCAGAGCCACCTTGTCCAATTTGGATTCCATGGATGCGCTAGAGCGCTCAATGGCCTGCAATATAGCGTCCAGGCGATCATCAGGAGCTGTCCGCTCCCCCACCTGCTGCGGTGGATCAGCGTCGCCGGCACCCGCCGCTTGCGAGGAGGCCCTTGAGCCGGCCCCCGGTGCGTCCCATTCTCCCGTACACAACCAGACACGTCCGCTGTACCACCAGCCTGTCCCACGGGGTCCCCCCGCAGCGCCTCTCGGCCCAACACCAGCCACTCCTCCACAGACCACGATTGTAGGCCTCACGCCGCTCCCACGCCGCTCACCCCCACAAGTGAAACCAGGGGGCCCCCTCCTCTCGCTCCACAGTCACCGGGGCACCGGGGCTCCTCGCCGCCCCTCCGTTCTGCAGTGTGTCACCACTGCACTCCTGCGTCAAATGCTCTTGACCAAGTGCGCCCAGCTGCATCACATGCGTGCTCCCACTTTCAGCACACTCCCTAGCAGTGCTACCACTTCTGGATGTGGTCCTTTCAGCACGGCTAGCCGGGGTGACCCACACCTGCGCATCCCAACACACACCGGCTGTCTGATCGCGGGCCACTGACTCCGACGGGCTTTCACCAGGGGCCTCCTCCTGCCTTAGGGTTTGCTTCAGGACTGCTTGGCCCTCCCCCCGCTATGTCCAGCTCCGGACAGCCACCGGCGCCACCTCACTGTCTCGTCGGGGGTCTCACGAGGGCCTCACTCCGCCAATGTTGGATCCGGTCTGCCTGCGGGTGCCTCCGCACCGTTGTCTCCGACGTTCGGGGGACGGCGCACATCCCAACTCGGCCACGGCCTAAGTGCGCACCTCCGTCCAGATCCTCACAGGCCGGACTACTCGCTGCCCTCCGGGTCCCAGGGACCGGTTCCTTCACATGCCGCCCCTCACCACCCTCCTGTGGGGGCACGGCGTGCACAAGTATCCAGGTCCGAAAAGTGAGGCCCAGACCCAGGCGCTCCGTCCGGCTGATCGCGGCCGCGGCCCTTCCGCCGCTCACCGGCGCTCCGCTGGATGTCGCGGAGGCCCTTGGCTTCCCAGGTCGAACCGCTTGATGCTCCTTACGTCTCGGGGGCCCGCTCCTCCTCACGCCACCTCGCACCACCCTTCTGTGGGGGCACTGCTTACACCGATGTCCGGGTCCGGAAAGCGAGGCCCAGTCACAGGCGCCCCGCCCGGCCGATCATGGCCGCGATCCTTCTGCTGCACGCCGGTGCTCCGCTGTACCGCGGACAACTCGCCCTCCGGGTCCCGCGTCGATCTCTAATGACCCCCGGGGGTGTCACTAGGGCATCACCCACCGTCCTGTGGTACCAGATGTCGGCAATGTAGGAGAAATATGCCGAATTAAGGGGACATACGACGGAGCGCTCTCAGAACGCGTCCGCCATGCTGCCCCTGCAGGCCACGCCCCTCGGGTCATGTCATGCTATGTTGGTTTGTAAAGCACACTCTCACCCAGGGGACTATCCTGGTGCTGAGCAGGTGTGAGATTAGACCAAACCTAGGGCCTAATGTGGTTACTTGAAAAGCCAGGTCCTCAGCTTCAACCACCCGATCTGATTTTCCATATGTGTGGGTTGAAAGCAAGTAGGAGTCTTGCCGATCTGAGGTGTCTGGAACGTTTGTGAGAGCAGACAATATTGTTGAGGTGTGCTGGGCCAGAGTGCCTTAAAGGTTTGGGTGAGGAGTTTGAAATGTGCTCATTTGGGTATGGGTAGCCAGTGTAGCTCCTTGAGGGGAGGTGAGATGTGCAAGTGTCATGGGAGGTTGTAGTCTGGGTTGCTGGTGGCAAGAGTGTGGGTGATGATTTTCCGCATTATTACTGGAAGCCATTTGAAAATCTTCCACAGCATCTTCAGTCTGTGGAAGCATAAGGTACTGATGGCGTTGACTTGGGCTGTGATATTGAGTTTGCAGTCAAGGATGAGCCGAAGGTTCTTGGCTAGGGTTATTTAGTTCTGATGGAAGTTCATTAATTAGCATTAATGCCACCGTGTATATATCATCCCACATTGCATAACCTGTGGTACCCTTTATTGAATGAAGTCCCAGTGCAAGTAGATGTGGTTAGATAAAGCGTATCACCAGGGCCACTGAATTTATGTGGTAGGGGAGGACCAAAGTATGCAGCACAGTTGACTAAATTATGCAGCATGAAAAGGCAAATTATGTGGTGTAATGCAGCAACATTTTGTGATAGTATTACTTTATTATTTTTCTACACTTGTTAACACTCTCTGGGCCTGGGTTGTGCCTCATTAATACAAGTTTAAGACGCAAGTATAGCAATAAGCAACAGAAAAGTGAACAGGCAACCTTTTCAAAAGGTCTTCAACTGCACTACATGTATTGCAGCATTTTTTAGTAACTTTTGAACCCTTTGAGCCAGGACTTTTTTTTAAATCTGCAAATTATGCAGCAGATGATATATTATGTGCTAAATGCAGCAAATTCATAATTTTACAGAAAATACCACAGCTATAAAATTGCATAATTACTGTGGTGTTGACTATAACCACAGAATGTGCAATGTACTGTAATAAAATATCAGAATATGAAATGCTCAAATTTGTAACTCTGTCACACTGGTGAAAACAAATTCAGCCCAACTTAATATCTTACTTGAGATAAGTTATTTACTTCGCGTCAGCACATGGCAGAAAACAGACAGACACGCTTAGCACCTGAATCAAAAGGTAAACAAACTTTTGTGTAAGTTTACTATTTTTTGGTATTCATAAACTACAAGTTTCATTTTCCGAATAGCAATTTTACGACTGTGGAGACTCCGCACTCGTGGCTGATACTCTGCACATAAAAAGTTAGGCTTGTCCTATCTTTTTATGTGTGGAGCTCTCCACCCCAAGTGAGGCATCGCCAGACTCAGGAAAATACTGTTATAAATAAACTCATAGTTTGTGAATACAAAAAATAGTAAACTTACACACAAGTGTGCGTATACCTTTGTGAATCAGGCCCTTACTCTATTAGGCATTGTAATTCCACATTATTTGCTGGGGGAAATATAGGATTCCCTCGCCCTGGGGTTTGCTCATCCAACGAGGCATGCACTGCTACTATCTGATAGTATAATGCATGCCCCATCTTACAGTATATTACTGCGTGCATCTTACACAAGCGAACATACATAAACACTGTCAGAACCCCCACACAGACCATAATTAAGTGCAGAAGGCTGTTCATAGGACTTGGCCTTGGTGTCACTGAACCTGCTGCATCAATGGCAGGTAAACCTCTGTCCCCACTCTCCCAACTAGAGATGGGGGATCCACTGAAAGCTTGATCTGTGCTTGTGCTGAAGCCTGGCTCAACTTGAGGTGCTCTTGGAACTTTGAGCCCATGACAAGCCAAGCTTTCTTGTACCTTCTGTCTGCCACCCTCAATCTACCCAGGATGTGGCATTACGGCGAGAGCTTCCAAGTTTGGAACTGAACAAGCTAGGTTTGAGTCTCTGCATTGGCTCGACATTCTGTGATTCTGGGTCAATTTCCAGTGCCTAAATGAAATGAATGTGACCTTGTGTAATGTAACTGGTGTGTGTTCATGTAAAGTGCTTCAATACCTTCAGGTCGAGTTCACACTAAATAAAAACTGCAGAAAACTGCACAAAGAAGCAAAAACAAAGCATTAACATAAAAAGGAGAGACGAAAAGATAGCCATATAGTTAGCGGCTGATTTATACAAAGTAAGAACGTAAAACAAGGAAAAATTGCAACTTCCTCACTTAAATTGTGTGATTTTGGGCAAATATTTTATTTCACCAAAACTCATTTTTCTTCATATTTTATATATTCTCATTTAAATACATGAATCAGGAACCCAACTATACAAAAATCAATTGCATTTGATTTAATAGACTAATGTTGCTCTATAATTGCGCCACATACAGGGTTCACAAGACAACTGTCTTGCCTGTTAGTTCAATAATGGCACTGTCACCAGGGTGAGAATGAGGCAGGAAGGACTCTAAGCTCATGTTTAAAAACTATCACTTTTAATAAGTACTTTCCTGTGCAGCACTATATTGTGACATATTAATGTCAAAGCTTCCATGTGTTAAAGAAATACACGTTTTTGAATTTTGAAGAGACTGTATCATATTTTATGAGGTGTTTGTTGCATGCTTTACATAGCATACATTTTCAGGGCTCAGCTCTGGGGCTCTCCTGTTAATTTGTTGTCTCGCCCACCTCTACCCCCAAAACACACTGCCCAATTTCAGTTTTGAAGACAGTGAAAAAAGATTACAACATTCAGACATTGAGATGGAGGAAGCACTTAACAGGTGCCTTCTACATTGCCTTTTCTGCCGTGACTGGGTAGGCCAAAGGTCACGTTTGGGTGGGCCTGGCCCACCCGCCCCCCCCCTGCTAGAACCGGGTCTGGTTTCATACATTGGTGAGTCCCACCAAGCACAGGAGGCCACGTTCATTCCTTTTGTTTGTATCCTTTACCAGAGGCACACGCACCAGCGAACAGCAGATCCTAGCTTTAGAAGACACCTGATAATGACCATCTACTTCCGGGTCACGAAACTAGGGTGGCTAACATCTAAACCTGGAACTGGAAGGCTGGTAAGGCGGATTGAGGTGAGAAGGTCATTTTAGACATGGGGCAATGAAAGGCAAGACAGCGTGGGCGTGAAATATATATTTCAGGAATGTAGCAGGGGTGAGTATGAAACCATGCGACCCACAGAAGTGTGCCTTTTCAGGTGAAATGTGAATGAATGAATGAATGAATGAATATTAGTCTTCTGAAGCACAAACTTAGCCCAAAGGCGTCAAGGCGCTGCAGGAGGGGCCGTCAGACAGAAATACATGTAAGGCTCAGACTGATGAACATGTAAAGAGCCAGGTCTTCAGAGCCTTGCGGAAGAGAGAGTGAGACACTTGTCCAGAGATATCGGAGGGGAGGGAATTCCAGAGCCTAGCAGTGGCGAAGGAGAAGGCTCTGCCCCCCCATCTGGCTCTCTTAAACCTGGGGACTGCCAGAAGATTTTTACTAGCTGATCTTAGCTGTTTAGTGGGAACATAGCGTCGAAAAAGCCCTTTAATACCTTCCGAACCTAGATCATAGAAGGCCTTGTGAGTAAGACTGAGATCCTTGAACAGAATTCTTCAGTTTAAAGGGAGCCAATGCAGCTTGCTGACAGAAGCCGAGACTGAGTGGTATTTGGGAAGATCCATCACCAGCCTGGCTGCTGCATTCTGCACCAGCTGCAGACGACGAACAGGGCCCTTGTTAATACCCAAATAGAGGGCATTACAGTAGTCCAATTTGGACAGCACTAAGGCAATAACTGCCTCCTTTCGAGAGGCGAAAGAGAGGAAATGGGAAATTTTCCTAAGAATCCTAATAGTCCCAAAGCAGGTGGACACCGTTCTATTAATCTGCGGGCTCAGAGAGAGAGAGTTGTCCACTATGACCCCTAGATTATTTCCTTGGGATACAGGGCAAGGACAAAAACCAAGCGTATCTGGCCACCAATCATTGGACCAGACATTCTGTTGGTTTCCAAAGATCAAAACCTCTGTTTTGTCCCCGTTGAGTTTAAGATAGTTCTGAACCATCCAAGAGGAAACTGCCTGCATACAGCTTTTGAAATTAGTGGCAGATGCCTTAATGCTGTTGGTAATAGACACCATGATTTGCGTGTCGTCAGCATAGGACAGCACCTCCAATCCAAAGGATCTGACAACCCTAGCCAGTGGGGCAACATAAATATTGAAAAGGGTCGGGCTCAAGGAGGAGCCCTGAGGGACTCCACACAACAGATGGTTAGGAGCCGAGTGAAATTGACCCATTTTCACTATTTGTGCCCGGTCACTAAGGAAGGAGGTAAGTAGCTTGAGGGCCGTGCCCCCGACCCCTATCTCCTTGAGCCGTTCTACCAGTCTCAAGGGAGATATGGTATCAAAGGCTGCTGTAAGGTCAAGAAGAATCAACAGCGTGGTGTGCCCTGCGTCAACCTGAACCCGAATATTGTTGATTACAGAGGTTAGCGCCGTCTCCGTGCTGTGATCACTTCTAAAACCGTGCTGTGAGCCATCAAGCAGCTGGTGTTCCCCTAGATAGGAGCTGAGGTGAGAGTTCAGATGTTTCTCCAAAATTTTGGCTGGAACTGGTAACAGGGAAATGAGGCAGTAATTCTTTAGTTTAGCCGGATCCAGAGAAGGTTTTTTTAAAAGAGAACTGACCACCGCAGTCTTCCAAGGGATAGGGTACTGCCCAACTGAAGTGGCTACATTGAGTACTGAAGTAAGGTGGGGAACAATAGCCTTCCTTCCTATTTTCATGACCTTCAGTGGGCACGACTCCATCGGGGAGCCAGATGTAATTCCACCTAACAGGTGGTCCGTAAGCTCTGGAGACAGTGGGGGGAAGGTAAGTAACTTGGGTACCTCCGCCGGGGTTATGGGATTGTTAGAACGAGGGTGGGAGGGGTTGGAAGAGACTGATTTTTGAACGGAAAAAATTAGCCATTCTGTCACAGAGCTCCTGGGAGAAGTCTGTCAAATCAGGGACTGAGGGGGAGGAGAGCGAATTAATAACATTAAAAAGCTCCCTGGGAGATTTAAGGGATTCTGTAACCTTGGAATAAAATGATACTTTTTCCTCAATGATGGCAGTTTTATATTCCCTCAAACGTTGTTTATGTAAATCTCTTCCCGCAGGATTAAGGTCTGAACCCCAGATCCTTTCCTGCTGGCGACAGGATTGTCTCAAGTTTCTCAATCTGTTGGAGAACAAGGGGGCAGGGGGCTTTTTTCTCGCCGCATAATGCTCCTTAAAGGGAGCTAGGGTGTCCGTGGCTGCTAAAAGCCAATTGGAGAGATCAATGACCGCCAAATTAGCATCAGAATAAAGGGGCCCATGATGGTTATTAAGTAAGTTAAGAAGAGCCTCTTTACTAATACAACTGAAATTTCTCTTCTTCTCCATTATCTTTTTGTTGACTTGGACTGTACACGGTACCGAGATCTGGAGATTGAAAGGAATGGCATAATGGTCTGACCAGGAGAGAGGTATAGGCTCTCTTACCGTAATCCGGGAGTCATTAGAGAAAATGCCATCTAATATATGTCCTGTTACATGGGTATAACTCATGACCAATTGTGGCAGACCACAGCAGCCCAAAGTTTCCAAGAAAGTTTGAGTATCCTTACATAGAGTCTTATCAAGGTGGAAATTGAAATCACCCAAAAGGGTAAGATTAGGTCTTGCCAGGTACGGTTCTATGGGATTACTAAAGTCCTGGCTAAATGATGCTCTCGGTCCAGGTTGGCGGTAGGTCACAATACCAGTGAAACTTTCAGTTGGATGGATTTTTATTGAGAAATATAATGCCTGGTACAGATCAAGAAACGTAGTGAGTGGCTCGGTCCGACAGGTATAGACATCCTTATAAAGAATGCCCAGACCCCCACCCATTCTGCCTACCCTGTCAAATCTAGCTAAGACATAACCAGAGGGAATTGTCTCCACAAGATCAGGACCGGAGCAATCCCTAGCCCACGTCTCAGTAATAAACCCAGTCCGGCTTGCGAAGCGAGACAAAGTCCCTAAAATCAACCTTATTCTTAATAAGGGATCTAGCATTGATGAGAAAGCCCAAGAATGCGTGATCGCGGGGAGGGGGGGCGGGCAGATGACTCTCCATGGAGGCATCACCAACGCCTGACTGAGACATGCGAAAATTGCAGGAAGGGCAAACATATGACTGAGTCCCAGCTAAAACCTCCAGGTTCACATGATAACAGCGAGGGATTCCGCACTGCTGTAGATCTAGAAGCTCTTTTTTTGAATAAGTAAAAGGTTTGTTCTGTTTTACCATAAAAATGCCAGGGTTCCTGGCGCAAGAGAGATTTACAGAGCGCTTTATAATTATTTTTTCTGGTTTGTATAGCGCTTTTCATCGAGTGTTTGATGTAACAGCTATGATAATAATGTCTTGAATTAACACAATCGTTTCTTTGGCTCACCCCTGTGATGGGGCGAAGAGGTGTTCAGTGATGACACAGTATGCCACCACGTCACATATGCATATAGCAAGACAAATCACTGCGGCGACCAAACCTTTCAAATGACCTCTTTCAAGTCCCTACTCTCCAAACGCCATCCTGTGTGATTCCGGACGCATGACTTTCCCTTGTACTGTGAGATGGTCTCAGAAATACAAGGATAGTCATCCTGTTATATCTCACAGGTGAAGGGGATAGTGCTGACTTTCCTGGCATTATGGTTCTCCCCCGCCCCCATTGATTCATAGACTCATAAATCAATCAATGAATCAATCAATCAATCAAACATTTAAATAGCACGGCAAATCACCCGTGAAAGTCTCAGGGCGCTGGAGATGCTGGCTCCTGTGCGGTGGTGTGTTCATTCGAACATGCAGGTCCTGAGTTCTTTCCTGAATTGCTGGCTTATTGGGTCTGTCCTGAGGGTGTTCCAGTGGAGGCTCCTCCGCTAAGTCGGAGGAGCATCACCCCACTGCTATTAAGCAGTGTCACTAGGCAGCTTTGCGGGTGGGACGGGGCTGCTCTGCTGATAGAGCAGGGAAGGGGAGGAGTGGTTTGCACTTCCTAAAGTGTGCATGAATGTTTGGCCGGCCCTCCGGGGCCGGCCAAACATTCAGGCACACTTTGCATGTCCTCCGTGCAGGCTGCATTACAGCCTGCATGGAGAACATGCCCAGCCTCCCATTTTCTGGCTGAGCGCCGATCCACGGCGCTCAGACCAATCACGATGCTGCATTGCAGCGTTGTGATTAGCTATCGGGAGGCTGGGGGCCGGGTGCATCCGGCTTCTTGCCCTGGAAGCGGGGAAGAGGACCTGGAGGAGGAGGCGAAGGCGGGCGGGAGAGGCAGACAGGTAAGTGTTATTTTTTTATTTATTTCATTACCTCCCCCGCAACTGCCCCCCCCCCCACAGTCTTTAAATACCAGCCGTCACTGGGTTGTTCCATACCATGGCCGCCAGTTGCGAGAAAGAACATCCTCCTCTGTTGTTTTGGGGGATCCGTAGAGGTGTGGTGCAGCGGCCAGGGCAGCTGACTTCGGAGCACAGGGTTCACGGTTCGATCCCCGGCTCCGGCGGCAGCTCAGCTCAGCACCATGTGACTCTGGGCAATAGCTCACTTAATTTCTACGACGGCCCCCAGCGCCTTGAGACCCGTAAGGGTGAGTAGTTCGCGCTTTACAAATACGGATTTACATTTTACATTTACATCCGGGGGCTGTCTGTGAGGAAGAGGGAAACAGATCGTAGGTGACTGGTCGGTTGGTGGAAGGTCAGACGTTTGTTGATTTATGCTGGCCCTTCGTTGTGTAGGGCTTTGTATGCGTGGGTTAGCATCTTGAACTGAATTTCTTTTGGTTCGGGAGCCAGTGTAGTTTCATGAGGTGGGGTGTGATGTGGGACCTTCTGGGGAGGTCGAGGATGAGTCTTGCTGCTGAGTTTTGTATTGTCTGTAGTCGCTTCAGGAGGCATACGGTGATTGCTATGTAGAGTCTGTTCCCGTAGTCCAGTCTGCTGGTGACGAGGGCCTGGGTGATGGTTGTTCTGGTGGTGATTGGGAGCCAACTGAAGATTATGTGGAGCATGCATAGGCAGATGGTGACTGCTTTAACCTGTTTCTTCATAGATACCTTGCTGTTTAGGATGATGCCGAGGTTGCGGCTGTGGTCTGTCGGAGCAAGGGGTGGGCCGAGTTCCACGGACCACCATGCGTCGTTTCATGGCGAGTTGTTGTTCCTAAAGATGAGGACTTCTGTCTTGTCCGTGTTGAGTTTGAGACAGTTGTCTATCATCCAGTCAGCGACATTCCTCAAACATCTGTGGAAGTTGGCTGTTGTGGTGGAGGGGTCTTCTGACAGCGAGAGAATGAGCTGAGTGTTGTCAGAGTAGGGGAGGATGTTGATTCCGTGTGATCTGATGGTGTTGGCCAGGGGGTTCATGTAGGTGTTGAAGAGGGTGGGGTTAAGGGACATTCCTGGGGGACGCTGCAGATGATCTTCTTGGGTTCCGAGATGAATGGTGGGAGCCAGATTCTCTGAGTTCTTCCAGTGAGGTATGATGTTATCCATTTGAGGGCGTCTCCCTCGATTCCAGAGTGCTGGAGTCTATTGATCAGGATGTGATGGGAGACGGTGTCAAAGGTGGCTGATAGATCCAGGAGGATAAGGACTTCCATTTCATCGCGCTCCTAGATGGCTCTGATATCGCCGATGGCTGCAATTAGGGCTCTCTCTGTACTGTGGTTGGCTCGAAATCCAGATTGGGAAGGGTCCAGGAGTAGTTGTGTTTCAGGTGTTCTGGGAGTTGCTGGTTGCTAGCTTTCTTTGCTGGAAAGGGGAGCAGCGAGATGGGCTGGTAGTTCTTCGGTTCAGCTTGATCGGCGGATGTTTTTTTCAGGAAGGGTCTCACTTCAGCGTGGTTTCAGTCCTCAGGGAAGGAGGCCTAGGCGATGGAGGTGTTCAGGACTTTCCTGAGCTTGTCGCCAATTGTCTTGCTTCCGAGGTTGAAGACGTGGTGGGGACAGAGGTCCGTGGGTGCTCATGAGTGCATTGAGTTCATGATGGAAATTGTGACTTCAGTAGTGAGAAGGTCCCAGTGGGTGAGCGGGTGTTCGAGGTTTGTGTTTGTGGGTGTGAGCAGGTTTATACTGTTGGTGGTGTGGGGTTGGGGATCGAAGTTTTTGTAGATGGCCGAGATCTTGTCATGGAAGAAGTCCACCAGGGTGTTACACAGTTCTTGGGAGGGTGTGATGTCATTCTCAGCAGCTGCGGGATTGGAGAATTCCTTCACACTGTCGAAGAGTTCCTTTCTGCGGTTTGTGCTGGCTTCAATGTGATCAGCTAGGGCTTTCTTCTTTGTTTCTTTCAGGAGGTGATGGTACTGCTAGAGTGCTGTCTTGAAGGAAGTATGGTCTTCTGTCTCTTTGCTGATGCACCACTTCCTTTCGAGTGCCGGCTGTTGCACTAGTTGGATTTCGGCTGGCTATTTTGGTAGGTCATTTGGATTTGGCTGGCATGGCAGGGGCAATTTTGTCGGTGCATTCTGTGATGCACTGGGAGAAGTTTTTTGTTGCCTGCTCTTGGTTGGGTGTTGAGTCCCGGTGGTGGGAGCTGAGAGCGTTGTTACTGGTCTTTTGGTATCTTTTTCCAGTCTCTGTGCTTGGAGCTGGCGGGCGCTGTGCCGGAGTTGGTAGGTCCTGAGATGGTGAAGTGGACACTGTAGTGGTCGGTCCAGGTGAGCTGTGTGGCGTGGTTGTACTTGACTCTGTCGCTGGAAGTGAAAATGGGGTAGAGCATGTGTCCTGCAATGTGGATAGGGTCGGTGACCAGCTGCTTGAGGCCGATGTTGCTCATGCTTTCCAGGAGGTTGGTCGTGTTGGCATTGAGGTGGAGGTTAAGGTTTCCTAGGAAGATGTAGTGTTTGAAGTCGATTTCAATCAGGGTGATGAGGTTGGGGATGGTGTTGCAGAAGCTGGGATATGGTCCTGCTGGTCTGTAGGTGAGGATGCCTCTGATGGTGCTTTTCCCATCCTCATGGAGTTGCAAGTTGAGATGTTCCGTTATCCGAGTCGAGTCGTTTATGGAGTCATGCAGCGAATGGTGCCCTTGAAGATGATGGTGATTCCACCTCCATGTTTGTTGGTTCATTCCTGGTGTGTTATTTTGTAGCTTTCAGGGGTAGCTGTGGCGATGTGTGGTGCAGCGCCGGGGTTCAGCCAGGTCTCTGTGAGGAAGATGACATCCAGGGTGAGGGATGAGATCGTGTCCCAGATCTCTGTTGCATGTTTGCCGAGTGATCGAGTGATGAGTACAATGTACTGGAGTTTTGTCATGGCGGTCTCGGTCAGCGTGGTGGGTGGAGTCGAGTTTGCAGTGTCTCTGGTGTTGTTGTTGCTTCAGTGGTGCAGGTGAAGCAACAATGTCGGCAAGAGAACGCTCCTCCGGTGGTGCGTGGAGATGTGCAGCAGCAGTGGTTGTTGATGCGTCCGGGATCCAGGGCTCGGAGGTCGGCGGCGATGTAGCTGCATGGGGTAGAAGAACCAGGGTTCCTGGCGCTGGACACAGTCCAGGCTCGGACGGGCGCAGATGGGCTTGCCTTTGGCATTGGTGTTATCTTGCTGGCAGTGTGCTTGTTCCTTCTTTGACAGGGGAAGGGGTCTTAAACTATGCCTGAACTTTCACACTCGGATAAGGTGCCTCTGGGTTTACTGCTGATCATCGTTCACTTTGTTGCTCCGTTCAGTTTGAATGGGTGGATTTGGCCAGATCACCCTTCTTAGAGAAAGCCCTGCGGTATTGTCTTCTTTACTGAGGCATCTTTCGGATATAGAAGGAAGCATAATAGACATTTAAATTATTCAAATTACTGAAGACAGCTTGTTATCAAATACCACCTCTGTGAGTTTCACTAGTAACTTGGAACACAGATCTCCTGTGACTTAGAAAATGGGTCAAAATAAATTAAGAAACACAGGGCCAAACATTTTACTAATCTCTCCTTTAGCTGTGCTCGACAGAGACGATTTAAGGCATGGGCAAAGAGGGCAATTGCCTCCAGGCTCCCTTTAAAAGTGAAATTTTTCTCAAGCTCCCTTCTGTGTATTTCTATATCTCAACCTTGAACAAATAATTCAGTGTTGGTGGGCGCATAGGGCTTGAATTAGCAGAAAATGGGAAATAAAATTAAAAGTTTCGGCAAGCAGGGGCCTCCAAAATCTGTCTTGCCGGGGTCCCCAAAATCCTTCAGATGATACTGGTGCTCGACTGAACTTAAGTGTCTCTTCTGCTAAAAAAAATGGGAGGAGTCTTTGTGGGGGTAGCGGCAGGTGTCCTTGGGGCATTACTTAATTTGAGCTGGTGGTTTCCGGTGCTGTGGCACTGGCACTTGATGTCAGCACCAGCATTTATGCCAGCTGCCACATGGTGGCACTGTTTGCGTAATTTTAAGATGAATAGAACAACCTTGTTTATTAATTCGTTATACATTAAAGCCAGCTAAATCCTCCCTTCCAAGCTATTCTAATAGCTTTGGAGGCCTCTTAATAGTCACACTTGTAGCAGTGCGATGGTTAGTTTTGCAGGTCCTGTAATTGGCAGCCCTGGCACAGGCAATGACAAGGGCCCTGGCACGATTATTATTTTTTTTACAAATTAAGCACTGCTTTGGGTATTAAAAAAACAGACTGGCCTGCTTTTGAACGCCTTGGATCAATAACTGCGTAATTCCCCCTTGCTCTGGCATTACTACCTAGGGTTCCGATTACCAGTTGGACAGTACTGGTAGGGTAGTTTTTTGCTCCCATAAACAACAGTACCGTGAATCTCCATGGAATGGAATGGAATGGGTAATAAACATGAGTAATTTCTCAGGGCATTCACTTTTCCTGGGGATTACCGCTCATATTTACCACCTGCTAAATGCGAACCGGGAGGGCTGGTGCGGGGCAGAGGATGCAGGGAGAGGAGTGGGGATGTTGGGAGAGTGAAACAAAGCACTGCTTGGCAAAGCTCCCCTGTGCCATGGAAGAAGGTCTGGCAAGGGCCAGGGAATGGGGCTGAGCTTCATTGCAGCCCATCGCCAAGGCCATTTTACCAGATAGACGGTACAAATGGGTCTGTTGTTTCTGTACCCAGTAAATACAGGTGCCAAAATCAACAGACCACTCAAGGCCGAGTGTAGCGGAATTCCACACATGGATTCTACTCCGCACTATGGAATTCCATACGGCAAATCTGCCCAGCTCAAGTAGTAATTGGAGAGGTTACATTTATCGCTTAAATCAGGCAGTACATTTAGTTGTATTTACCCATATCTTCTCCCCTCAGAATAGACCCTAAGCACACACAGTTCTTAGCTACAAACACACAATATGGGCATCTCTAGTGTAAGCACTGAAATCCACAGTGCATATATTGTGTTTACTTTTTTGTTTGTCTATTTTAGTGGTTTTTAGGTCGAGCATCAGCGCATGCGCTGTCTGCAAGACCTGCTGTAATCACTCTATAGAGTGTAATTACAGCTGCTGCTTGCAATTGGTTAGAAACGCTACTGCTGTTGTTTCCTGGCTCCCGATACATCACTTCTATTTGTAAGCGAGTAGCACCGGCCAATTACAGTTTCCTTACACTGCAGGCTTATGTCTTTTTGTTTAGGGACTATTTATTTTTTTGTAAGCGCCCCATTCTGCGCTCTACCTTTAATGGCAGCTGTGTCCCTTTCTTTAGACGAGCCGCGTCTAAAGAAACGGAGCTGCTTGTTATGCCAAGGAAATAACAAGCATTATTGCATTGCAAATCCTTGTTTCATTAGGCGTCCCGCTTTTCATTTCCTTTATCTACCATTGGCTGTGCATGCGGATGGGCGGTGGCATCGGGTCACTGCGGCAGGTGGTTTCACCGTGCAGAGGGGCCTCCTTCCATAAAGCCAGCATGCTGTCCGAGGTATTAGACCACTGTATATTACTTAAGCACCAGTCCATTTTTAAACAAGGTAGTGCTATTTTTGGGCACAAGGAGATGGAGTGATTTGCACAGATTCACGGGATGTTGAGCCCACGCCAGGACTAGAACCTTCATTTCCGCCGCTGTGATTTATTTTATTACCCCACCTACCCGAGTTGCTCTGTTCCTTTACTTTTAAATCTACTTTCCCGGGAAGCATGAGGCATTGTAGCCCCTCATACTCCCCCTTCCTAGGCATGGTGGGGGTTTCAGAGGACTGAGGGGCAAGAGGGAGGGGCTGCGTGCCTTTCTTATTTTCTACATGTGCCCGCTTTCATGTAGCTCCGTCACTGTCATGTGTCCTCACTGCGTGATAGAGTTGGTTTATGTGTTTTTTATACAATGCAGCCCTGCTCAGTTCCCTGGACCCTGCCCCACCCCATAACAGCACAGGGGGAGAATGTAATGCTTGCCCACCAAACAGCTTACTTTCCTTTTTTAGGTTGAGTATTCGAGACCTCTTGTATATACTTTAGTATATACTTATTATTATATACTTATATGTGTATGTACTTTGTGGGCTCTGGAGATCAGCCCTAGGACTTGTCTGCTTCCGCTTAGGGACTTACGACCAGCAGAGGTCAGTAAAATACCAGAATTGCTTTCTGCTGAGGGACTTTCTTTTTTTATTTTTCTGGCAACTGCCTCTATTTAACTTTCTTGATAGAAAACGACCAGCAGAGGTCAGTAAAATACCAGAATCACTTTAGTATTCTCTAGATTCCAGTCCATAGAAATTGTCTTCCACGAGCACCCGTAGACAATAATATTTTTTTCAAATCTTGTATTTTCAGTGATATGACCACCGAAGGCCCTGATTTTATATTATAAACAGAGCTTTGTACTATACCATTTCCCGCTGAAAGGCAATATTTCTCTCCATGTGTTCCCATACCTGGCATGTCACGCAGTTTGGTGCTTACTTTCCCTCCATGTTAAAGAACAGTAGATGTTTCAGCACCCAGGCTAATGTGCTGCATAGCTAAATACATATAAGGTCCCAAAGGCGAGACCGATTGCACTGCAATTGCTTGTTATCTAGTCCTGCCAGATGCGCGATTCGCCCCCATGCCATTAGTTACATTTTCCTCCTACCATTAAACCACATGAAAAATAAAATACTGTGCAGAATTCCGCTCGGTAAAGAAACGGACCCTCAGTTATTCCCCATTCTGCAGGAATTAACTTGTAACTGCATGTACTTGTTCAGTATTATGGCATTATACCAGTGTTTACAATTACCAACCCGCCAGCAACGTCACCGTCACCTTCTAAAGAGGGGCTTACTGGGAAGGAAGGGAGTGCCCTTCTGCAGCCCCTTCCCTATATAGCGTTTTTCTTCCTTTCGCGCATTGTCTACCCGAGTTTTGGACTTCTTCTCAGTGATAGCGTACCTGTGAAGTCAATGTCTGGATCCACATCATTAAAATCAATAAATGCTTTGGAGCACGTTTGGGCCTAGGTTTATTTTTCTCCATCTCTCTCCACCACACTACGCCCCGCAAAGTGTTTGAATGCGCATTGTATGTGTTGAGGAAGGCCACATGAGCACTCTCTGGAAAACCTCACTCCCACAACACACGTGCACATCTCCCGGAAGTCTGCTGCTTCTACACAGGCTAACACTCCCTGCCATGCATTCCTTGCCCCTCACCCCCGAAAGAATTTGAGATGGCATGTTTGACCTCCGACCTTGCTTATCCATCCCAGTCCCCATCTGTCCTTAAATTCAGTTTCCATACCCCTGGCCATCAACGGTTTTAAAAACACACAGGGTATACTTATACTAGGCAGTCACCTGCCACGTCAGTAATTGGTTGATGTGGTCTGGGGGCGAGGGGTTGTGCCAGGCACCCTTCAGAGCCTTATGCATCCTTGTGGCTCATATGTACAATTCTGGGTTTAATAGTTGCATAATATCGGTTGATATAAATGGAGTTTTCAGTTTAAGCCTGAATGTTAGTCTTGAGGTAAATGAAACTGTGCGCCTTCTTAGGTCTGGCTTGAGGACACGGGTATGTTGATTACTTGTTAATAATTCTTTAAAATAGCAGTAAGGGGCTTCCATTCGGGCCGGAGGGACATTTCTCTCACCAGATGTTATTGGCTGTTCTGCATCTCCTCTCCCGTGATTCTACTGTATGATCCTATCTGAGCCTGCCATTATCTAACCAAACTAGACTGTTAATCTTTAGGCGTGCTAACTTAAGCTTTAATTATGTATCATGATCATTAGTCTTCCTGTGTGTTGCGTATAGTTCTCTTTGCTCTGCAGTGCTAGTAATACACATTCTTTGTTTTTTAAATAACCTTGAATATGTCAGTCTTTAAATGAGCATGCTGCGCTGTTTTGTTTCTGCATTTCATGGCAAATGCTGCCACAATTTTTTCATTATTCTTTACTCCCACTATAATTCAGATGCTCATTATGCGCACTGATGCTCCTAGTACTGGGTCTAGTTGTGCTGTATCAAACTACTGTAAGTGGCAGTATTAGATTATGATGGTACATATTAGAAGTCCTTAAATATGTCACTCTAGTACAGATTCCAAACTGTTTCCTGTGCTCCCCCAAGTGTTGGCTTCTCATTTCATTTGATGCACTGCTGTACCTTTCTATTGTTTCTGCCTTCTGGGGCAGTTTAATGACCTGTCTCGTTAGTTAGGGTTTCCCTGCAGACATTTTTAGGTCTCGCCTGGCGTTAGCAGCGCGCATGCGCTGCTCTCGCCATGCGAGGGCCTTTTGGAATCGATACGATTCCAGAAGTTTACTTGAAGCCCCGCCCCTCTTTCCATTGCCTCGCGTCATCGTTTATGTTAAACGATGGCGCGTGATTGGAAAGCGGGCTTCTCGGTTACCGCCTTGTCCACTTTTAGGACGGCCCATGTGGACAGGCCGACGCCATCTTTGTTTCTGGCACAGCGCACACTGCCATGCGCTCGTGAAGCCAGCCCTCCCAGGACAGACACCAGAACAGGGTTCCCTTCACAGGATCACACGCCGCTTCTCTCACGCACACACAGGCTATTTCAGAGAGTGCCCTGTGTACTCCCTGGCAGTACGTTGAGAATTATCCGCGGCTATTAAATATACTGTTTTAAGGTTCCCGTGATCTGATTTTTTAATCTCATCATTGGATACATTTCGCCCTTTTCTACTTGTTCTTGCGAATGACCACGGACGCCTGTGCAACAGAAACGACTTGTCTTTTAAATAGACCTGCATTGCCCGTGGGGACCCACAGGATGTATATAATGTGTCCCTCTGGGCCAGCTCAATGGTACTCATATCATGGACTTCGAGTGATGAAAGGCTGAGCCTGCAATGCCTGGATTCACATCTGTGCAGTTGGCGCACAGGCCACTGAGCTAGCGAATCACACAACATACAATCGGATCTTACAGCGGCTGTGAGCACCAGACACACCCAGAGGGTCTGAGCGCCCCAGGAGACGGGTCACTGGGCCAGGACCAGCACCTGTGGATGGCTCACCCACCTCAGGACCCTGGAGAGCGCCCTCTGGTGGAGCCAAGAGACGGCGCGGGGCTGTGCAGTTGGCGCACAGGCCACTGAGCTAGCGAATCACACAACATACAATCGTATCTTACAGCGGCTGTGAGCACCAGACACACCCGGAGGGTCTGAGCGCCCCAGGAGAGGGGTCACTGGGCCAGGACCAGCACCTGTGGACAGCTCGCCCACCTCAGGACCCTGGAGAGCGCCCTCTGGTGGAGCCAAGAGACGGCGCGGGGGCAGGGCCTCCCGGAAACTTCTCGCTTTCTGTAAGTGTGACTCTCTCCAGTTCTTCTAAGTGTCTCTATGCTCGTGTTATTTATGCGCTCGGCTGTGCTTCTGTGGTCTGTGGGTCGGGGAGGGGCGGTGATCACCCCACACACCTTCAGCACACTGTATGATGTACCCCGCCCCTCTTCTCACATGCTCAGTAGCTTATCTGAACTTGGCTCTGCGTGGGGGTGGCACAGAGGAGTGTGCCCAAGGTGGTATTCGGAGGCACCGGGAGCCCCTCTCTCCTGCTGCTCTTTTTATGGGGTCACCCGGGGTCTCAGCCCAGAGAGTGGGTCCATGTCTGAATGACAGATTAATAGGGGCTGGGTGGGGGCGGGTTCTGCTGACCCCAGAGTCACTCTCGGCCCAGAGAGTGGGTCCATGTCTGAATGACAGATTAATATGGGCTGGGTGAGGGAGGGAAGGGGTTCTGCCCACCCTTCCTGTGTGAGCGATGCAACCCCCCTCCCATTTGCACAATTCACCCTGGCCCTCTTCCCTGCATCTCAGTGTGTACGTGATTATATGTGGGCGCGCTTTCGTGGATGCACTTGGGTGTGCGTGCGTGGGTCTGTCTGATCGTGTGTCTGGATCTGTAGTTGTGTGTGTGCGCGCGTGTGGGTCTATGTGTGTTTGTCTGATGGCGTGTGTCTGTGCGTCTGTCTGATGGTGTGTGTCTGGATCTGTGAGTCTGTGTGTGTGTGATTGTATGTGCATGCCGTGTGGATCAGTGTGTTGGATGGTGTGTCTGAATCTGAGTCTGTGTGCCTGTGAGTCTGTGTATGTTTGTGCCTACGTACGCGTCTATGCTTGTGTTTGCTCGTGGTCAATTCTGAGTACGTGTCTGTATGTGTTCGTTTGTGTTTGTATGTACTGACATTTGCATAAGTGCTTGTTTATCTGTATATTGATTGGTGTATGTATGTGCACGCATAAGTACACATGGAGTTGTTTATATATAGAATGTGTCGGTAAGTTGGCAGGTGTATGTTTGCGAGCGCATGTATGTGTGTGTGTCAGTGTGCCAATGTAGACCTGTCTCTTTATGCCTGTGTCGTGTGGTTGTATGTCTCTATATTTGTTTATACTTGCGTATGTACCTATATGTTCGTGCGTCCATGGTTGTGTCAATCTGTATTGCGTATGTGTTTAGGGACGTGCCTGTGTACTGGTACAACTTCGTTCAATTTGTGTAAAATGATGTTTGTGCGTGTATGCCTGTAAATCTGGTTTGACAACAGTAATTTGTATGCGTGTGGGTGTATGTGTGTGTATGTGTGCTTGTTGTCATTCACTGTATTTGTGGGCTTCCATTCCATGTGTACTTTTGTGCCTGTGTCTGTTGTGCCTCGAGGTGCTTGTCTGTTTTTGTGTCTAAAACCTGTGTCTGTTTGTGTCTATCTACGTATGAAGTATGTCTGCCTGCCTGTACTCTTGTGTAGGTGGCAGTGCTTATGCATGTGTGTGTACATCCGTGTGTATTTCTATATGTGTTTGTGTGTGTATGTGGTCAGGTGCCTGTGTGTGTGTAATCATGTGTCTATGCATGTGTATCTGTGTGAGCCCTTGATCTTGTGTCTGCATGCCTCTGTACATGTTTGTGAGTGCATTTGGCCTTGTAGTTGTGTGTATAAGCCAGTGTTAATGTGCGTGTGTATTTTTGCGTCACAGTATGTCTCTGCGTGTTTTCTTTGTGTGCCTGAGTATGCATCTCTGAATGTATGTACATGTGTGTCTGTGGCAGTTTGCCCATGAGTGCATGGGTGTCTGTATGTGCATCTGTGATACTGACGGTGGTTGTTGTATGTGCGTGTGATGTCTGTTGTGCGTGACTGGTGATTGGAACAGACGGGGGTGACGCCGATCTCTCCTTTATCGATAGGGGCTTGTAGTGTAGTACCTATTTCCCTAATAGGCTCTGCGCATTCGAATAATATACCCTATAGGTTTGACATAGGACTGAGGTCAGTATGTCCCTATCGAGTATATTAAACTTAATTACTTTGTGCCAGCTAACTCAGAGGCCACTAGAAACTCCTTGTAAACAAGAAGGGAGTAGTTTCTGGCAACCGCATAAACATGACAACTTTGTTTCCCTTTAGAATCGGAACACTCTCAGAATCGTGGAAACAATAGATAACAGTTTCACTCAGCTAATCGTGCATGCTTAGTTTCTTCAGAGTTACACAGAAAGAAGAGACGGGCGTTTCAATAAAAGGATTTATTGAACAGTCTTGTTTCTCGTGTAAGAGATATGAGCTGTTACAATCGTAAGACAGTATGCGAGATATATGATGTACAGCGTAAGCAGTAGAAAGAAATAATACTGCGTTAGCATTATCTTTTAGCTATGACACATATATTCATATACATAAATAACATAAGCTAAAAATGCGAGTACTCAAAGATGCTTCTCTAACTAGTTCTACCCCAGTGTACCTAACCTAAGTGTAGTGCAAGGTAAGAAGTAGGTGAAGTATTCTATAGTATGGTATGCTATAGTCTAGTATGCCAAGTCTAGTATGCCAAGAGTCCCTCTAGGTTCTAGTCAGCGCCATACCTTGAGAATGAGAGAGGTGGGAATCTCCCTCCGGCTCTCG
The DNA here is from genome assembly GCA_963921515.1 of Calotriton arnoldi. Taxonomy (NCBI): domain Eukaryota; kingdom Metazoa; phylum Chordata; class Amphibia; order Caudata; family Salamandridae; genus Calotriton; species Calotriton arnoldi. Next base: position 1,644,901 of record CAWUFW010003863.1, on the reverse strand, counting down.
AACTCTAACACCCCGCGAAGGGAGTCAGAACACTGGAAGCTGGATTCTCTGCGAGCAGGGATGACAGCGTCTCTTGTCAGTGCGTCAGGCCGGGACACGGGCTCCTCTAAAGTCGAGGTCTCCTCCTACTTGCTTGGGCAAGGGAAGGTATATTTATACCCGGTAGGTGCCTTGGAATGTTAGCATTGACGTAAAGTCGGGCAGAGGAAGACGTCAGGAATGAACCCTTAAGTAATCTTAAGTAATAGCGGTTCATGCATAATAAATGAGTTCTTGGAGAAATCAATAATCCTGTGCTAGGGGAACTCCCAAGAGCTTAAGGGTCTGGTTTCTAAGAACTCGTTGTGACGTTAGGGTGGACGGATGTAGATGACCATGCCTGTATTTGGATAGCATGGCTAATGCCTAAATAAGGACTGGGATCTTATGCCTATATAAGGGCAATGCGAATTGTGGCTATATAAGGACATGTTTCAGGAAAACCTATATACGGACACCTAAAGCGGAATACAACAGGCTGTCCCTCCTCCATTGATCTGACCCTGCTATCGGCTCACCCCCCCCCGCCTCTTCAGTCAAATCTTTGAGACTAACCTGGAATCCTTTTAGGGATCATACCCCCCATAATGCCAGAGCTGGACTGGGGATTAGATATGGATGGCAGGGAAACAAGGCCTGCTGACAGCATCCTTAGCACCAAGGAGCAGGCCAGGAGGGGACAGGGGGGTTCTGGAGGCATTAAAAACAATCTCTATATTAAGAATAACAGGAGACATTGGCCTATGCTTAGAATGTCACGCAGGCTAACGCGTCACCTTCAACAGACTATGTGAACAGAGTGCCACAAACATTTTGACCAACGGCAATCACAGGAATAACAAAGAAGGCAGGGGGTTTGATGGTAGCTGCTCCTGGGCCCGTAGAAACCTGAAGCAGCAGCCAGGGAGGAGGACAAGATTAGGGCATGGAGGTGAGCGTACAAACAAGTGATGCAGCCGAAACAAGCATTGAAAATGCAATAGGTCTCGCCTTTGATTAAGTTAAAGCCATTTGCTTTGCTAATGGTATTGTATAGCAAAGCAAATGGCTTAAACTTAATGAAAGGCGAGACCTATTGCATTTTTAATGCTTGTTTAATGTTCCTAATGTCTCTGTATACGGTCAAAGTAGATTTCCATTTCTCCAAACTCAGTGTTACCTGATTTTTGCCCCCTCTGGCTTTCCTGTTGTGACCTGCAAGGCAACATGCAACACACCACTTACCTCCAATCCACACCACAGATTTCCACATCATGCCACAAAATTTAACAGCACACCACATAATGCAACTCCACAACATGCCACTCCCCAACACCAATACCATTCCACATAATAAAATCCATAACACACAATCAAACTCTACATAATTCCAGCACACTCAATGCCATTTAATTACTATCCACATAATTCCACAGCACACCATGCCACATATTTCCACTTCACAACTCCACACAATTCCATGCCACACAATTTCACAAAAAATTACAATACAACCCATCTTTCCCTCACACTTCCACAAACCCATCATCTCTCCCCCACACAACCACTGCCCCTCTCATCTTCCCCCTCACACTACCACTACCCCCTCTCATCTCACAATCCCACTGCCCCCTCTCATCCCTCCCTCAAACTCCCTCTCTCCTCTCTATACTGCCTGCTCACACATGCTACCTTGCTGTACCTCCTCATGAGGTGCACTGGTCCACATCTCTCCCCATACCTCTAGGTACCACTCCCACTCATCCCTCCTTCTCATACTCTCTCACCCCTCTCTCTCACTCACTCACTAAATCTTCCCACCTCTCGCATATGGTTGACTTCAGGTCTTCGAGCACATTTTCTTTACCGTGCCTTTTCAAGGTTTCTGTCCCTCAAACCCACGCTCTCCTCCTCTAGTAGAGTGTTTTCTGCATACAAAGATGCTCCCTCAAATGCATATGTGGCCTGCTCTCCCTTTATTTCTCTCTCTCATACACTCTTTCTGCTCCTCTATATAGAGTTTGTTTAGCACTTCATGCACAAACTACCTATCCCTCACTATCTTCCTTTCCATCTAGTCTGTGCAGCTCTCACCGCTATCTATTCACCATACCACATAATTCCACTACACAAATAGACTACACACCAATCAATTCCACCCCTTACAATTCCAATCTAACCCACATAATTCCACTCCACACCACATACATCCGCTCCACTTCAAACCAAAACACATAGGTAATAGACATTGTCATTTACAACGCCAAAAGCTCTAACTCTCGCAAATGCGAGACCTATTGCATTGCAAATTCTTGTTGTATTGGTGGCGAACAAGGCGCTGGAGGGGGTTAGAGGACCTCATAGGATTTTCATAAAAAAATGTAAAATAAAAAGATTTAGAATTCAACATTATCATTGTGGCAGCTTATTGTGAGTTTACAATCAATATGTAAAAACAAATCACTACGGTAGCGTTTATAGTAATCCAGGGTTTTACAATAAGGGGTTGCAGTATAGACAAGAAATATTCAGAGGTGAGGGTATGAAATTATATTTTCAACCTCGCATTATAATAGGGGCTTATTTCATGCCATAGATTTTGCCTTGCGCCAGATTGTCTAATGGCCTTACGTGAGCATACATATTTATAAATACATTTTAATACACCCTTAGAAACAGTAGTCAGATGTAACGTTACGGGTCTCAAATTCTCAATCGAAAAATAATAATATATCTTCAAGTAGGTGTGGAAAGTGGGAGGCGAGCTGGTGGGGAAGTGATGGGAGATCTTCGTTTAGAAGGGCACTGAAGACGATTCTTTTTTTAAGAGATTATCACAAGAGTCAGAGCAAAATATTTTATCTTCCATTAGAGGATCATTGTCAACCTACTAGTTTAACCCTAAAGTCAACATTATTTTACAGTATACGTGACATGTTGTAGTGGTATTGTTACATATTCCTTTCCCCGCCTGCGCTATATAAACAACTAAATAAATAAATACATCTACAATTTTGGTGTATTATGAAGCATTCTGGTGTCCCTGATGATGATGTCTGCCCTTAATAAATGCATCATTAAATAAATAAATCTAGCACTCTGACGAGACAAAGGTGGCATGTCAGCGCTACATAAAACTCTGTACAATTAAAGTAAATAATTTTAAGTGCACTGCTTACCTGGTGTTGTAAAGCTTCTGAAACATTCTGGGGAACCAGCATCAGTACTGCCCCTGCTGATTGGCCCAGAACCTCCTGGTATCGTTTACGCGTGAAGTCCGCCAGCCTCATCATCACGCAGCGGCGCGTTAGCAGGTCGGCGTCCAATGTCCGGCTCTCGGCATGCACCAAAGCGTTCCTACATCCTGTGGGAGAGGCAACCAGTCATGATCAAGCCATGGTAATAATGCATTCATTCACAAGAAAAAAGTGAGCCGAGCTATTGCCCATTGAAGGAGCAGACCAGGCTTTAATGTGATTGTAGGAGGTAGGACTGGTTGAGAATGCTCCATGAGGTTTGAATGTATAATAGGGGAATAGTAATTAGTAGTAGGTGCGAGAGACAGCAGTCAGCAACAGGGATAGCAGTAGGATAGAAAGGGGTGCTGTAGATAACATCTTATAAGCAGTTGGAGCGTGACGGAGGAGAGAGGTAGAAAAACAGGTATTGGCACAGTCAATAGTCTTGACTCTTGAAGGCCGAGCTATTGGGTTTGACAATGCGTGTTGGAATGCATGAATCAAGGCCAATGGAAATGTATAGTCAACAATCTTAAAATCCGTTTTGTGGAGAATGTAGATCCTCCAAGTAGATGAAGAGAGAATCTGGATTTCATTAAAGACACAGAGCATTATGCATATATCTTTTATTGCCAGCTCACTGCAGTACTTTAAAGCAAACATCACTAACATCCCAAAAATTCCAGAACTAGAATGTCCATAAGCCTATATAGCTCCGATCACAGCAGCCATCTTCCTCTTTTAAGCTGCTCTGGTCCTGTAGCTCAAAACATTTCCTTCACAAAAGAACAAATTATAATCCTCGTCTTTTCCTCTTTTTCTATTGGGTGTCTGAAATAAAACCACACATGATAAAATATAAAATGGTCTAACGTCACATACTGCAAATCACATCCTCTACAGAATACAGTCTTCCCACTTATTCCTCTCTCCCCCAAATACTCACCTGGGAGGGAGGGATGGAGTGAGGGATAATGCTAGCCTCTGTGTCTTTAATGAAATCCGGATCCTCTCTTCACCTACTTGGAGAATCTACATTTCATGTCAAGACTGGAGGCTAGCATTATGCATGTTCAAAGCTGTGTTAATACCACAGACGATACACGTTCCATTTGCTTCAAATAATACCTCGCAAACACATCGGCATTCGACCAGTCAGCTACATGCAAAATCTCCACCAACCGTTCACCAGACACGACCACCTTACTTGTCATACCACCTCTCACCGCATGTGCTCCAAACCTTTCCAGATCAATACCCGCTTCAAACACGCAAGACCTCACCCAACGGGCAATTGCTGCCGAAGTTACTGGTCTGAAAGCTTTTACATATGAAATCAACAACTGAATATCTCCATCGCTTCTGTACTCCTCCATTCTATTCTCATATTCTCTCATATATCTCACCACACACAATTTAGGATGGTCATCAAACTTTGGGTAGAATATAGAAGAAGACATAGTCTTTGTTCTCCTAGTGATCTGAAAAATTACCCTGTGTGGATTATAAAATCTATTTCCAACCTCCAACGCTCTTACATCCGAAACTCTCCTGAAAGAAATCAACCATAACAAAGTTGCCAAATTTCCTTCAAATAAACGAAGAAGTAAACTTACATCCCACACTCAACTGTATCTAGGCTTAGGAGGTCTCTGCAACTTAATATCTTTCATCACTCTACAAACCAGAGGATCTCTACCTATAGAAATTCCTCCTACCAAAACATGACCCGCTGCAACCGCAGACCTATAACAATTTTTAGTTCTCTAACTTAAACCTTTTGTAAACAAAGCTGCTAAAAATTTAGAAATTCAATGGTAGATGCTTCCACTCGATCCAAACCCATTTCCATGCACCAACACACCCGTTTTTTCCAAGCGACAACATATCTCTTCCTTGTCCCTGGTACCCAAGACTCCCTGAACAACTCGTTAGCCTGTTGCGAAAATCCTGCGATTTTCACTCCTCCCGTGAAATCTTCCAAACAAGAAGGCTCAAAACCCCTTCCACGACCAAAGAAAGGAAAATCCCTTCTGGCCCTAAAAGAACGCCCTCTGAATCTGGAATTAAAAATGGTTCCTCTATTGCCAGTTCCTACAGTCCTGGAAACCAAGCCTGTGCCGCCCAAAAAGGCGTCACAAGAATTACTTGACATCTCTGTCTCCTCACAATCAACAACACTCTCTGAATCACTGCAAACGGAGGAAATGCATACCCCCGTACCTTCCTCCATTCCTGCTGAAAATCATCCACCTCCTCTGCTAGAGGATCTGGTCTCCAACTGTAATACTGGCTCAACTGAAATGTTAGTCTCGATGCAAACAGATCCAATTCCAGAGGTCCCCAAACTTGAAATATTCTCTGGAAAATTTGAACATTTAGCTTCCAATCGCTGCGATCTCTGAGATATGTGGAATTCCAGTCTGCCATTAAATTGTTCTGGCCTGGAAAATACTCTGCCTGCAACCCAATCTTTTGTTCTAGACAATAACTCCAAATCTGCTTTGCAATCTGAGTCAAATTCTTCGAGCTGCTTCCTCCCAAGCGGTTTAAATACTGAACCGCTGAAACATTGTCCATCTTCAGCAAAACACTGAATTACCTAAACTTTTTTTCAAAAATGTACAAAGCAAAAAGACCTACTTTAATTTCCAAACCATGTATATGCTCTGAAGTCTCCTCCCAAGACCATCTCACACCAGTATCTTGATTCTCCAAACAAGCCCACCACCCAAAGAGACTTGCATCTGTTTCTAACACATAATCTGGACATATACGAAATATTGCGCGGCCATTTCAGGTCTCCAGATTGTCCAACCACCATATTAATTCCTCTTGAGCCTCCTCTGAGACAAATACCTGATCTCCCTACCACAAGCCTTTCCTCAAAGCTTCCGCCTTTAACCTCCGTAAAGCTCTGTAATGAAGCGGACCAGGGAAACCACCTCAATTGAAGAAGAAACCAAACCTAACACCCTTGCTAGAGCCCTTAAAGCAACAGACTGCTTCTTCAGCAAACCTTTCACCTCTAACTTTATCTTTACCATCTTTTTTTCCGATAGACTCAAATTTGTCTCCTTTGTGTCCATCATGAAACCCAAAAACTCCGAACACTTACTGGGTTCCAGAACTGACTTTTACCTGCGGGTCAAAAACCCCAGTTTTTCCAAAAGACATACAGCCACCTGCAGTTCTTCTTTCAATTCCTCCTCACTCTGCGACATTATTAAAAAATCGTCCAAATACATGATCATTCTTATACCTCTCTCCCTGAGAAATTTCGCCACTGGTCCCAAAACCTTCCTAAAACACCAAGGTGCTGATGCCAACCCAAATGGAAGGCATGCAAACTGATACAGAACTCCTAACCACCTGAACTGCAGAAACCTGAGGACTCTCCTTCGCTGTCGGAATTATAAAATACACATCCTTCAGATCCAATTTTACCAACCAATCGTTCTTCTGCAAGATATCTCTCAATAGATCGATCCCCTCCATCTTGAAATGCCTGTAAATGAGAAACTGATTTAATTCTCTCAAATTTATCACGGGCCTCCAACCCTTGACCTTCTTTCTGACTAAAAAGATTGTACTCACAAAACCCCGATCTTCCTCGGATACTCTTTCTATAGCTCCTTTTCGTAACATCTCTTGCACTTTCTCTTGCACTAAATTCTGTAGCTCATCTTTAAAGACTAGTTGCCTTGCCCCCCCACCCCTCCCCATCTGCCTTGGATCCTTTCCGAATTCTAAAACATACCCTTGAACTGCAAGAAGTACCCACTGATCTTTTGTTAACATTTTCCAATTGTTCTCAAACCACCTTAATCTTCCCCCTACCTTTTTTGGGGTAGAACCAAAAGCTGTCTTCAATCTTACCCTGAACTCCTTGAGCAAACTTCACTCTTACTCTCGACTGGCTGGCTTGTTCTTTCCCTCTGGGGATAAAACCCCGTTGTGGACTGAAAACCTCTGAATGTACCACATCCCTGGGATTGGTACTGGGACCTTGTATATTACCAGCCAGGGAAACGTTCCCCTGCCCCTGCCCGATCAAAAACACTTCTGCTATACACTCGTCTCATAGAGGATTGAGCCTTGTCTAAACTGGTGAAGGTGGATACATACTTCCCTACCCCCTTCACCAATCCTTCACCAAACAAATAACCCTTAGGGTCCTCCGAAGGCTCTTTTGGCAAAATCTACCAACTTGCAACTTATCCTCATCAAGATCGCCATGCGTCTCTCAGCCATAATTGCTGCATTAGCGTTTCTGAGGAAACAAACTGCTCTCTGCGACCATCCACGCAATAACTCGTTGTCTACCTGCACAGACTTCATCTTTGCTTCCTCAGCCATGTCCAAAATTCTGGCTATTGGCCCCAACACATCCAGCAAACGATCCTGACACTGCTTAAGTGCCCTCTCTAACCCTTTTCTTGGATCCAGACACATTTAAAAAAAGAAACTGATTAAATCAGGATCCAAATCTGGCGTTACACAAGCTTTGTTCTCAACAACCGGGCGAGTTCTTTCCGCCCTCATTACCGCCCTGGCCTCCTTCTCTAATGGTCTACCGACCCAAAGCTTTAAAGAATCTGCCACATGAGGAAGTGGCCACCAGTCCACACTTCTGGGATGCCTTATCATCTCAGGACTTAACATATCCTCTCCTTGAGGAGCTTTAACAATCCCTTTTCCCTTTCTTTCCTTCTGTACTTTGTCCAAATTCATGCCCCATCCATCATCAATGTAATCATCTGAAATGAACTCATCGTCATTTTCTCCAAATTCCTGCTTAAATTCATCTCCATGAACATCTTGAGTTTCCTTTGTGCTGCTAAGGACAACTTCATCATTTGTGGCGCTTGGAACACCTTACTCTTCTGTCAGAAATCTGACACCAACTTCAACATTTTTAGTTTTTCTTCTCCTTTTTCCAAAAACTCTGTTTTTACTTCTCTCATCTTCATCTACTGACCAAACAAAATTAATTGCCTGAAAATTCCACAGCCTTTCTTTTCCTCTTTAAAACACTCTCTAAAGCCTCCTTTACTGAGGTCCTTTCTTCTTCCTGTTCCAACTTCCTCAAAGAAGCGTCCCCAACACCAGAAGATTCGCCCTCTTCACTCATTTCAAATATTTATCTTTTCAATTTCCAATTAATAAATTTGATTCTACCAATTTTATCTCTATTACATATAAATCAATTCCTGCGAATACCCAAAAAATAAACTCTCTCCTCCTTCGCTTTTTTTTGTTTTAAACTTCCACACTACCGCTGTTCTTCCTAATGTGCCGACCGTCAAACCACTATGAATCTGCTGTTTTGACAGTTGGCCTGAGATAACGATCGCCACTACCTTTTCCAAAATGGCAATCGTTACCTTCAATTCAATTTTAATAATGCTGATGTCTCCCTTTTCCAAATAGGCCCCTACAGACGCCGTCACGTACGCATGCGTGATGACGTCACATTTGCAATTACCGACGCCTCCGAGGAACAATCCTGTTTATGAAGCGCGCCTCAAGAGACAACACGCGATCCTCCCTGCGTGAACAAAGGAAGCCTCGCACAAGCACAGGAGCATGAGCCCAAAAACGGCCACTTGTGCCCCCGCGTTAACAGTCGCTTAAAACTATTTTTACTCACAAATTTCTCCCTGACGCCTATACCAGCCTACCGAAACGCTACAAACCCATAAATTGGGTACATTTTTTTTTTTTTTTTAAATAATCACATTTAAATATTTATAACACATAGAACCATAAGCTTACTTTTGAAAAACCCACCAGTTAAAATACAGAAAGAACCTCAAAGAAATAAATATCAATTAATCTTAAACTAAATCTGCTATACATACACTTCAGAAAATCTACATTACTTATCTGTCAAGGAGCAGCAGATAAATGAGGAAGATGGCTGCTGGGATGGGAGTTATATAGGCTTATGGACATTATAGTTCTGGAATTTTTTTAATGGTGATGTTTGCTTTAAAGTGCTGCAAGGAGCTGGCATTAAAAGATATATGCATAATCCTAGCCTCTGGTCTTGACATGAAATCCATTCAAATATGTCTGCTGATGTGCACGCATGTTGTAAGACTCATTCGCACATGTGCATCTGGATTCGTACGTACACTTTCATCGTGACGCATGCGTGTACGTGCGTCATGATGCATGCCAGCCATTTTTTATTTACTGTTTTAACATGGCAGATGACCATGGTAGAACAGTAAATCGAATGGAAGGATACAACCCATCCAATCCGAAAACTGTATCTCTGAAATGCTCCTGATCGGTACAAACACAAGAGTAGGAAGAAAAGCCATCGAATCTAGAACAAACTACTGAGATAGACAACAAAGCCATCCAGTCATGAGCAAGCGGCAGACCCTAAGCCTATTCGAAATATATATTATGTATTGGAAACTATAGACCTTGCTAACAAACAGCTAGAGCTGTCTGTAGCTGAGATCTAAAAAATAAGTTGTGATTCACGACCTATCTTGGAAAAGAAAGCTGTTCATAGTCGTGATCAGAAATTGCAGAGAGACACCTCAGTGCTGTCTGAGAGTTAATGCGTGAGGAGAAACCTAGAAGGCTTTAGAACAAAAGTAGGTATTTGTCGATGGGGCTGTGAGCCAGCTCACGTAGCTGGCCCTGCAGGCCTTGTGCTCACATCCACAACGTGAGTGACAGTGCATGCATTTCAACACGACCAATCAGCATGTGGCTACTGATGTGTAGCGAGTTCCAGTCAAGGCCTTTTCTGTGGCAACGCTTAACATAAAACACAAATTTTGCGACTCTTACCAGGCAAGGCAACTAATCAACCCATTGTCGAATGCACCAACAGGGATCCAGACAAGGGCATAGAAGAAAAAACACGCCAGCCTCCCCCACCAACGCCCCCACCTTGCTTTACCTATGTAAAGGGTCAGATGAATTGCTTTACAAACAATTATTAATTTCTGCATCAGTATGTTGGTGCCGAGGGTCTACAATGGTTTAGTTAGCTCACTCTGCAGTGCAATGTGCAAGGACGACAAACACCCCTAACTGTGTTACATCCCTTCATTACTGAGGCACACATATATTAAAAAAAATCCCAATTAAAATATTCTCCAATCGCATCAATTGAGCTATTAAAAAGGACATTTATCAAATTGATTCTTAAAACCATCAACAACGGAGCAATGGAGACAAATGGCGGTCTAGAACAGTTGTTCCCAAACTTTTTAGAACCATGACCCACTATTTAATACAACAAACTTTCGCGACCCACCCTCCTTTAAAGGATATGAGGGTGGACGATTTTTGAATGCGACTAAAGCATCGTGTGGCAGCGCATTGTCATTTACAGACTGCACATTTCCATTGAAATGGCCACTAACTTTGCAAAGACAAACAGTTTTACTGATAAACTATACAGCACACAAATGATGTGTGGAAATCGGGTTTCTGTGAATATTTATCATTTGTGTATCACCAAGTAAAGTGGCTTGATTTGCTTTGATTGTATTAAAATGTCTGTTTCCAGCAAACTTCAGACATACATAAACAAGTCCTTCATTTTGCTTTCCTAACTGCTGAATTGAAACACTTCATTTTAAGGTATTTACATTTTGCTGTGTGTTGCAAAAACCTACAGCCTTTCCTTTCACATTTCCTGTACTTCAGCAAGATTGTCACATAATTCACTTTGAAAACTCCTTTCACTTTGCAGACAAAGAAAAGTAAACACCAATCCCAGAGAAATTTGTCAGAAGACATAGACTGACATTTTACCTTGAAGCACATGCAAATGTGAAAAGTTAAAGGACTAAAGGAATCTTTATTTATTGCTCAGACTGTCCCAACCCACCAAAAATCGGGTAGCGACCCATCATGGCTTGTGAACCCCAGTTTGGGAAACACTGGTGTAGAAGCATCACTGATTCTCGGGAAAACAACTGAGGAACAGTCTAGTTTTAGGCCTTGCTTGGATGAGTTTAGCTCTCTCGCAGAGCTCTTGCAACTGATTAAAATGCCTAGAAGAAGCTCTCCGCGGTGTGAATGGAGTGTAAGTTATATGTGGTACTCGATGATCTTTGGCACGGCCAACTTTTGGTATGGTCCAGATGGGCCCAGGCCCAGGGCGCCAATTTTCAGAGGGGCGCACGGAGTAGTCTGCATTAAAGTCCTGCAGGTAGCAGCGTCCCTCTTACTTGACTGTAATGATTCTGACTGGACTGCTTTTAATCCTTTTTACATGCTGCAGGTGCCGCTTTACCACCCATTAACCCCCACCCATTAACCCCCTTCTACACCCTCCCATTTCCCTCTCACCCCCTCCATGCCGACACACAACAACACCGCCATTCGCACCGCCAACAACTTGGAACGAGTGGGATCGACCTGCTCTGTGAGTGAACCAGAATATTTGGGGCGGGTGCAGAGAAGTTTGTGCTCGGAAGTCAGTTACTGCTTTGATGTGTGAATGACCTGTAAACACAAAATGGACTCCCTGCTACTTTGTTTTATTCACCAGCCGAGGGAGGGCGCCAAATTTATTTCCGCCCAGGGCGCTATTTGAGCAAGGGCTGGCTCTGATCTTTGGTAAGGGATGATAGAGCGCTGATAGCACTCTATTTTGTATGAGTGCACTATACTCATGGTTTAAACGCACTCTCATGTATTCGTATTGTTTGCAGTGTTTTACGACTATTAAGAAACATTTATTTGAATCATTTGATGTTGAAAACTAGTGAACGCATTTAAGTAGAATTTTGTATGTATTATGATTCCTTCATGCATAATGTGCAGGACGATATTATTTCTATACACCGTAATTGTGGTTAGTTTAAGTTGCCTGAATTATAGGCCCAAAGTCTTAAGTTTCGATTTTCCTTTCTCACGAGAAAGAAATAATTAAATGTTGTTGTGTTCGAAATGAGAATGCTCTCATCCAACTGCAGGTGCAAGAATACACATCGTTATTTTCAGAGTTAAGGAGAGACCCGGAATGTCTTTGAAGATGGCTGGGAAGCGAGAAGGGAGGATGCCTTGCGTATCTGGTCTGTCTGAAAGCCAAGGCTACTGGAAAGAAGTTATCACTAATTAAATTGTGCCATGAAAAGAACAAGCATTGAAAATGCAATAGGTCTCGCCTTTAATTAAGTTAAAGCCATTTGCTTTGCTATACAATACCATTAGGTCCTCATCCTCGGCTCCAACCCCTCAGCCTGGGCTGACTCCTGGTGGCCAACAACACTGGGAGCTGCCCCAACACCCACCGACCACGCACGCAACCTGGGAGTCATCCTCGACTCAACGCTCTCCATGGCCAAGCAAGTCAACGCAGTCTCCTCCTCCTGCTTCAACACCCTCCGCATGCTTCGCAAGATCCACAGGTGGATCCCGACAGATACAAGAAGAACAGTCACCCAGGCCCTCGTCAGTAGCAGACTTGACTATGGGAACGCCCTCTACGCGGGAGCCCCGGCCAAGCTCATCAAGCGACTGCAACGCATACAAAACGCCTCCGCACGCCTGATCCTCGACGTACCATGCCACAGCCACATCACCCCCCACCTGAGGAACCTGCACTGGCTCCCCGTCGACAGGAGAATCTCCTTCATACTCCTCATCCACGCACACAAGGCACTCCACAAGACTGGCCCAGCCTACCTCAACAGACGACTCTTCTTCTACGTCCCCAACCGCCAGCTCCGCTCCGCCGACCTCTCCCTCGCCACCATCCCTCGCATTCGAAGAACAACCACCGGCGGCAGATCCTTCTCACACCTCGCCGCCAAGACCTGGAACACCCTTCCACTAAGCCTACGACAGACCCAAGACCTGCTGACCTTCAGGAGGCTACTCAAGACTTGGCTGTTCGACCAGTAGCAGCACCCCCCTTTTTCTCCCCAGCGCCTTGAGACCCTCGCGGGTAAGTAGTGCGCTCTACAAATTCTGTGATTGATTGATTGATTGATTAGCAAAGCAAATGGCTTTAACTTAATCAAAGGCGACACCTATTGCATTTTCAATGCTTTTTTTTGCTCATGCGCACAATCTAAACACCTATGTGTCTTATCAAGCATTTATTTCAATATTGAGCTTATTTCAATGAATGGATTATAGTTGTGTGTCTCCATATTAGAATATAGACTGTATTGGAAGTCCTCAGAGGATATCGCCACCGCTGCCTGCACTGATTTTTACCTCATTTAAAAAATACTGCCAAAATGAATCGACTAGTATAGTAAAATGGTTGGGGAGGCGGGGGTGGGGGGGTGGGAGACAAGTTGTTGGGGCAATTTTGCACAGTGCTGTCACTGCGAGAGCCACAGATTCGCAGGTCACACTTCCATAACGATATTTAGTTTCTGAGTGCACAGCAAAACATTTTGGGAATGTCAAATCTGTCAAGGGGAACTCTGCTACCGAGTCTTCTCTCTTTCAAAGTATGACTTTTCAGCACAGTACAGTGCTTGGCATACAGTTAATCTCTACAACCGCGTGTTGCCAATTCTAAGGTCAAAGAACACACGGTTTCAGGGGGGGCGTCCCAGTTTAGCATACTTAAATGACCATGGCTCTCATCACAACTAAAGTAGCGCAAGAGACGACCGACTCGGCACAGCTGAAACCAGCAACTTATCAAAGAAAAAGCATCACTCTCCCACGCCTCCCTGTGCGCAGACACAGGCAACGCTTGTTAGAATGTAAACCTTCGAAGCGACCCTTCAGACCCAATGTGACAGGTGACAGCAGAGGGCTGACAGTGCCAAGGGGCCAGCTGGCAGTGTGCACGCGCTCACCACAGGCAGGGCGCGCACAGCGCCTGGACATCACAGTGTTCTGACGCTATTTAAGAACTATTAACGCACCCACGGGCGTGCTGCACGCACAGAGGCTGGTGCGCATTCGTGTATAGGGCGCCTGTGCACACTCAGGGGCACTCACTTAGGTATCGCTTCGGCACACACCAGGACATACAATTAGTGATCGGTGGTGGACGCGCGGCGCACTATGTATGCTCAAACCATACGAGAGCGTGCAGCACACAAATAATACGCAGTCGGCCAATAATTGTATGGATTGTTCGTGCACCGCATGTGCACAAATGCATAGAGTGCTCGTGCACACGCAACCTATGACCATCGTTGGGAATGCACGCACGTTGCCACTGTGGAATCCTGACATGCACAACTGTGCGCTCCAGGCATGCCAGGGCGTGGGCACGCTCTGCAAGAAACAGGTGCCAGAGATGTCATGCGTGCCCGCTGGACGAGCCGCGGGCTCACACAGATGGCGCACAGAGATGGCACGTCTCGTCATGGAGTAACTTCCGAGAGACATAGAAATAGGAGAAGATGTGTGGCAGCAAAAAACATTGACAGAGAAGGGACTTGCTATCAAGGGGCATGGAGTAGTTTAAGAACTAGAGCGCTAACTTATCTGCATTAAAGTCCCAAAGCAGGCGCCGTGATAATGACATGCAGAAAGCGGAATGTAATTCTCTAGCCACCCAGAAAGAGACTTTCTATTTTCTTAAGGATACGGAGACGAGGATTTTATGTCAAGTAACGGATAAGATGTTAAGAAAAACAAAGTAAGAAAAAGCAGCTACGCAAGCCATGCACACCTTGGAAGGACGCCCAAAGATGCGGAAATCCTACTAAAACAAGCCCGTTACCATATGAAGAGCGTTCTCACAGCGCCCAATCAGAGAGCCGGACTGGCGCGTGCAAGGCAGCGTGACGAAGCTTCTGATAAGAAACTTCGTCACGACAGCCATAATGCAGGCGAGCCAGTCCGGGTGGGCCGGCCCAAAAAGACAAAGGGAGGCAACACAGATAGCTCATTTCCAATGGCAGGCCACCGTTTAGCATAAACGGTGATGCCAGCCAATGGAAAGGAGGGGCGGGGCTTAAAGCCCTTTTGTAAAAGTACTTATTAGCAATAAATCTCGCCGAGCGAGCTGCGCATGCGCAGCAACGCTAGGCAAGACCTAAAAAGCTACTGCATAGAGGTGCAATGGAAAGTTTTAAGACGAATGACGTATTGTGGGTTGAATCCCATCTTTTGAATGATGCGCAGGGACAGCGAGACCAGACTTCTGCTAGCTTTCGGAGGAGAAAGAGCATCTTAGAGCGAGCTCCATAGCCATAAGATAAAACGACCCATTTGACGTGAGTACTTCTTAGGAAGTCAACACGTGCTGACACCGTTGGGGAATGATAGAAGAGAGACAGGAAGGGCCCTCATGTAGAGCAGTGTAGGGAAAGATTTTGATTTCTTTCAATGAGTCGAGAACTGAATATCGCATCTATTCTGTGTTGCGTTGTGATTTTGGAATTTATAATCATCTGTCTTTTGGGCCGAATTACTTATATTCGTAAACTTGGCTCTGTATTAATTTTTCTGTACCTCTATACGTTGCTTTTGAGATGTATTTACATCCAATTGTTTTTGGCCTTATAATAAATATTCAAACTGTACTTTGGAGTTGGTGGTCTTTCCAGGCATGACAACTTTGCTGATATTTATCTGAGTTGTTTCCTCCCCTCAACCACTTTAGGTAAATAAAAGATTGATCGCTTACGCTATACTTAGTAGGGAACAGTAGGTGTGCAATTTAGCGTAATCAAATGGTAGCAGAGGATGGTTTACCTCTAGAGTGGTTTATCTCTAAGGTGAGGGGAGTAATCAGGAGTAGGGTTGAAGGTTGAAGAGCCCTGAAGTGGAATGGAAGACGGCGGAGACCGGAGACTGGCGGTCGTTGATGGTGCGGCGGAAACAGTGGTGGCGTGAGTATGAAATGAATTGTGGTGTTAGATTGCGGTGATGAGTAAGTGGGTGATGTCTTGCAGAGTTGGGATGTATGTTGAGTGAATGTGGTTTTTGGTTTACTGGTCCGGACACGTGCGGAACAGGAAGTTTTGGTGAGCAGACTCAAGAGAAGTCCAAGATCCCGGGATAGTTTTGTATTGTAATTGTCTGATCAAATGTGGGTGTTGTGAAGCGCTATCGATAATCCACTTGTGTTAGGGAACTTTGTGTGAATGAGGAATAGGTCGCGGTAGAAAGCCTCAGGTACCGGGGGTGGACTATGGCGATTGAGTGACCAACGCAGGTCGGGGGGTCACAACGGCTCAATGTTCTTGTGAGAGTGTTCTATCGATCTTTAGAGACAGACAATTACTTGTTTTATGTGACTGTAAGTTATTGTAATTGTGTAGGAACAGTTACTTGGTTGAATAACTTTTGGATATACAGTTACTTGTGGTACGAATGTGTGTAGCGAGTTTGCGGTGAAATTGTAAAGGCGGGTGAGCCGCTGCAAGGAGTGAGAAGTGACGTGAGGGTGTGCCGCGCTGTGATAGGTTGGTTGGTGTAACGCCGCGCTGGGATTGGTGGAAGTTCGTTTGCAGGGGAACAGCGTAATTTGGGCTTGCAATTGATCGATTTTACAATGAGATGCTTTAGGGTATTGCGAGATTTGTGTAGAGGCGACACAGGGGTAGTGACTCGGGTAGGAGAAGAAGCTCCGCCAGAAGACACACCGGCACATTACATGGCAACGAATGTAAGACTTCATACTATACTGTGGCTTCAGAATTGGCACAAACTTACAGAGAAAGAGGGTGAATTGGCTTTCCCTCGTTATGGGTCTTTTCGTATGGAAGTGCTGACCCAGCTGAGGGGGGTGATGAATGCACTGAAACCTCCCCCTAGACCCACACAATTTGAGGCATTAGATGCATGGATGAGAACTGCTCTAGCAAAAAGGAGAGAGGCTTCACAAGGAAGAATGAGGAAAGCAATGAAGGCATATCATGATGCTAGATGGGATGCCCAGTTGAAAAAATGGAGAGTAGACACCATAGAGGGAGAACGCTTGTACCCATTTCGTAAGTTAAGAGAGGGGGCTGAAGGGGAAAAGACGACAGAGGAGGACAGTGATACAGATGACAGCTTCCTCGATAGATTGCTAGCGGACCGTCCTCCACCGTGCGACTCTAGATCAGAGACAGAGAGGTTGCGCCCATCAGAAGAGCTTTTAGGTGTGGGACAACTGGGTTCAGAGGAACAATCGGCAGGAGTAAGAGGCAAGATTACAATAGTACAAATTCCGGGAGGGTCTGGAGGAATGAGGTATCCAAACCCTGAGCCAATACAACCTGCAGGAAACATGCAGTTACCAGATGCTTTGTCGGTACCAGTCACAATAGGGCCGGTGGTTCCGATATATACTCCTAGAGAAAGAACCGATGACAGTCAACAGCAAATAAGTGAAGGGGAAGAGACAATGTCTGGAGGGAGCCTTGCAATGAGTGGGACTGGGTTAAGTCGGATACCAGTGGAATCTAGTACTCCACTGCCAGCTACAGCTGATCCATCAAGAGTGGATAGTGGGTCAGAACGAAGACGTACAGGAGCTCTAGCGAATTCTAGGTCTGAACTTCGAATGTGGGTTCAACCAGTGAGAGAGTCAGTGATGCCGAGGGAAGAAACAAGCAAGAGGCAAGAAGCTCCTAGAGTGCTGTTTGAGCCACAGGTTATTTGTGCAGGTGACCATTGGAGAAGTCTAAGCTTGGAAAGAGATAGACGCCCAGCTTCAAAGATAGAAGAGGGTGCAGTTCCTAGGAGACCCCAAAGCTGTGACAGGGAAGATACAAGAAACGAGGAAATTCAGAAAGTGTTAAAAAGTGCAATAAAAGCGCCAATGCTAGATGTGGTACGATTAAAGGCAGAACTAGATGAGGTCATTGAAGGTAATCTACCCCTGATCAGAATTGAGACGTATGACTCGAGCGAACTACTGTTCGTAGCAAAGGACATGACAAGAAAGGCCAAACGAGCTTATGATGCATTGTTGCTTTTGGCACAAAAGTATGAGGTTGATTTGTCAAAGACAAAGCTGACACAGGGTTCTTGCAGATTAAATTACACAGATAAGGATTTGGAAGAGAAGCGAACGATTGGATTGAAAGTACAAATTAGAGAACTACTGATAGGGATGCGGACATGGAAAGAATTAGACAGATGGAAAGAAAGATGGGCCAAAAAGAAAAGCTTCCACACTGGAATAGGAAACACTCCGCCTCCGGGTGGAGGGACGGGAGCTGCAGGAAATTTCCCCCTCAGGGAGGTACAGAATGGAGGGTATGTACATGTGCCATGGAGCAGGGGTGATTTAGCAGAATTTACGAATGATTTTCCTCGGCTGAGGGAAAAACCTGCTGAGTGGTACAAGCAAATAGTTCGGTTTGTAAAGATTTCGAAAGTATTGTGGATTGATTTAAACACCTTGTTTGATATAGTAGTGCCGGGGGATTTGTGGGCGGCATGTAAGATTGCCATTGAGTGGCCTACTGCAGAGCCACCTAGAGATTCAGTGACTCATGGTCCTTCACCTGATGTAATGAGAAAATACGAGCAAGTGATTACATGGTTGCAGTCGAAGATAGCTCCTCAGACTGTTGATTGGTTGAAGATTGATCGCACCACTCAAGACTCTAAGGAATCAGTACATGATTATTACGAAAGATTGTTGTTAGCTTTTAAGCAGCATAGTGGATTGGATACAATTGAACAGAAAGATATGGGACAATTTGTCTCGAAGTTTGTGTTGGGACTGAAATCTGATATTAGTTTGATGATACAGCAGCACTTGATATGTTGGCAGAATAAGTCGGTGGACGAGATTCTGCGTTATGCTAAATATTGCAGTGATCAAGTGGAATCGACACAGAAGAAATTGAAGGACAAGTTGATGTTGGTGCAGTTGAGAAACGCTGATATGACGCAAGGGATTGGAGGAGCGATAGGTAGAAGTAGAGGAGGTGGAAGAGGAATGGGACAACAGATGGTGACCCAACCTGGTCAGGGTAGAGGAAGAGGAATGGATCCAGGTGCAAGTGAGTGGGTGGCCCAACAGAAAAGGGTCACTGCCTGCCAATATTGTCACAAAATCGGGCATTGGAAGCGCGAGTGTAGATCGAATCCAGCAAATCAGATACAGATGGAAGGTGAGGGACAGCTGTCCGAGACTGTCAATACTGTGACAAGACCCAGGTCTATGTATGGAGGAGGATATGAGCCGCAAGTGCAAGTACCTCAACCTCCTAGGATACCCATGCATAATCAGTTATACCATCAGATGCCTCATTTTGAAATACAAGACAGATTTGATCAAAATCAAGATTTACAAGAGTGTCAGAGGGGGGTGCACGAGGAATGCACCTTGGATGCGATTCTAGAAGTAGATCAGAGTGGGCCGTTTGTAGATGCAGATGTGAATGGATATCCTGTTACCTTCTTATTAGACACTGGAGCTGCTCGCTCCACGGTGAGAACTGAAGTAGTCCCAAATTTAACTCTTTCGGGACAATCGATTCAAGTAGTGGGGGTTAGTAATCAGAAAATGACCAATCCATTGACAAACAAATTACCCGTGAGAATAGGACCATTTCAGGATAAACACCAATTTGTAGTGTGCAATTCAAGTCCGGTCTGTCTTTTAGGACGAGACCTTCTGTGCAAGCTCAATTGTACTATATCGTGCACTCCGAGAGGTGTGGAATTGCAAACATATGATGATGATGCTGATTTTAAAATGGCTAACATGAGTCTGTGTGCAGAAATGTTTGTGGTGCTCACAATAGCAGAATTGCCACATGACTTGAGAGACTCAGTTGATCCGAAAGTGTGGGATTTTACAGGCGAGGATGTAGGTCTGATGAGAGGGGTTGAGCCAGTTAAGATACAGGTCAAACCCAATGCTGAATTCCCACGAACGCCACAATATAAATTGACTCCAGAAACTGTGGCCGGAATAAGACCTGTGATTGAGACTATGATTGCCCAAGGTATTCTTAAGGAGATAAGAGGAAGTCCCTGCAACTCACCTATCATGGGACTGCAGAAGCCAAGTGGCAAGTGCAGAATAGTGCAGGATCTGCGTCGAGTTAATGAAATTGTGATCCCATGTTGTCCTGTGGTACCGAATCCAGCTGTTATTCTATTCCAGATACCATGCAAAGCAGAATGGTTTACAGTGATAGATTTGTGTCATGCATTTTTCTCCATACCATTGCATGAAGAAAGTCAGTTTTTCTTTGCGTTTAGGATGGACGATCGTGTATTAACATGGGAAAGAATTCCTCAGGGGTATAAAGAAATCCCCTCTATTTTTAGTCAATGTCTGAAAAAGAATCTTGAAGGACTGGTGATGGCCCAAAACTCAGTCTTAGTGCAATATATAGACGACCTTTTGGTCGCCTCAGAGACTGAGGATGCTTGCAGGATTGACACTGTGGCATTGCTGAATCATTTGGCAGAGAATGGACACAAAGTGTCCCCAAACAAATTGCAGTATTGTTTGTCTGAAGTTCAGTACCTAGGTCACCGGATTGAGAAAGGAAAACCAAGGGTGTCACCAGATCGCATAGAAACGATTCTGCAAATGTGAACTCCGAAAACACAAAAAGAAGTCTGCATGTTTTTGGGAATGGTCGGCTATTGTCGACAGTGGATCCCAAATTTTTCCTTCAAGCAAAGCCTCTGTTGAAACTGACTCGAAAGGATGTTAGTGATCCGGTACCATGGGATGACGAGTGCTTGAAAGCCTTCCGTGAGCTGAAGGAAAGTATCTGTCGTGCTCCAGCTCTCGGAATGCCAGATTATAACAAAGTGTTTTCGCTCTTTTGCTGTGAAAAGGAGGGATGTGCGTTAGCAGTCCTTGTACAGACACATGCGGGTGCCCGTAGACCAGTAGCTTACTTCTCAGCTACATTAGATGCTGTAGCTTCTGCGTTGCCCGGATGTCTGAAATCCGTTGCTGCAACCGGTGTCAGCATTGAAAGATGTGAAAGCATAGTGATGGGTTATCCGCTCATTGTTTATGTGCTCCATTCAGTAGAATTGTTGACGACTAGAACGAAGACACAGTATCTGACCAACAACAGACTTACCAAGTATGAGCAGGTTATCTTGGCCGCTGAAAATGTTACCCTGAAACGTTGTACCACCCTGAACCCTGCTACATTGTTACCTGTTCCGGCAGAGGAAGGAGATGAGGATTGTGAAGAGCATGACTGCCTAGATGTTACTGACCTATCTACCAAACCCAGACCTGACATTGTCGATGAACCTTTGCCCCAATCTGATTTGATCCTTTTTGTTGACGGTTCATGTTTAAGAGACAATGAAGGGTATTTGAGAGCAGCGTTTGCTGTGTGCACCATCATGGGAGTAGTGGAAGCTGCCTGTTTAAATAGAGTATTCTCTGCTCAGGTGCCGAAATTGTCGCTTTGACACGTGCCTGTATCATTGCAGCTGATATTCGAGTGACTGTGTATACTGACAGTCAATACGGATTTGGTGTAGTTCATGACTTTGGGCAGTTATGGTCACAGAGGGGGTTTCTAACGTCCTCAGGGTCACCAATACGTAACGGCGAGTATGTGCGCCAACTATTGGAAGCTTTGCAGAAGCCCAAAGAGATAGCAGTCGTTAAATGTGCAGCTCATGGAAAGGGAGAAGATTTTGTCACTAAGGGCAACAATTATGCAGATGAAGTAGCACGATTTTGCGCTGAACATGCTTGTATTTTCAATGGAGAATATATAGGCGAAAGCACAGAAGAGACCGAGCTCAGCATGATGTTAGCTATAGCCAATACTTGGGATGAGGTGAAGCGGATGCAGGATGAAGTCCCAGAAGAGGAAGCTGCTTCATGGGTCAGAGCAGGCTGCACAAAAAGAGACGATGGCATTTGGGTGTCCACAGATGAGAGAGCAGTATTACCCAATTGTCTACTGAGCCCAATGGCAAGGCAAATCCACGGAGCAGTTCATCTGGGAAGAGATGCTATGGTGCGAGTGTTTAGGCAGACGTGGTTTAATCCACGCTTTCGTGTGTGGGCTGAAACGGTATGTCACAGGTGTGTTACTTGTCAACAAATGAATGTTGGAAAGAGAACTGTGGTTGCATTGAGTCACATTGGAAGATCTGGAGGTCCCTTCAATAGGATACAATTGGACTTTATTGAAATGCCGAGGTGCAATGGGTTGAGATACATTTTGGTGGTGGTGTGTATCTTTTCGCGTTGGTGGAAGTAATCCAACTAGACGATGTGACAGTCTCACAGTAGCCAAGTTGTTGTTGAGAGAATTGATCCCGAGATATGGATTTCCGACATCAGTGGAGACGGATAGAGGAACTCATTTCCACAGTGAAATCATGAAATTGTTGTGCTCTGCTTTGAACATTGATCAGAGACTGCATTGTAGCTACAGGCCGGAGGCTTCAGGTCTTGTAGAGCAGGTTAATGGCACCATTAAGTCGAGAGTGGCAAAGGTGTGTTCGTCAACTTCATTGAAATGGCCAGATGCGCTGCCTCTGGTGCTTATGAGTCTGTGTAGCACCCCTGATAGGAGAACAGGGCTTTCTCCCCATGAAATTTTGACCGGAAGAGCTATGCGTTTGCCTATGGTGCCAGCTACAGCATTGATAAACATCACTGATGATTTAGTGTTGGATTATTGTAAGGGACTGGCTAATGTGGTTACTTCTGTATCCCACCAGGTCGAGGCTGCGACTGCATCCACCTCGAGAGACCTGCTGCATGATCTAAATCCAGGTGATTGGGTACTAGTTCGCAAGCACGTGAGGAAGAGTTGTCTTGATGCTCGCTGGCGAGGACCATATCAGGTGATATTGGTCACAAGTACCGCTGTGAAGTGTTGAGGATTGCCGAACTGGATACACGCTTCCCACACTCGTCGAGTTCAAGCGCCTGCAGAGGAAGAGAGTCCCCTGGTTCCGAGAAGCGTGTGTGGACCTGACACAGACAACGAAGAAGGCACAGGCCCAGCTGTAAGAGTTTTGGATGAAACGGAACAGCCAAGTGAGCACGAGAGACGAGAGCTGAGTGCTCCTGAATTGAGCCCAGATCCTGAAATAGATGATATTGCAGAAGTGAACTTTGCACCAGATCAAGGTGAGCAGCCTATTGCAGTAGGATCAGATCAAGAGGAAGAGAGGAGAGCAGATGCCAGAGCGGAAAAGTGACCAGCAAGAAAAGAAAGGCTGAATATAAGGCTTGCATCCGAGAAAGATCTCGCTCCGATTCCTGAAACATCTGAATCAGACCAAAGTGACGCTGAAGAAAGACCGGGCGGTCTGAGACGCTCCAGAAGAGAAAGAATAGCGTCTCAAAGATACGCATCTCCTGAGTGGATGTACCTGGCTGCAGATGCAGAGCCCAGCGAAGTCCGGGAGGTTGGGAGCTGGTACGGTGAGCTACGGAGGGGACACCCTCTCGATTGAAATACAGTTGCTGGTCCCAGGCGTAGAAGCGTTTGGAAAGCTAACTCTGCAAGTTCCAAATCCTCCAAAGCTGAGTGGATTGCGTTTCCTGATCCTCAATCAGGTTATCTTCCCTTCATTTGGCCGACAGCTCACCGCGCAAGAATTAGGAGAAATTCGTGCGGAGATTTTGCAATTTGTCCTCGAAATACTTGGATCAAATATCATTAACGATGAAGCTTGATTTATAACCAAAGAAAGCATTAGGCCTTAGAAAGAAGATAACTTAGACCCCAGTTTAAGAAGATTTAAAATTAGGGACTTTCTAGTAGATGATGGAGTGAGGAGTAGGGCTGACTACATCTCTTCAATAGGTTTAGTATCAATCGAAGGAACTTTGACATTAATTGCATGGGAGGAGAGAAGTGAGAAAGACATTGTTAAACAAAGAAAACAGAAAGAGACTGTGTTTCCCCTTTTGTGCTTCGGAACGGATCAGTAGAAACCATGGTGTCCGAAAAATCAACACGCAAACAGAAGTGCATCATTGGCACCCTCATTGTAGTGGTGCTTATTGTTATAACTGTGGTGATCGTTACATCTCTAGTTGGATCTCAGGATGTTGGACAGAATAGGGTACAGGCAACACTCACTACACCAATCTCTGAGATAGATGAGGAATCAATCTGCAAGGGATCTAGAAATGATTAAGGAAACCAGTCGTAGATTACATGTTGATTTGTCAAAGGGTGATTTCACTTTAATGCGTATGCTCGATTATTGTATGAGTATGTGAATACCATGGAAGCGAAGGATTGCTATGTGTGTATGCAATTACCAGCCTCAGTAGAAGAAGGCATTCGATACCATCATTTGCCTTTGACCTATGGCATTACATGTAGTGTGTTGTTGAGCATGTTTTATAGCAAGGAGGCGGTCTGGGTCCCCCAGCCTGGCGGCGCAATCGTGGGCTTGGATTGCCTAATAGAGCCTTAATCACCACTTCACCGCCGGCGCCTCGGGGTTCAGACACCCCGACCTCCCAGCTCCCTGCATTTATGCGAGGCCGCATGGCCTGACGTTATCTCGCCCTGGCCGAAGACGTCCCTGCCGCACCGACCAGTAACTTTAGATGCTTTCCGCGGCCCTGATTTTTCTCATGCACACTTCGGCACGGTAAGCGTGCTCGCGAGCGCCCGGACCCGGTCTGAAGACCGCACCGCCCTTGGATACTTTCTGAGCCCCGCATGCGTTCAGGACTACATCAGCACATTTGCGTACTCGCTGGCGCTCTGCGCTGAGACCCCCACTAGTGAGGGCACTAACCTTTGACTCCCAATCTGCTGGGAAACTGCACACACAGCTGATTTGGGTCTGATCGACGAGGGGGTCGACTACTTTGTTGCAGCTGCCTCCACAAGGTTTCTGGGCCCAATTGCCTGCAAACAAGGCCTTGCATGTCTGGCCTGACCCTAAGATGGCAGCTCTTGAGCCAATTCGGCTCAGCCATCTTAAAACCATTGCTAATGTAAATACTGGGAGACTGTTACTGTAAATACCTGGGAGACTGAATATGTCCTCTCATACCCCTCCTCATAGAAAGCGATAGAGGACTGTTCGAAGGCATTCATAGAAACAGAAAGAGGACTGATCGAACTTTCTGTCCTCACATGCCCCTCCTCCTGGCAAGTGAAAGAGGACTGATAGAAGAGCATCATAGTAGGAGAAAGAGGACTGTTCGAACTTCTGCAGCGGCCATCTTGGCATGATCAATCGATTAACAGCTTTCTCAATCTATTCTACTATACGAGACCTGGTAATCCCCACCGAACAATGGATGGCTTAATTCTATTTGTTTGATTTTATTTTAACTTTACTATATCGTGGATCCCTTAAGTTGGGGCAAGTCATCACGGCACTATAGCGCATTCTTTAGGTAGGCCTAGCTTATAGGGCAGACCACTTTGGGATCTTCTAAACCTTCCCACCATTCTAGATTGCCAACTCGAAGAATCACTCAAACCACACAAGACGGCGCCCCCCTGAGCTCTGTTCTGAAAAAAAAAGGGAAAAGAATACTAGAAATGAAAAAAGGACTGCCTCATTTACCGTTTCAAAAAGACCCTGCAAAACGGGCAGACATCTCGAAATGGCACACTATTCACTAGCAGTACTACACGCTTGGAACTAGTCACATGGCAACGAAGGGAACTATCTCTTGACAAGGAAAAATGGGCAGACATCTTGAAATGGCACACTATTCACTAGCAGTACTACACGCTTGGAACTAGTCACATGGCAACGAAGGGAACAATCTCTTGACAAAGAAAAATTCTATATTCCCCACAACTCCAAATTACCACTAACAGAGTATTAGCACAATTAATATGTCCTACACTCCCCAAATATTCCCACATTAGCCTTCAATATCACTAAAGATATCAGCCCTTGACAAAGCTGGGGTGACAGTTTTCTTCCCTCGCCATCGCTGTTCTCCTCGGTTACGCTCACCATGGTGGCCAACTCCAGCATCCAGAGTGAAGGATCGCTCTCTAAAGTGGGCCTCAGTGCATTTAAGATCACTTACCCACCTAACCTCACTAAGAACGCATCAAAAAACTCAAACACAACTTAATTTAAAAAAACCCGGAAACACTTATATCAGACACATATTTCAGCATGTACAATGGCAACACCATGTCCGACTTAATCTTCTTCACGAACAAGAGAGCCCAATGGAGGAAAACTCTCATATCATTTTTCCAGTGCACACAGATAAGGAAAACACCCCATGGATTTAGTCTTTCTATTACTTCCTCTCCTATCCACAAAATAGATCTCACCATTACCATCTATAACAATGGGATCATTCTCATTCAAGCTTCTAATCGAAACCTAGAGCAGTTCGACAAACTCTTTTGGAAGATCAAAAGCTCAGTAGCAAACAACTCAACTTCAGGGCGACTAGATACAACACTAACCACCTCAAGTTCATTCCAAATCACTGCTCCCACTCCCCCCTCAGATTTACATCCCTCCTCTCTCACCTCCCTTCCCTTGCCCCTGCCAGATGCTGAACTGTTCGGATTACATATTTCGCGACCATTAACCCTATCACCACTTCCAACCCCCTTACCAATACTCCTGGGAACACCTCTAACACTCAGTGACCAACCCTCTCCTCGGGAATCTCCCATTATCGTCACTGACCCCTCTAACGCACATCGGCACCCTACCGCCTCAGCAGTTTTCCACACTCAATCAACCTCCGGGTCTATGCATCCTGGAACACCGCTCATACTCAGGGACCCACCTTCTCCCAGGGCTTCCCCCATTACCGCCCGGACCCCTCTAACACACTTAGTCATCCTCCCCCCTCTCCAGATCTACACAATCAATTTCCTTCCCTCGCCCAACACCCAGACATGTTGGCACGCTTGGACGATATATCCCGCCAGCTACACCTTCTTGCCCTCGAACTCCACGGCTTGAAGGCCCTCTCACTTGATTTTCTCCCCTTGTTAAGCCCCCTCCTCTCTAGTCTGAACCGGCCCAGAGCCCCCGCCAGCGCCACTTTCATAGCTCCCCGTGACCATCCCTTATCACCTACAATCTCCAATTCTGTTCCCCTACCTAACGCAGCCTCTCGCCCAAGAAGAGCGTCCGGTCTCACGCCCATTGAAATTGACTGCCTACTCAAGTCTTATTCATCCAACACGGACGTTATCACGAGTCCAAAGGGAATAATTCAAACCATTCATTCTAACCCGAACAGGGTACTCCACCACAACCCCAGAGCCATAAACAACGATAACCTCAAGAGAGTGAACATCACTCAGACTCCTCACCCCCATACTCCGGCTCAAATCAAATGCATACTACTCAATTGTAGGTCTGCAAGCAAACACGCATCCGAGATCTTCGACCTCATACAACAGAATGAGATAGATATCATTATCCTCACAGAAACTTGGCTCAACCCTTCGTCCACTCCAATTCTTGACCTCTTGGTGCCCCCCACCCACGACATAATTCGCCTTGATAGAGTTAAGAAGCTGGGTTTGTATACATCGGAGCACGCTGGCGGTCTCCCTTTCAGAGTCCTCCTCTCCAGTAACTTGCGAATATCTTTGTCTCAACATCTCAAGTAACAATCATCTGGTTTGCAAATTACACACATTCTATCACCCCCAGGCGACAATCTCCCCTTCATTGAACAATTAATGGAAATCATCTCCGGCAATGTGGACTCAGTTCAGTCCCATATCTACCTTGGGGACTTTAACCTTCACTGGTCTAACACCAATGACCAAGCAGTCTCATGCCTCAGTTCCTTCTTGAATGACCACGAATTGATTCAACATTGTGACCAGCCTACTCACATCAAAGGAGAAACGTTAGACCTCATCATCTCCAAAGGTCATACCATCTCATTGGAGTCCATCATACCTTGTGATTGGTCGGACCATCACATCATTTCGTTCCATATTAACTCGGAGGTTTATCAGAGTAAGGCTCGAAAAACCAAACCAAAGATTTGGAAAAGGGACCTCAGAGATTTCAACACAGCTGACCTAGCAAACCGCTGTAATCGGGCCCTATCTCCCCAATTGGACATACTTGAAGTCCATGCCCTCACAGACTTCTACAACTCTTCTATTTCCAACATCATGGATTCGATGGCCCCACTCCAACAAAAAAATGCACCTGCAAAAATATCTAAACCTTGGTTCAATGGCAACCTAAACTCGGAACGTCGCAAACTAAGGTCCTTAGAACGTTCCTGGAGAACCACTCCATCTGCGGACCATCTAAAAACCTTAGAGCAGCCAGAAGTTCGTATAACAAACAAATCAAGACAGAGAAGGCGGAGTATTTCAGATCCCAACTTAACCAAGCGGCTAATCGACCCAAGAAACTGTTTGAACTGGTTAAACAACAATCGGTGGTAGCCCCTAACCGATCGGCCTCGGAAGTCAGACCTCCCTTATGTGATGATCTGGCTGCCTTCTTTACTGAGAAAACTAGACTTATTAACATGGATCTGGAAACCAGGAGGGCTCTACTGCTACCTAACGAACCTGCACCCCCACTGGCCATACTAGACAAGATAGCACCATGTAGCTGGGGTATCAAGAACAACGCTTCCTGGGACACCTTTATCCCCTTCACTGAAAATGATATCAAAAAGGTTCTTCGGAGTATCAACCCATCTAATCATTTCAGTGACCCGTTACCACCTACCATCTTTAAAGTAATTAAGGATGAAATCTCCCCATTCTGGACAAAGATCGTCAATGCATCTCTGGCACAAGGCACGATCCCAGAATGCCTAAAAGAGGCTCAGGTAACACCTATATTGAAAAAACCCACAGCTGACAGTACAGATCTTAACAACTTCTGACCTATCTCCAGCATCCCCACTCTAGCCAAACTCCTTGAAAAATGCGTCCAGTCACAACTATGTGCGCACATCGAAAATTTCCATCTCCTGGACCAACACCAATCTGGCTTTCGTAGTGGGCACAGCACTGAATCGGCTCTTACCCACGTGATGGATGACATCTTAATAATGCTCGATCGAAATGAATCCTGCCTCCTTATCCTACTTGACCTCTCCTCCGCTTTTGACACTGTCAATCATGACAACCTCCTATTCATTCTGGAGCATAGGATGGGCCTTTCGGGTCAGGTGCTGCATTGGTTCTCGTCCTTCCTGCAGCACAGGACCCAAAGAGTTAAAGCGAACCACTCTCTCTCCCAGCCGTCCCCAGTCAGCATGGGGGTTCCCCAAGGGTCCTCCCTATCTCCCATTCTCTTCAATTTGTTCCTGGAACCATTAGCTAATGTTCTAAAATCATTGGACATTCGCTTCCATATGTATGCAGACGACACCCAACTCTATCTGAAAATCTCCTCCCCGGATGATATCACTTCACTCAACTCCACCCTACTGACGACCCAAAACTGGTTAACCGAGAACCCCCTACTACTAAACACCGCCAAAACAGAATTCCTCCTCATCTCTCCCCCGAAACATACTCCTATAATCGACCTATGGATGAACCAACTCACCGCCTTCAATTGCTCCCCCGCACTATCGACTCAGCCAAATCTCTAGGAATTACCCTGGACAAGCATCTGAATATGAAGACTCACATTAGCAACGTGTGCAAGGGAGCTAACCACCTTCTGAGAACACTCAGGAATCTCAAACCTTTCCTACCGCAAGCAGATTTCAAGCAAGTGGTCCAAGCGCTTGTCTTGCCGAGACTTGACTATGGCAGTGCTACACTATGTGGCCTCCCCAAATACACTCTGGCCCCCATAAAGGCGTCACTGAACGCGGCGGCCAGATTGATTACGGGCACTAAGCGAAGGGCACACATCTCCCCAGTTTTAAAATCTCTAAACTGGCTACCCTACGAAGCTAGAATTCAACTGAAGATTGCCTGCCTTTCACACAAAGCCCTCCACTTCAAAACCCCCATCTACCTGGCACAAAAACTAGAACTATCCGGAGGGGGTAGACTGTTAAGGAGTGCAAATTCCCTCCTCTTAAAACCACAGATCTTCCGCAAAAAGAGAACATGCCAACGAGCCTTCTCTGGCTCTGCTCCAAAAATTTGGAACTCTCTTCCACCTGAAATTCGGAGGATCTCTTCAAAGGAGGCCTTCAAACTGGAAGCAAAAAGATTCCTCATGAATAAGTTCTTACCTTAACATGAGGGACATTTGTTAGCTCTTGCGCATCGGACATACCACAGCATTTTTATTATCCCTGTATATGTTTATTATGTTGTTTAGGTTATTATTTCTGTATATGATTATGGTACTTACTCCCCTTAAGTCATTATGCCCCCATAGTCTAGCCCACTCTGCGTTCACCCAGGTGTATAAAGGATTTGGTAGTTGTTCACCAGCTGACTCAATGCCACTAGACTCCCCATTGACTCATGTTTTGTTTATTGTTTTGGGATTGGTCTTTATTTCTGTATATGATCATTGTACTTACTCCCCTTATTTCACATTGCTCCATCCTATAGCCCATTCCCCGTTCACTCAGGTTTATAAAGGATCTGTTATATGTGCACTATTTGTTTCAACGCCTATTAGATTCACCATATTAGACTCATGTTTTGATTTGTTACCTTCTTCTCCCCCAAACTGTAAAGCGCTCTGATATCCCTCGGGATCAAGTTCGCGCTATATAAAACTTTATAAATAAATAAATAAAATAAAAGGCACACTTCGAGTACTATTTCTCAAATTATGATGTGGTACTCTCGGAAGTCCCAGTTCTTAAATACATGAATAAATATGATTATTATAAGGAAGTAGAGCGAATGTCAAAGTATTTCGTGCCTACCTTTACTTTAGATACATCCTGTGCCCATAGACACAATTTAACCTGTATGTTAACTGACATTGAAAAGAAATTTATAGATCAGATAGAAGATCGGCATAGACAGACTCTATTTAGACCAGATCCAAAGCACAAGGTTACCCCATGGACTAAAGAAGAATTAGATCATAAAGCAAAGGGAGTTTTGGACCCATAGCATTAGATTTCCAGCAGAAGGGGAATTTGTGTATTAGACACCCGACCACATACTACGATAAGATATTTGTGGGTGAAAGTGATTGTGAGCACGTCTTCTTGATCGAAGAATCAATTAGAAAAGCATTATTGGACAAAATAACAATAGTGCCCAATGTGTATTTTGTGTGTGGAAAGAATGCCTATGTGAAGTTGCCCAAAAATTGGTATGGCACTTGTTATTTGGCTGTGGTATTTCCCAAGATTTTTCATGTGAATGATTTATGGCCCTAGAGAGAAAAAGACCTCACAGAGGAAAACGTGGTGTGAGTGCAGGAGAAGTGATTGGAGATATATTTGGGGCTATGATACCGAGTATGGGTGTGATTCTGAATGATTTGAAAATCAGAAAGCTGGCAACATTAGTGGATAAGCTCTCAATAAATACAGCTCAGATTTTATTACTTGTAGATGGGGAGATGGTTTTGATAAGGGCTATGGTTTTGCAAAACCGTTTTGCCCTAGATGTGCTGCTAGCAAAAGCCGGAGGAGTCTGCAAATTATTGAAAGTTCAACAGTGCTGTACTTATATTCCTGACAACAGTCGGGATATAAGGAAATATATCAACAATATTTCAGATATACACCACGAGTTACGTGAGATGGCTGCTGAAGGACTCTGGGAACAAGTGGGGAAAGGATTTGGCAAGATAGGCAGTTGGTTTGGAAGTTTGGGACAAGGAATAATGGGGTATATCTTGAAGCCTATTATAATAGCTGCCATTTGTATAATTGTCCTACTAGGAGCCATCAAGGCTTACAAATGGCAAAGGGCACGACATCAGGAGACTGTTTCGAGAAAGCAAGAGCGTCAACTTGAACAACTGCAGGACAGTCATTACCAGCACCTTAAGGGGTTAGAACGATTCAGACAGGGACGGCAAGCTACAGCTTCTGTTTAGGTCAGTCTCTTCTACAAGGAGAAACTACAGGAGAAGAGGGGGGAGAGGTGTGGAGAGGTGTGGCGCCGCGGCCAGGGCGACTGACACTGGACGCTGGGGATCACGGTTTGATCCCTGGCTCTGGCGGCAGGGGTCTGCCCAGCACCATGCGACTCTGGGCAATAGCTTGCTTAATCTTCCCAACGGCCCGCAGCGCCGAGATACCCCTTCGGGGGTGATTCGTGCGCTATACAAGTACTGGATTTTTATTTTTTTTATAAGAGGGGGGAACTGATAGAGCGCTGATAGCACTCTATTTTGTATGAGTGCACTATACTCATGGTTTAAACGCACTCTCATGTATTCGTATTGTTTGCAGTGTTTTACGACTATTAAGAAACATTTATTTGAATCATTTGATGTTGAAAACTAGTGAACGCATTTAAGTTGAATTTTGTATATATTACGATTCCTTCATGCATAATGTGCAGGACGATATTATTTCTATACACCGTAATTGTGGTTAGTTTAAGTTTCGATTTTCCTTGCTCACGAGAAAGAAATAATTAAATGTTGTTGTGTTCGAAATGAGAATGTTCTCATCCAACTGCAGGTGCAAGAATACACATCGTTATTTTCAAAGTTAAGGAGAGACCCGGAATGTCTTTGAAGATGGCTGGGAAGCGAGAAGGGAGGATGCCTTGCGTATCTGGTCTGTCTGAAAGCCAAGGCTACTGGAAAGAAGATATCACTAATTAAATTGTGCCATGAAAAGAAAAGGCTACTGCATAGAGGTGCAATGGAAAGTTTTAAGACGAATGACGTATTGTGGGTTGAATCCCATCTTTTGTATGATGCGCAGGGACAGCGAGACCAGACTTCTGCTAGCTTTCGGAGGAGAAGGAGCATCTTAGAGCGAGCTCCATAGCCATAAGCTAAAACGACCCATTTGACGTGAGTACTTCTTAGGAAGTCAACACGTGCTGACACCGTTGGGGAATGATAGAAGAGAGACCGGAAGGGCCCTCATGTAGAGCAGTGTAGGGAAAGATTTTGATTTCTTTCAATGAGTCGAGAACTGAATATCGCATCTATTCTGTGTTGCGTTGTGATTTTGGAATTTATAATCATCTGTCTTTTGGGCCAAATTACTTATATTCGTAAACTTGGCTCTGTATTAATTTTTCTGTACCTCTATACGTTGCTTTTGAGATGTATTTACATCCAATTGTTTTTGGCCTTATAATAAATATTCAAACTGTACTTTGGAGTTGGTGGTCTTTCCAGGCATGACAACTTTGCTGATATTTATCTGAGTTGTTTCCTCCCCTCAACCACTTTAGGTAAATAAAAGATCGATCGCTTACGCTATACTTAGTAGGGAACAGTAGGTGTGCAATTTAGCGTAATCAGGGATCCAAACATTGTGCCTGACATGTCTATTACTTTCATGGCATTTCCCTGTGCCGATAGCTTGTGATGTTTAAAGAGGCCACTGAGTGCAGAGAAAAAACACACTTCGGTTTACCCAGTCGTGCAACTCTAACAATCAACAACAGGCATTCTAGCATGTTACATTGTTTGATGATGTCAGCATAGGTTTTGAGATGTATTGTGATATTCACCAGAGGACCCCTTTAAGGAGTCTGCGTCCTCACAGAGGCCATGTCTGGGTCAGGCAAAGCTTTAAATAAGTATTTACTAAACAGAGCAGTGCCTCAGTAAATGATTGTTAGTGCAGAGAGACAACTATTATTGTGTGCCACTCAAAAACCCCATCAGCCATATCAACTCCGCAATCAGATGACCATCCACGCTCACTCCCAGTGTTCAGTGATAACAGTTCTGCCCGAATAAAGTTGTATGCTCTGGCTACTTCTTCATGTGGAATACACTGCCATGTTGGAACAGTAACAGTCACATTTGAATCAAGAGGGTTCAAGAGTTGAGCTAGTGGTGGATTTATGATCACAAAGGGAGAAATTAGCAAACAATTTGACAGCACAAGTTATCTAATGCAAATCGCTATTCAGAAGCAATTGAAACTCTCAAAGTCCTCGACATAACAAACAAGCATTGGTAAATGCATTAGGTTTTGCCTATGTGATTAATAATAAGCTGTCTTTTGTTGTAAGTTGTAGCTTGTTGAGTAGTTGTACAATTTAAGTTACAGAGAGTCTGTTAAATTGTTATAACTTGTTTATGTACAAAAAGGCAGCATAAAGGTGCTGTTACTAGTGGTATAGTGCGGGTAAGTAACAGCAAAGTTTTGAAAAATGAAATGAAAGAGGGGAATAATAGAATTAATTGATGTAATAGCAATATTATGTGTTTAGAGGAGTTCTGACAACTTTTGGGCCCGGCGCCACTGTACCTACTGCACCATTCAAATCATGCCCCTAGTGCCTGCATGATAACTGCATTTGTGACTGCCTGTTTAGGAGTAAAATATAGCAATATTTGGTGTTTAGAGGAGTTATGACAACTTTTGGCTCCGGTGCCCCTGCACCTGCTGCACCATTCAAATCATGACCCTATTGCCTGTAAGGAAACTGCACCTGTGACTGCCTGTTTAGTAGTAAAATATTGCAATATTTGGTGTTTAGAGGGGTTCCTGGAGCTTTGGGCCCCGGTGTCACTGCACCTGCTGCACCATTGAAATCTTGACACCAGTGCCTGCAAGGTAACTGCACTTGTGACTGCCTGTTTAGTAGTTAAATATAGCAATATTTGGTGTTTAGAGGAGTACTGACACCTTTTGGCCCCGGTGCTACTGCACCTGCAGCACCATTGAAATCATGGCCCTAGTGCCTGCTAGATAAATGCACTTGTAACAGCCTGTTTTGTTGGGAAATATAGCAATATTAGGTGTTTAGAGGAGTTCTGACAACTTTTGGCACCGGTGCCACAGCACCTGCTGCACTATTTAAATCAAGCCCCTTTTAACTGCAAGGCAACTGCAAATGTTACTGCCTGTATAGTAATAAAATATAGCAATAGGAGGAGTTCTGACAACTTTTGGCGTTCGGTGCCACTGCACCTGCTGCACCATTCATATCATGACCTTGTTGTCTGCAAGGTATCTGCGCTTGTTACAGCCTGTTTAGTTTTTTTTAGCAATACTCTGGGTTTAGTGGGGCCCCTAGAGCTTTTGGCCCTGGTGCCACTGCACCTGCTGCACCATTAAAATCAAATCACTTTTAACTGCAAGGTAACTACAATCGTGACTGCCTGTTTAATAGTCAAATATATCAATATTTTGTGTTTAGAGGAGTTCTGACAACTTTTGGGCCCGGTGCTACTGCACCTGCTGCACCATTCAAATCATGACCCTGTTGTCCTAAGGTAACTGCACTTGTGTCTGCCTGTTTAGTAGTAAAATAGAGCATTGCTCTTGTATATTAACTTTATTTTTAATGTGCAATGTTTATTACAACATTTTGAATTTGATCATAATGACCAAATAGATTAAGTTGAAAAAATCAATCCGATAATGCTTACAAAGTGCAAATAAAGGTACTGAGGCATGAATAGGAAATGCCACAAAAGTTCTAAGGCTAAAACATCTGCTTTACACAACTAAGTAATAAAAAGCAAGCATTCCAGCATACTGTTAGAAGCTGTCTGCCTTTTTAGTGGGAAGAGATCTTGACAGTAAATGGGGTTTAAACAGTGTGAACAGCTTTAGTAAAAGTATCGTAAATGCGTGCAGCCAGGGGAAATTAACAACAAAAAAAGTTCCACACAGAAGCGAATGAAGACAGTAATTCAGCTTTGGGAACTGATAAGAGCCCCCTTTTAAGATATATTAAATACTAGAGATTTCACATGCACAGTGCAAGCACTGCGTAGGCGAAACCTAAAAACGCAGGGAGCTTTTTGAGAGTTTCTTAGTTCAGCTGGAGAGCTTTCTGCCAATGCTGATACGGGAGATGGATTGTAATGGATTGTACAGACACAAATGTGGTTCGGCTGCTGTCATTGGACAAAGTAGGGAGGTCATTTACCGCTTGTGGAAGCTCTTGTTTATTATTGAAAGCTTTAAATGACACATCAGAGCACTTTACAGGGGACCAAAAATAGTTATTACATACAAACAATGTAGAAGTGAGTGCAAAAGTGAAGTTAGGGCCATATGCACAACATGCGTAAATAACTGTATAAAGGCAGAAAAAGTGGGCGGAAGGATACACTGAGCACAGACCTTATTGTTAATGATGTTTGAATCTGCCTAGCGCCTCCCGGGCACATGTGCGACAGGGGCGCTGTAACTAGGGGACTGGAGGCGCTGCAGCCCCTCCACAGTTACCTTGCAGGAGTTCAATAGACAGACCAATGAAGAGGCCTTTCAATGTGGTTTTTAGGTCGAGCCTCGAGTAGCGCGCAAGCGCTGCTCTGTGAGACTTATAGTTAGGGAGTTTGAAAAGCTGACCAGACGCTCGTGCGTCATGGCCTTTTCCCTGCGGTTACGCGCGCGGCAGACATGTGTTACCACTTCCGCGCGATAATTGGAAACACATGCCGACCGTGCGGGGAAAAAGGCCATGACGCACGAGCGTCTGGTCAGCTTTCAAAAGCCCAGGCTGCCGCGCTCGCTCGTTTTAAGTCTGTTCTCATCACAATGCCTGTTGTTTGGCTTCTGTTGTTCTTCTGCTCATCTCAGTTTTTGCACATCCTCTGTGATTTTTCATTAAACAAAATGCAGTACATCACGTGTTTAACAATACCATTCCTTTCTAAAATACTTTGATTGTTGCTTCTATATCTAATTTTCGACAATGTGCTTCAGCAGTCGATGTCGTATTTTGTTTTTTTCAGTTTCTAATTTCCAGTGTGCATAGCTTCATTTCTTGCTCTTGATTCGTGGTTTTGTTTTTGCTTCCAGTGCCAAGTTACATGTCATATTAACTTATATATGCATACCATTTATTGTTTCCTTTATCTCTTTTGAGCCCAACCTTATCCCCAAGAGCTATAACTGTACTAATTTGCCCTCAGTTTCCAGTTCTATAATGTTATCAATGCCAATAGAATACGCAGCCTTAAAACATTTATTTTGTTGTAATTGCAATGGAAAACATGCATTCCATCCTCTTTCTAAAATAAAGGCAAATAAAATCTAAGTGTGTTTCCCAAAGTGACTTTTAAACAACACTAACAGGAAAGCATTTTATGGAAATGTTCAGGATTGTAATAAAGTAAATCCTATGAACAAAGCGCCCTCTTGTGGTATCAAATGTTTTCACAATGGCATGCAAATGGAAAGTTTGTCCTATATATTGGTGCGTGAGAGTTTGCTGAGAATGCATTAATGAATCTGAGCCTGAGCTGTAACTTTTCTGTGTCCACTAGGAAAGTGCACACACGGTTGGTCGGACACAGTAGTAGTATACAACGAGATAGATTCACACTCAGACTAGCACACATTACATGCATTACATCCCACTGCAGAGAAAAAATTACAAATCTCCCCAGCCTCTTCCTTGTGACTCATCCTATTCCTCTTTCAAAATATCCCCTACCTCCACTCACTGACTCATCCCAAACCTCTTTTACTGCAAAGAACTCCCAAATAACTCTTCCTAAACTCTTCCCTCCTCTATACGTCCTTTATCGTATTCATCCAACTAACGCGCACACATGTCCAAACTACCAATAACAATTTGTATTTCCCTACTCACCAAAAAGTGCTTCAAAGCCTCGTCAGGGGTAGTAGGTGCTATATAAATACAATTACAATAACATGGAACATGGACAGACAGCTGACCATTTCCGTTTGGAAATTATGGAAAAAATATCCTCCACGGTTGCACAGAATACAGAAGATTGGTTTAATTTCAAAGACCAGAAATGTATTTTCAGGTTATCAAGCCCAAATAGGACTTGAAAGAGGTTGTTAAATGGCCAAGAAGAAAATATGATTGCTTATGATATCCTGCCTTCACTCATTTAAATATAGTAGTCACCTAATGAAGTCATCCAGACCCATCCTTTGCATAATAGTCTATGGAACTCTGCTTAGCCCAAAAAGGGCACTGTGGATAAGGTAGAACAGTTTATCCATTGTGATTGGCTCATACCTAGGGTACCATCTGAATCAATGCCCTGTTTTTGACAGCGCACAGAGATCTATGATGCGCTCTTGAATGTGTATTTCATAATCTCATCTGTCCATTAAACTGCTCCATTCGTGCACTGATTTCATTTTGGTGCACACATCTAGCTGTAGAGATATTGACACTTTAGTGAGTCCTGGGAGAATGTATGATAATGTAAGTCATAGTAACTATAATGGGTATATGTCTTTGCAGGTCCAGTGCTTTAATGCCCTGTTC
Organism: Calotriton arnoldi; assembly: GCA_963921515.1. NCBI lineage: Eukaryota > Metazoa > Chordata > Amphibia > Caudata > Salamandridae > Calotriton > Calotriton arnoldi. The sequence continues at coordinate 1,606,521 of CAWUFW010003863.1, read as the reverse complement.
CTGCCATGAAGCATTTTAATTGAAATGTTATTGTGAGTGAAGAACTCTTTTAGCTGATTGAAAATGAGTAATGAATACTTTATAAGTAATGAGCTATTAGGATTTTCACTACCCTTAGGATTACTGAAGAGTGAGTGGTGAATGGACATGTTTCTGCTACATTATGAGGAACACAGAATCTGGTGAATGGTGGTTGCTCTTTCACGTTGGAGTTTGCCGCATGAGTGAATGTGGGCCCATGGCTTAACAGTTACTGAACCCCAAGTGATTTTGCTTTATTTTGTTTTTCATTAGTTTGCAAAGCATTATTGTACAAGGGACGCAGGTAGTCCACCGCTTTTTTTCTTTTGATGGCGAAGATTATATAAAATGTCACAATCTAGGAACAGTCTGTGACCTGAGTAATGCACATGACTATGTGTAGCAACCAATAAATGCTGAAGTTTTGAAACATAAAGACTCTGAATGCACACTCTTGCTTGTTTTAATCATATCAGAAAGGAAACATCATGAAAGACCTGCTCAGTCGGCCAGACATTTATCCTGTTCTGCTCGCACACAAAGTTTTGAAAATTCCCTATTAATCTAGTGCCTGCAAAGTGCTCCAAGCGTCTCTATTCCTATAGTATCAAAGGAACCTTTTTTTTCCAGCAGCATGGACTCTTGCTTGCCCCCAGCTTTTAACGAGTGAGCTTGACCATCTGGGTCTTTTGGAACTAGCCTTCAAATATTTAGGGTTGGGTTGGGGCAATGCTGACGGTTACAGGGATGTTGTTCCACATTCTCATTGCATAGATGGAGATGTCCTGTTGTCTTCTTTTTTTGCACTTCTTCATTTCCATTCTTATAGTCTTATCTGTTTTGGCCCTCAGCACTCCCACAGCCAAGACACCATAAGACTGGAAACAAAGAAGTGCAAAAAAGAAGCATTGGCAAAGCCAGAAGGTTTCACCTATTTGAGATATTGGCTTTGTCAGTGTTTTTTAGCCGTGTTCTACAACAGCGTGCCTCCTGTGCCACATGGCTGAAACCTTTTTAACAAGCATTGGCATAGACAATAAGTCTCGCTTTTGGGACCTTATAAGTATTTAGTTACGCAGCACAATATCCTTGGGGCAACAACATTAACTGTTGCATGGTTAAACACTTACAAGGTCCCAAAGGCGAGACCTATTGGCTATGCCAATGCTTGTTTATCTTGTAGCATTTGATGTGCATTCAAAGACAGACGTTAAATGCCAGTCAGTGTCTTCTGACAAATTGCTCCTTAATCTTTTCTTTTGATATGGAGCTTGGTGTTTACTTTTCCTTTCTCTTGCTGCCAAGTGAGTGAATGTTGCCATCAGGTGACAATCCTCCTGGGCTCAAGAGCCTGTCTAAGGAGGAGGCTGTTGTACGTCAAATGTTTTCTACCACACAACAAAACTGAAATACTTTTTCTTAATAAATATTTCAAGATATACCATCAGCAAGTAAACAGCAAACAATACACAATGTTTTTTTCTCATTCTGAATTGTAATAGATAAAAGATTTTAATAGGGTCCAAACAAACGAAGACACTTTACTTCTGTGATAAATAATCAAATCCCCACAAGTCATTCTTTGAGTGCCGCATAAGTGTGGCAGTAAAGCGGGATGCCAGATGCAAATTGAATGAAAAGGCCTTTTCAAGATGACATTTCAATGGAAAAGGTGCTCTGCGCATAGCAGCACCCTACCACTCCATGCTTTACTCCTAGATTTGGGACAATGCGCTTCAGACTGCGCCACTGGACACATACTAGAAGCCGACCATAACCCTTCAGAATGGGCGTGGCTCGTTTGCTCAGTTGTCCCTTATGTAACGCTTTGATTTTTCACAGACCCTCTGATTTTGGGGGTGTAACACTGATGGCAGCACCCCCACTCTGAACACTGCTCCAGCATCACTGATTCGCGAGTGCTCGGACAAGGGCGTCTTTGGACTGCAGACTTCCAGTCCAACATCTACATTCTCAATGTGCCTGCATTGCAACCACTGAGCTGTCACACACTGGCGTCAAATATGGGTCGCCAGGGGTCACACCTGCGACCCCTGGTTGCCTCTTGCGACCCCTGGCACTGTGTTTGCGACCCCTGTCCCCAGTGGTGACAAAGGCAATGCCAAGAACAGAAGGTAAAGAGTGCTGTAATGTGCACTTTCTTTCTGCAGCATCATCAGACAATAAAGTCTTTGCTCTGCAAAACAAAGACATACAACTGTTCAAAGTATACCCTCTTGAAAAAAAAAGAAATTAAATTAAAAATATAGTCAGTCAGTTTTAAACAAGATGTTGCTGAATTGTATTATTGTGAACAAATGGAAAATGATGCATTTAAAAAATGCTTACAATGCTGAAGAATAATTTATGTCAATAACTTAGTTCACATTCACTATATGGTGCACATGAAGAAATGCAAAAGGACAAATGCTCTATTGTTTTTTTATTTTTTCATATTGTATATTTTATGCTTGGGGCATACCATAGGGAAACCATTATATCATGGCAGTTTGTGGTATAAATAATTTGTCTTCCCACTGTTGTTTTATGTTTTTGGTGCACTATATAATCTCCTCCTACTACAAACATATAATTTTTCATGCAAAAAAAGAAAATTGTATAATGTTCCTACCATGTGACAGCAACCTATATAACATGTAGGTGGTTTATAAAATGGACAAATATCTGTGTTAGTGTCTGTTGTGCTATTATATAATTGTAAGGGTTCTTGACTTCAGTAATGTCAGTTAATTTGATGTCATCAGGATTAAAGTCATATGACATCGCTATCTGGGACGGTTCAGCGTCAAAGATCATGTGATCTCATTTCCTGTGATGTCATTGGGTCAAAGGGTGGTTATGTGATGTCACTTTAGCTACCCCTAGCATTCTACTGAATTGACACCCCTTGGATCACAATGCCCCAAACAGTAGAATACTGAGAGTCAGACGTCAGGTAGAACACGTGGGACTGAAGTGTGCTGCATGTGGGACAGGTGTCTGCTGCTAATGTCTGCAGCCTGCGCACACACTGCAAGTTGTCCAATGTTGGCAGCTCACTCTGTGATGGTTACCACATGCCCTTGACAGTCAGAAGTTGTTGCATGCTTGGAGGTGGAAAAAGAAGTTGCAAAGCAATTTAACGTTTCCCTGTGTGCCGCAAAGGTGGGGTGGGCGTCCCATTGGCACCGCCTTTCCCTTGAACCTCGAAAGGGTTTGCAATGCGTGCGTTTTGATTGGTAATGGTGAATTCAAATTGCAACACTTTGGGGCGTTTAAAATTCTTTTTTGCTTCGTCACAAAACGCTATGCGACCGGTAGCGAATTCACAATGTGTTTCAGCATCAGACTCAAACAAAGTCCAACCTTTAGCTACAAAAATGTTACTATCCTTCTCTCTTCAGTATTAGAGAAAGCTGGTCAGTTTTCCTAAGTTTGTATAGTAAAACACACTGTTTTGTTAAAATAACCCTCACCCACCAAAAGGTCCCTTGGTGGCATGCTCCATCATCGGGTTCTTCCCGCCCGCTGCGAGGACGGGCGTGCTACGACCGACGACAACAAGGGAGCACTTGTTAGTGAAGTGATGCTATGTGTGATGTGAGAGTGGTAGGGTCTGGTGGATATAGTGGGATTAAAAATATCTGGCTATGTGGAAACTAAATTGTAACTCCTTGTAGCTGGTATTATTAAGCGGGGAGTAGAGGTTTATGTGCTATGGTGGGCTACTACCTCCTAGTCTACATGTTTCGAAGCCATCCCATGACTTCTCTTCAGGACCAAAGTGATCCCTGTGCCGCTCTATGTTAGAAAATAACCTAGTGGTTTTGCCTGCTCAATCTTGCAGATTTTAGTGCCGATAGATAAACATGCACTTATATAATACCTAATTGGTAAGATCACACGAGTTTTAGTTCTGTAAGGATAGAAAAACATGATTAATTACAGTCATATTGCAATTATTGGACCACATCACCAAACTCGTGGGAGGTCTATTTTGTGATATATTTTTCTCATGTGCACGACAACTTTTGATTCAAGTGGGTGCCGTGCTGCCCTGATTGTCACATACAATACATTACAAGACATACCACATAAAACATGAAACGCACACTCTAAATGGCTGGTTTCCATAGCATTTTGGAAACTATGTCTACAGATCATTATGCCTCTTTTTGTCACTGTAACTCGGAACTGGGGAAAGCTCTATAGAATCAAATACAGAAAAAAGTGTCATACAGAAAAAGTGTGTGGCAGAATTTACATACACTAATGTTTCCAAACTATAGCCCCATGAGCTTTTTCACGGGAGGGGAGGAGCGCTTGTAGTCACACACTGTAGGAGACAAAATGTAAAGGAGATGGACAATAAAGTTTAGTTGAAAAACGATACCCTCGTTATTTTTAGTTGCTCATTGTCTTAGGGGATCGGCTGTGCCGTACTCACGTTATCAAAGCTGCTCGCTCACCCTAGCAATGCCTCCCCGTGGCTCCGATGAACACTGACTGACTGGCCCAGGCCAGTTTAAGTACCTGCATTCATCAGCGTTTCCGGTATGCGAAACGCTGATGAATGCAGGTACTTAAACTGGCCCGGAGCAGTCAGTCAGTGTTCATCTGAGCCACTGGGAGGCATTGCTAGGGTGAGCGAGCAGCCTTGATAACGTGAGTACGGCACAGCCGATCCCCTAAGACAACGAGCAACTAAAAATAACGAGGGTATCGTTTTTCAACTAAATTTTATTGTCCATCTCCTTTACATTTTGTCTCCTACAATGTGTGACTACAAGCGCTCCTCCTCCAGTGAAAAAGCTCATGGGGCTATAGTTTGGAAACATTAGTGTATGTAAATTCTGTCACACGCTTTTTCTGTATGACACTTTTTCTGTATTTGATTCTATAGAGCTTTCCCCAGTTCCGGTTACAGTGACAAAAAGAGGCATAATGATCTATAGACATGGTTTCCAAAATGCTATGGAAACCAACCATTTAGAGTGTGCGTTTCATGTTTTATGTGGTATGTCTTGTAATGTATTGTATGTGACAATCAGGGGCAGCACGGCACCCACTTGAATCAAAAGTTGTCGTGCACATGAGAAAAATATATCACAAAATAGACCTCCCACGAGTTTGGTGATGTGGTCCAATAATTGCAATATGACTGTAATTAATCATGTTTTTCTATCCTTACAGAGCTAAAACTCGTATGATCTTACCAATTAGGTATTATATAAGTGCATGTTTATCTATCGGCACTAAAAACTGCAAAATTGAGCAGGCAAAACCACTAGGTTATTTTCTAACATAGAGTGGTACAGGGATCACTTTTTGGTCCTGAAGAGAAGTCATGGGATGGCTTCGAAACATGTAGACTAGGGAGGTAGTAGCCCACCATAGCACATAAACCTCTACTCCCCGCTTTTAATAATACCAGCTACAAGGAGTATTACAATTTAGTTTCCACATAGCCAGATATTTTTTAATCCCACTATATCCACTCAGACCCTACCACTCTCACATCACACATAGCATCACTTCACTAACAAGTGCTCCCTCGTTGTCGTCGGTCGTAGCACGCCCCGTCCCGCAGCGGGAAGAACCCGATGATGAAGCATGCCACCAAGGGACCTTTTGGTGGGTGAGGGTTATTTTAACAAAACAGTGTGTTTTTACTATACAAACTTAGGAAAACTGACCAGCTTTCTCTAATACTGAAGAGAGAAGGATAGTAACATTTTTGTAGCTAAAGGTTGGACTTTGTTTTTTTAAAAATAATTTACAGAGGAGGGGAAGTCCACTACCTATTGAACCTCTTCACTCCTTTCCTTGTTTATATCTCAGCATCAGACTCGCAATGTCGTCTTTCCTGGAGAATGACCCGATTGACAGGTACGGAACAGGGCATGACTGGGAACCGAAACCAGCCCTGGCAAACTGCTCGTCCGGCACCCCCTGTGGGCCGGGGTGGGGGGGCGGCCGAGCTGTTTGCTAGGGCCGGTTTCGGCCGATTTTGTTACAGGGGGCCGATATTGCTGGCCCCCGGTAACAAAAAACGGCCCCCAGGGGCCCAAAACCGGCCCCTACCCTGGCAGCCTACAGGGGAACCCCCGTTGCCCGCTACGGCCAGTCCGGCCTTGGTACGGAAACCGAGGCGGTAAACTGTCACGAGGGCGGCTCCTCATCCACACAGACATGAAAGGGCTTACTTGATACATGTCTCTTTAGCTGCCCTGTTCCCGAAGAGGACTTCAGCATGATCTGACTGTGACACAGACCTGCAACATACAGCGAGACAGGCCAGTCTAGAGAGAGAATTATCCCAGGACACTCCCCTTTCTAAGCTCCTTTCCTGCCTTCTTAGCACTGGCCTCTGGAGGGAGGGCATGAGATTGTGTTTTTAACCCTTCCCTTTCCCATCCCAGCAGTTTTATTTATTTATTTTTGCAGTTTTCTACAGCACAAATACATTACACAAGGTAAGATTTTTTTTAAGGCACTAGAAGATTGGTAATCTGCTCAGAATCACAGGACGTTGCAGCAACGCAAGGACTCGAGCCTGGTTCCGCAGTCCCAAGGTCAGCAGCTCTAACTCTTAGGCCACATATCTCCACCTCATCACCCTCCTCCTTAGCTGTTTTGCCTCACTCCCCTCCCTCCCTCATCATTCACTGCCAATTAGAAGGAGCAGCTGGGTGAAGCAAGCCCCAGTGGTCCCGGCAGTGTGGAGTACTCTGCCCCCTCCCTCTTAGCCCAGCGTTTGGTGCTCGGGATGGGAGTGAGGAGGGCATGGACGGCACAGAGCTGCGACAAGGCTGCCGATACACAGAGCAGAGTGGAGTGGTCTGGATAGTCGTGATAGGCTTATTGCTAGTTTGCTTTCCACCACCAACCTCACCTTGCTTGGAGGGCCTTCTCTGTCCAGACATGCAGGCCCGAAGCATGCTCCCGAAGCGAGAGGGGAACAGGGGCAGTGGTCTGCAGCTTGGAGGGATGGTGAGGACCGTTTAGAAGAGTGCCAGGGCCGGCTCTAGGGCGGTGCGATCGGTGGGACCGCACCAGGCGTTGACTTGGGGTAGGGGCGTCATTTTTGAAAATGTGTATCATCATTTTAAAAGCACCTGCTGGCTCGTTCCTGGCCTCCAGCAACTTTCAGACATCAATTAAAATGTCAAGAGAAGACAGGTGATTAATCATCTTCCTGGAAAGAGATGGAGATTTGTCTAGTGGAAGTTTTGACTCATCTTAAGGTAGCGCAGAGGGTTAAAATGCCTGCTGCTAAAAACGTGTACCATGCAGATAACAAAGTGCATATAATGTAAATAGGTCAGTGGGTTACTGGGTTACTACTTCTGTAAGACAGCTCCTTTTGTTACTTGTTGTTTATAAGTCAAAATCCTAATATAGAACATTGAGCTATTAACTGTCACCCTAGAGTTGCATGCAAAGGTGTATGTTAGAGCTATATGTTTTACCCAGTCTTTCATCATCCTAATCTTGTGAAAAGGGTTCATTTGGGTAGAAAACAATTCTTATTATGAAAGAGAACCCCTAACAATGATGTTACATTTTAAATTCTGAATTTGTGCCTTTCCTGAATAAGAACTTTAACTATATTGCCTACCAGTATCGATGACGTCACTCCTACACTACACCTTGTAGTAATGTCTGATGTAACATTTCCTGTTCAATGATTTACACACATATGATTGTCTCTGTGCAATGCGTGTGTGTTGTAAAGTGCTCTGACACCTTACACTGGTATGAGTGGCGCTATAAAACTAAATGAATCTGGAGACTTGAGAGGCACTGTTAAAGGGCGGTGGTGAGGGAATCCTCGCAGAGGTGGCCATGGGGGGGCGCAAACAGACATTGTCGCACAGGGCGCCACCAGCGCTAAAGCCGGCACTTTCAGCGCCTAAAACCTCTGAGGTGGCTTCGTTTACCTCCAAGTCCAGCCTGGCATTTCCAAGGACGAGAAATGACATCCGTGTGAACGTCGCCCGCCCCCACCCGGGCTCGAGTACATAGCGCCGAGGTGCCGGATGACTTACCGTGGCGCTGGCCCTGCAGGTTGTACTGTTGCATGCGATAGACGGTGAACTCCAGGGAAAGGGCGGCCCCGGGACACAGCATCAGCGCCAGCATGACTGGGGCAGCAAGAGCCGTCAGGGCGGCGGGGCCCCTGCCAGACAGACCCCCCTCGGGCTCCATGGTGCGGGTCACTTCCTCCGCGGCCTGGCTAGTTAGGAGCCGGCCTCTGAGACAGTGAAGCGCCCTGGCAGGTCTGGGCGGACCCACACCGACGTCCAGACACCACTGCCTAATCGGATGAGTCGGTCGCCTCTAATCACCCCCAAGTGAATGGACCCGTCTGAGCCTGACTAATTAAGGACTACTACGGGGGTCTAGGAAGAGCAGAGAAGCTTTCAGTCTATCAAGGGAAAATCAGCCACCGGTAGCGTATCCATGCCATGCCATGCCATGTCGGCGCTATGAAGCGCTATATGAATACACCTTCTTTGCATAAAATCCGCAACACACCTTAGCGCCTCCTCGGGTAGAAAGAGAACAAATGCTCCTACAAAGTGATACGTATTTTCCATTGTATAATTCTGAAGCAGCCTCCTGAGGGCACCAGGGGGTGGTAGTAATACCAGCTATCTAGAGAGCTTAGAAACTGTAGTGTTATATGAAGCACTTTAAAACCAAGTTGTCATGCGTTAATCTACAACGTTACTCAGTCAGGGTGTTTCTGTACAAATAATATCGCTGTGCTTCACATAGATCTTAATTATAACATTGACTGTCTGTGTTGTTTTGTTCAGAGGCGTTTTAAGGCCTGGACGCAGAGGGCTCTGGCCCAGGGCCCCCAATTTTCAAGGGCCCCCCTTGTCAAGCTTCTGTAACTGTCTAGATTTTCAAATAATCAGTTTTTTATCTACTTGTTTTCCTACTTTCTTTTTTTGATCCAGCCCTGGCTGATTGTGGTTAGACGAAGCAGGCACTCTAACCTTTTAGAGTTTATAGTCCCAGTTCACCCGTACAGGCCTTTGCCTCTATGCAGCACATGCCACTTAATGTGCAGTGGAAATTGGTATTTGTGCCTCCTTTGTGACTGCAACGACCTTGCAGAGCTGCTGCTAAACCGGTGCAAACACAGCCTAGTTCTACCAGACTCTGAATCAGTGCTTAATTTCAGCTGGTGGTTTCTGGTGCTCAACACCAGCACTTACTCATCAACACTAGCGCTTTTCATGAGCACCAATAGGACACATTCATTTACGGGGAGATTAAGGGGCAGATTTACAAGAAAGTGACGCATCTGTAGAGATGCGTCACTTTCCCTGTACCACCGTGAGAAACCCTTGCACCACCATAGATGCGCCGTATTTACAATATGGCGCACCATGGTGCAAGGATTGACAGATGCGTCAGATATTCTGACGCATCTGTTGGGGCAAAAGTCACGCATTGCTGGAGTCGTGTTGCAAGCACGACGCAACTCCAGCAATGCATTTTGAGGCCTATTCCCACTACACTGCGTCACTCCTTACGCCTGCTTCAAGCAGGCGTAAGGTTTTGACGCAGTGGCGTCCTAGAAGTGATACAGTGAAATCTTGTAGATTTCACTGCGTCACTTTTACGAGGCTTTCCTGCATGGGAACCCCCACCCTGCACACATTATACCTGACGCAGGTATAATGTGACGCAGGGCTTTACAACGTGACGCATCTCCTTAGATGTGTCACGTTGTAAATTGGCCGCATTTTTTTACACCGCCGCTGCATCACACGTGTGACGCAACAGCGGCGCAGAAGTGTCGCAAGAGGCTTGTAAATCTGCCCCCAAGTGATTTGCCCTGAATCACAGGATGTTGAGCTGACGCAGAGACTCAAAGTCGGAAGCTCTGGCCATTACACCACATCCTCTCCTCACTTTCATGGTTAGCTAACAGGAGAAATGGACTGGTGCTAGCTGCCTCTTATGTTTTTTACAAATGAACCAACGCTCTGAATACCAGTCCATGCAGATCAGGCAGTGCAGCAAACAAAAGCGTCAAGCATAGAATGCCTGATGGTGCCGACAGACCAGCTACACCACACAAGGCTTGGTCGGATCACCAGTCTGTCTGCTTTTCGGGCACATTCCAGCTGGAGAGCACTTCGCCGAGGTAGGGTCCGAGGACAGGCCAATGCAATGCAGAGCGGCCATATGTGCTCCTTACATGACTGCCTTGGTCATCTGGTACCGCTGCCGGGTCTGTGCAATCACAGTCAAGTGCCACCTGACTTGGAGTCCCTGTTCCTCATAGAGCTGAGACAGTACTACCCTCTCAATGCACAGGATCAACAGTGAGGTCCCAGTCCACATGCAGCTACCTTGTTCATACATCTAGTCTTTTGGCTGTCCTGTTGTTGGCCAGACTGTTTGTTCCAGTGATGGGCCCAGATGGAGCTTGGCCAAGGAAGAGGACTGCCAATGATCCGACCATAGTTGCAGAGGGAGTGAATGAGCTGAATATGCATAATAAATTCAGAGTTGTTCAGTGCAGGGGGACCCGCACATTATGTTTGGCCCGGGGCAGCGGGTCCCCTAAATCCTTTAGATGTCCACCTGCCTTTCTGAAATTGCTAAGTAAGCATTTTTTTTAGAACCTTGTTTAATCCCTGCAGTTTCGCTAATTCTTTCCAGGACATCACTGTTTTGTTTTTGTCTCAATAAAAAAAGAAGTGTGGCGTCCTCTTTTGTGGTCTGCAAAATTATGGAAGATGCACGTTTATGTGAACTAAGGAGGGTGAACGCAAGATTATCATAAATCCAAGAGGCTGTTTGTGCTCCTTTTTTGTGGTTTCGCTACAGACAGCTCCAGCTGTCTGTCTGGAGACAGTATTATGTATAATTAGGGCTCTTGGTTTTATGGTATTTATTTTTTTAAGATTTCCATCTGTGTTAGAAATGGGGCTTCTGGTTTTCTAAGGTAGGCACTTCAGCCAGGCAGAACCCACCACTCTAGTCAGGGTAAGTCGGATACACCCCAAGATAACCTGTGCTCACCCTCTGATAGCTTGGCGCAGAGTAGGCAGGCTTATCATCAGAGGCAATGTGTAAAGTGTTAGTGCACACACTCTCACAGTAACACAAGGAATACACCACAAAAAGATACTCCACACAGGATTATATCAAAAATAGCTTTCTATATTATGAATCACAAAAGACCAAAGCGACATGAATCAAATAAGTACTTCAGACCTGCCAACTCACACGGTGACACAGTGTGTCACACAATTCGGCTCCCTTCACCCGGTCAGCCGGTGAGGAGCCGAAACCACAAGGTGGCAGGGAAAACGAGATGAAAACCACTGTAAACAGTAGATTTCCAGCTCGTTGACGGAGGCAGAAACCAGTCGATGTCTATTAAGAGGTCTGAAAACACCCCAGGACTTCAGCGGCAGTCTCAATGACCCTTTGATTTTATTATTTTGAGAGAGGTGTGGGGGTCTTCGTGAGGAGCAGAGTGTCTCTTAGACAGCTCTCTGCACACGGCCCGCCCACTCCAAGGCCCTGGCATTAATTTGTAAATTGGCAGGTGTGGTACTTTGCAAATAATGCAGGTTGTTAGAGTAAATCACATACATTTCAGTAAAAATATAGGGCACAGAATACCTACACCCCTATTACACTTTATACAGTAATTTCTGTGAGCCCTGTTGAAATTATTGCATTCAGACAAGAAAGTAGGGCACAGGAGCACCTGGGCACCTACTACACAATATACGGTAATATAGTGCCTTCCGACACAGTGCAGTCCCTAACGACTGCTCAATGCCGCTCTCAGGGTCTCCCACAGGGATTTCTGCCCCACAACGTGTAAGACGACAATGGTACCAAACTCAGGCAAGTCTGGAGCCCTTCGTGGCTGCCCAGACTTGCAACAGGTGCAGAAAACAGACTTCCCATGAAGACCCAATGGTCTCCCAAGCTATGGCAAGTCTGAAGCCCTTCGCGGCTGCACAGACTCGTGATGTGGGCAGACAAGGAATCCTCATGGAGCCGCTTGTGAAAAGAGCACGAGATGGCTTCACTGACATTCAACAGTACCTTCTTGCGGCCGAGTTGAGCCCTTGAGGCCTTCAGGAGTGGTCTCCTCCTTTCGGTACATCAGTTCCCTTCCACACGGCTCACCACTTCTTCCTTGGCTAGAGGGGCTGTGCTGAGGGGTTCTCTCAGTACAGCAGCAGGGCCAATTACAGGAAGGTGGTCCCTCTGAGCAGCAGGGTTCTTCAGGGGACTGCTCCTTGGCATAGGCAAACGGATAACGCTAGCTCGACGATCTCCCTCTGGCGGCGAGGCCCCACTCACAGCGTGACATCGGTGGGGTTTCTTTGCGTCGCTGCTCAACCTTCTGGCCGATGAGGCTGGCGCTTCTCTCGTCGATGCGGCATCTGTCGCTCCTGTTGGAGAGTGCAGAGCTGGGGTGGGAACACAAAGCTCTGGAGGCACGCGCTGCTCTAGAGACAGATGAAGAGCTCAGCATGCGCTGGTCCTTTTGAGCAGGCAGAGCACTCAACACGCGCCAGGTACAAAGTAAGGAGCAATAAACCATGGCTCCTGGGTGAAACACACTACTGCCGGACTCACAGATCGCAGAGTCCCACAGCAGAGGTATTGAGGTGCAATCTTTGATGGTCCTTAGATTGCGAAACAGGGGGCAAGCCTTCGGAGAACACTTGCGGCATAAGCAGGAAGCAGGCAGCAGGCCAGCTCATCAAGGCAGTTTGCAAAGTGGCAGTCCCTCCTGCAGCCCAGCAGTCAGTAGTCAGCAAGCCAACACAGCAAAGCAAGTAGCAAGAATGGGGGGTTCTCCTGGCAGCACTACAGTCCTCCTGGCAATGTGCAGATAGAGAACCAGAGGTCTGGTTACAAGTCTCACACAATGTCTAGAAACATAGGGTCAGGGACCCAGTACTTGTACTCAAAAATGCCTTTGATATAGGGTGTGAGTTCAAAAGAACCCTCAAACGTGCACAACAAACCCTTTCAACCCAGCCCCGGCTCCAGGCAATCAATAGGGGGTAAATGAGCCCTTTGTGTGAGGCCAGGACACAACCTATTCAAATGTAAGTGTGAGCCACCTCTACCTCTCCCTGCCCAGGAAGACTATTTGTATGCAGATGAATGCAGATGTATCCCATGTCACACTCAACCCTTTCTGTGTTGTGGCTGTCCAGAGAGAATGCACAAAGTGTAGCTGTCAGCCAGCCCAGATGTGTATTGGAGACAGGCTGCAAAGCACAAAGAGTTATAAGCACAGAGAAATGCCCACTTTCTAAAAGTGGCATTTCTAAAATAGTAATGTAAAATCCATCTTCGCAAGAAAGTAGGATTTATCACTAACATTCTAAGCATACCAAACATGACAACACCACTCATTTCTGAACAAGAATTACCAGTTAAAAGTATATAAGGGGATTCCCAATGCCAGCCTATAAGGGGAGTAGGCTTCACAACAGTGAAAGACAAAATAGGCTGTTTGTTGCTACTAGGACATTCAAAACATAAAGGCATGTGTCCTCCCTTTAACTTACACAGCACCCTGCTCATAGGGCTACCTAGGGCCTACCTTAGGGGTGACCTATGTGTAATAAAAGGGGAGTTTAAGGCTTGGCAAGTAGTTTTAAATCAAACACAAGGAGATGATGGACGGAGCGCTGAAACTTTTCAGACACTCACCCCCAGTCACAGTTCTGGGCTGAATCCATCATTATTTTTTAGCTCACTTCGCCACCCCAGTCTATATGCAAATCAATCTTGACACTGTGCCTCATGGGAACAGTCCAGCCCGAACTGCCAAGCCAGGTCCTCCATGGACCGGAAACAAGCATCCTGGGACCGGTTTCAGGGTAACACCCCTCATCAGCCAGGCTATCTTTGTTCGCCCTAAGTTGGCAGGGTATGCCCAGACGTGGGTCCCTTGCTCACTTTGCCACTGAATTCAAGCTATCCTGGCTGATGAGGGGTGTTACCCCAGGATGCTTGTTTCCGGTTCATGGAAGACCTGGCTTGGCAATTCGGGCTGGACTGTTCCCATGAGGCACAGGGTCAAGACTGATTTGCATATGGCTGGGTCTGAACTGAGGTGGCGAAGTGAGCTAAAGAACGATGATGGATTTAACCCAGATCTGTGACTGGGGGTGAATGTCTGAAAAGTTTCAGCGCTCCGTCCAGTATCTCCTTGTGTTTGCTAAGTAGTTTTAAATGCCAAGTTGAAGTGGCAGTAAACTGTGCACACAGGCCCTGCGGTGGCCTACCTGAGACAGGTTTGAAAAGCTACTTATGTGGGTGGCCCAATCAGTGCTGCAGGCGTTTAATTTACAGGCCCTGGGTATATGGTACAACACTTTACAAGGGACTTACACGTAACTCAAATATGCCAAACAGGCGTAAACCAATCATACCATGATTAGAGGAGAGAGCACATGCACATTAGCACTGGTAAAGTGCCCAAAGTCCTAAAGCCAACAAAAAGGTCAGACAAATAGGCGTAGGTAGGCAAAAAGTTTGGCAATAACCCTGCAGAAAGGCCAGGTCCAACAGTCTGTCTTTATATATATTTATTTTTTGGTCATCTTATTGGTATTTATCCATATTTATTTTGTGTTTTGAAAGTAAATGAAGTCATACAATGGTACATTTCCACATTTATTTAACTGATAAACATGCACTTATACTTTGATGCCTGTCACGTTTTAGAAAATTAGTCAGCCAAATATAACAAAATATTACACCCACAGGAAATATTAGCATAGTATACAAATATGTGTTAACAAATACCTGTATTTAGGGCAATCTCATCCTGTTTTTTTAACTTCCCATCCTGTCTATCTGCTCAGCTGTTTGCCTGGAATTCCTGAAGGAGAGCATGGAGAGTCACTCACAAGAAGCACAATTTTCTGCTTTTGAAAATAAATACAGAGGAAACTTATTGTTTTTTTGTCTGTATTTATCTTGCAAAATCAGTAAAAATGGCAAAATCAATACATATGGAAAAATGAGAGCCATATATATACTACTCCACAGAGCCAATCCTTGGTCAAGATTGTATGGCTTTTGTTTCATTTCGGTCTGCTACAGACAGCTCCAGCTGCATGTTGGAAGACAGCATTGCTTACAATACTCCACAGTGAAAATCCTTGCTCAAGATTGGATGGATTTCATGTCAACCTCAGTTGCCTTGCTCCTATTTGTGGCCTTCTCCCCTATCTGTGTTTCACCCACCCACAGGATCTTTTTGCTTTTGCATTCAGTAATTTTGTCATTGGTTCTGCCCTGAGCACAGCACTGGAAACAGAGCCACCTTTACGCACCAGATTTCTGTCTTTCAGTGCCATCTAACGGTCACTCGACAAACTGCAGCAAAAATGTGTAAAATAGAGCTCGACTGGCATTGAAGACTACTATAAACAAGCAGTGGCATTGCCAGTTGGTCTTCCTTGTATGTAAAGGTAAGCAAGACGTATCTTGCTTGTATGTAAAGGTAAGCATGATTGATTACCATTGCCAATGCTTGTTAGCTTTGACTTCATGCTTTCACCATGGATGGTATCTTATTGCATATACTCTACAAGAAGAGCGTAGAGGGTTGGTCTGTAGAACTGCTTTGTGATTATTTAAGGAAGAGAGGTATATGAACAACAATGATTAGCAGTGGACTTTTCATCTCAGCCGTATTCACAATCTGCTATTTTCATTGGTGAATCATTAGTGCTGGTAGAAACAAGAGTTCCAGTTCACAAAGGGGAATTTGCATTTGTAAATCAAATTTGGCCATGTGTAATATAATATTACCCTGGTATGGGGTTAATATCAAGCACGGCTAAATCTCAAACCAGGTGTGTGGAGGTAGCACATGCGTTGAAAGTTGCACAAACACAAGAACTGGTGCGTATCCCCCCCTCATCCATTCACACTCTGGAAACAGAGATTTACTACTGCCAATTACAGGATTTCATCTGGTTCCAGGAATTCATTACAAGACCAGAGGCTACCATTATGCAATATACTTTTATTGCTGCCCCAACATGCAGCCCTTTAAAGAACACATTACATTATGAATAAGAACATTCCAAACAACAATATATAACGTCATGGTAACTAGATATCATCCTCTTTTATTCGCTGCTCCTGGACAGTTAAGTATACATTCCTTTACTCTCCTACTTATGACCATTGTGAGCCTTTCTTTAGACTCCTAATTATTATTTTTTAGCCTAGATCGATACCAAAGTAAGTAACCTTATCGATTATAGCTACTTCCAATTTGTTTTATGCTTGTTTTTTTAATTTTATGCCTTTTTCTAGGTAAGTTACTTCCTAACTTCCTGTTCGCTTCATTACCCTTCCAATTTATGGTTGGGCTACCCTTTCCCCCTCCCTCCTTCATTTCCTTATTCTATTTGCGGTGGAGAACTCTCCGAAATGGTCTCGAATTGACTGGTTACCTTTGTGCCGGCCGCCGCCTCTGTGGCGTGTCGAGCGGGCCCGCGTTGGGAGGCAGACTTTTCCACTTGTGCTGCGGAGCCTCGGAGGGCTTTGCGCTGTCCGGGAGAGTGGTCCTTGCGCCAGACTCTCCTCGGGCCGCGGCCGGATTTCATTGGCGTGTGGCGACATTGCACCCCGGAGGCTGGTAGCTGTTGTCGAAGCCTCCGGAAACCCAAGACAGCGGAGGTCACGCTTTGAGTGTGACCCCGCCCGCTACAGTTACTACTGCTATTTCCCGTCAAACTAAGACGGAAGGGCTAAAATAATTATAACAACGACGAGAGGGAGGCAAGCCCAAATCAACTCGCGCTGTGCGTTGTCATAGCAACACACATCGCCAGCGATTAACGGTCTTCCTTAATCAAACACGCACTTGTAAAGCGGTAAGACACTCCCTTGTCTCTTGAGGCTGACAACTGAGAAAATAATATAATAGAGATAAATAAAATATTTAAAAAAGGGTTTAAATACACAAAGGTCATAGAACCTAGTAAAAAAAAAAGAAAAAATGGAAAATGGCAATGATACACACGAGGAAGATTATAATACCTTCCTTAATGAAGCCATTTTAATGAATAATTTTGAAAAAACATTTTAAGTCCTCATTAAAAGAGGCAGTTGAAACTATTATGAATAAAAGAAAAAGGGATTATGTTAATGAGGAGGATTCAGTGATCCTCTCTGAGGAAGATGAACCCACACCAAAAAAAGGAAGCAAAGCTTCAAAGAAAACTAAGCACATGGAGCCTCATGGTAGCCTATGCGCTACAAAAGAACGGGAATTCTCCCTAAGTAGCCTTTGCGCTACAAAAGACCGGGATTTACCCCAAGGTAGCCTACGCGCTGCGCACAAGACAGGTACCCATAGCGACACAATGAGCAGCCTTATTGGTGCAAAAAGTTTGGGTGCCCCTTGCGGCACAAGAAGACAGAGTGACCGTTATGGCACAGATGACCTCAGTCTTCAGAGTGACAACGATGACTACCCATGTACTACAAATTTTGATGGGGACGATGACGAATATATTTTCGATCCCTTAGAGACCTTGTTGGACAATGATCTCCTTGACGAAGATTTAGTCCTATCAACGGGTTCCAATTCAATTCAATTCAATTAAGGCATTTCACATCCGAGGGGGTCTGAGTGGTGGCTAATGGACCACGTATCCAATTTTATTAAATTTTGGATCTGAAAACCCCTTGAAAAGGAAACCAGAAACCGGATGAGGGCCGAGTGCCCCAGACCCTTCTTAGACAATAAATCTAGTTTAACACCAAATCTGAACCCTGAACTACTGAAAATGTTATTCAAAGTAGGCAGAGACCCTAGGAAGGGACTTGAACGCTGCCTCAAACAGTGCCAAGATAGACACTCTAGGCCCATTAGCCAAGATCATGGACTTGGCAGAAGAGGCATCCCTGAAGGGCACCCCAGTAGACGTGGAACTACTGAGGGGATGGAGTCAGTGTGCATTATGCCTCCTTGGCAATGCTAACGCGGGTTTAACGTCAGAACGAAGAAGGGCAATACTTATGAGAATTAACCCCAAACTGGGGGACCTTGCCACTAAAGATGTCCAAGGCGACCCGAATGGCCTTCTCTTTGGCGAAAACTTTATTAAAATACTGGGAAAATATGTTTCCACCTTCTTGACCTTCAGTAAGGCACAATCAAATATGAGACGGATGTTTGGAGGTAATAGAATTTTTGGAAGGGCTGACAGGATGGGACTGGCTGTTACCCGCGGGCAATACAGGTCCCCATACTACCAAAACCAGCGAGGATATGGAAGACCTTTCCGAGGACACAACTCCTCCTTCTACCCACAAAGAGGCAGAAACTTCCGTACCTGTGGCGGTGGCAGAGGCAGATCCCAAAGCTATGGACAGCAAGGTAAGAACGCCTCTTCCTTCTCGTTTTTCCCATACAAAGGTAGGGGGAAGACTATGACTTTTCAGCCAAAATTGGTCATTACTAATGAACGATCGTTGGGTATTAGAAACCATAAAGGGGTTCAAGATAGAATTCAACACAACACCCTACCAAACACGACAACCCAGAGAGTTAACCTTAAATCAAGAACAATCAGCTCTAGTAGACACAGAGGTGAATCAGATGTTATTAAAAAATGCTATTTGCAAGGTGACTGATTCAGAACAGGGCTTTGTGAGCACGATATGTTTGGTAAAGAAAAAGACAAAGGCTGGCGCCCGGTTATAAATTTAAAAGAACTGAATACCTTCCTAGTTTACAGACACTTCAAAATGGAGGGTATTCACCTCTTAAGAGACATCCTACAAAAGAAGGACTGGCTTGTGAAATTGGATCTAAAAGACGCCTACCTCATAATACCTATGGACAAAGACTCTCAAAAATATTTTAGATTCTCATGGAAAGGAGTAACATACCAGTTTCGGTGCCTTCCATTTGGGCTCTCCTCAGCCCCTTGGTGCTTCACCAAGCTTCTAAGGCCGGTAGTTGCTTCCTTGAGAAGGAGGGGTGTTCGCTTAGTAATCTACCTAGACGATATGCTTCTGATGTCACAAAATCAGGAGGACTTGTTATAACACATGAAATGGACTGTAGACCTTTTAGAAAAGTTGGGCTTCATCATCAACATAGAAAAATCTATAATGACACCAACTCAAAACTTGGGGTTCCAAGTAAATACAACTACAAGCCAGTTACAATTTTCAGCCAAAAAACTAACCAAAATAAAGAAAGAAGTTTCTTATGTTCTGTCCAAAGACTTAGACAGTTTACGCGAAATAGCAAAAGTAGTTGGGCTTCTATCCTCTTCTATTCAAGCAGTATCACCAGGCCCACCACACTACAGAGCCTTACAAAGACTGAAATCTTTAGGTCTAAAGAAGGGCCTATGGTATTCAGATACAATCCCTTTATCGCAGGAGGCCCGAAAAGACCTCCTGTGGTGGTGGAACAATCTAGACAGTTGGAATGGGAAGGCAATCTTCAGGAACACACCGGAGCACACTGTGGAGTCAGACGCAAGCAATCTAGGATGGGGTGCCAAGATGGGAAAGGTGGAGACGGGAGGAAAGTGGTCCCAGGAGGAACTTCCTCTCCACATAAACTGTTTAGAAATGATGGCAAGCCTGAACGCTCTAATGAGTTTCAAATCTACTCTGAGGAACAGTGTTGTTCTAATCAAGAAAAGGCTGGTGGAAAGGGACTTTGGGGGACCTTAGCGGGCCCCCCTTTCCCCCTGGCCATTGACTTTGGGTGTTGGGGGGCACCTATGGTGCCCTCCACCATATCCCTGCACCATGTGGTAGGCACTGCATGGTGCCTGCCACGTAGTGCAGGGATATGTGTGGGGTGTCTGTTTTGTCTTGCGGTGGCTGCTGCAGAGTGCAGCACCCACCGCAATAAAAAACATGGGCACTGCGACCGCCACGGTGGCAGTCACACCGTAATTTGCCCTGTGGGACTGCCGCCTTCAGGCGGGCGGTCCCAAATACAATGCGATGACGTACGGACTGAAGTTTATCCGTCATCGTAATGACCCCCTTAATTTCTTTGAAAGAAGGGAAATGAAGATCAGATATCATAAACACCAAGGGACAGATAGACAAACTGCATTTTGCAGTACGTAAAGTAGCACTAGTTGCTGACTACAAAATTTAATCCACAAACCTAAGAGTGTGATTCTCTAGGTCTTCTATCTTTTTATGGGGAGATTCTCACATATGTACTAGAGGCGGCTCTGCCGCTAAGGCAGAGGAGCGTCGCCCCACTGCTATTTAAGCAGTGCACAAAAGAAAAAGAAAATGATAATGTCCTGTTGTGTATGTGTATGTGGGACTCTGAGCCAGGTAGGGGCGGGGCTCACCTCCGTCACGCCAAGCAGAGTGAGGAGTGGTTTTGCACTCCTCTAAGGCACATGACAGTTTGGCCGGCCAAACCGTCATGCGCACTTGGCATGTTCTCCATTGGGCTGTGTTGCACAGCCCAGTGGAGAACATGCCCAGCCTCCCCAGGCACTGCCTGAGCATCCAAACAGGATGCTCAGACCAATCAGGACGCTGTGTCTGCAGCGTCCTGATTGGCTGGGAGAGCCCGTTAGCCTGAGTTCTTCCGGTGCTGTAGCAGACCTGAAGAGGACCGCGGGAGAGGCGGTTGCGGCACCGCGGCGTAGGAAAAGGTAAGTTTATTTTTTATTATTCTTCTTTGTTTAATCCATTTCCGCCCCTCACCACCCCCGTTCCGGGGAAGCCGCCACTGATATGTACGTTTACTGCTTAGTACTAAATGTGGGTGTGACCAAGAGGAGTGTCTAGAAAAAGGGACAAACCCACTTCTTAACGGGAGGCTGGGTTTAGGGAAGACTGAGGAGGGGTTTAGGGAGGGGCTTACGGAGGGACATTCACCCACCCACAGAGGAGTACGCCTATTGTTAACAAACTGCACTTCTAAAGTTACTACAGGCAAAAAGCACCCAAAACAGTAGTAAATGTACTCCAGCTCAGAGTTGGAGTAAATCCAGGCACCACACATGGCCCAATGCTAAAACCGCGAAACCCTCTCATAGAAAATAATGGCGGTAGGAACTTAAAATGAAACCCCATAGGAAATAATGTTCAATTATTGAAATTACTTAAAATATAAATACACTTTGTTTCAATGTAAAAAAAATCTAAAATAAAAGATATTTATTATTTTATTTTAAAATATTTTAATAATCTTGTGCGGAATTTGAAAATTAATGTAACATTGATTTTTCTTAAGTTATAGCTAAATTACTTTTAGTTCAGCTTCAGCGGTTTCCAGGCCCGCATACCAGCAACATTGAACTCTGGTCAATGACTAGGGTGGGACTACATCCCCCAGCCTTCTCAGCCTGGAGGCGGGGCCCGTGAGGGGAACATCGCGCTCTTAAGCGCATTCAGCATCCCGCAGCACGGGTCGCACCCGGGCTAAGACCGGGCCAAGATGGGCCCGCCTTTACCTGTCCGCAGCCGATCGAAGCTGGGCTGGGCCAGCTCTCTGACGTGGGCCTTTGTTTGGCACACGTACTTTGTTCACCGTAGGTGAGTGTCTTAACTTTCATACATTATGGGCAAACGAAAAGTAATTGGATGCACCACACTACCTCACATACCAACAAGCTTAGACACCATGTTTAAGTGAGCCATAGGGGACGCCACAAACGAGATAGCCTTAACCGAGTGATTATCCATTCAGCAAGGAGGGGACCGGGAGAGACAGTTCGTGGTAGTTACACGCCTATGGAGGAATCACGTGGTCCAACGGTGGCAGTCGCACCGTAATTTGCCCTGTGGGACCGCCGCCTTTAGGCGGACGGTCCCAAATACAATGCGATGACGTACGGACTGAAGTTCATCCGTCATCGTAATGACCCCCTTAATTTCTTTGAAACAAGGGAAATGTAGATCAGATATCATAAACACCAAGGGACCGATACACAAACTGCAATTTGCAGTCCGTAAAGTAGCACTAGTAGCTG
This sequence comes from Calotriton arnoldi, assembly GCA_963921515.1. Lineage (NCBI taxonomy): Eukaryota > Metazoa > Chordata > Amphibia > Caudata > Salamandridae > Calotriton > Calotriton arnoldi. The sequence goes on along the minus strand of CAWUFW010003863.1, from coordinate 1,584,472 downwards.
ACTACAAAATTTAATCCACAAACCTAAGAGTGTGATTCTCTAAGTCTTCTATCTTTTTATTGGGAGATTCTCACATATGTACTAGAGGCGGCTCTGCCGCTAAGGCAGAGGAGCGTCGCCCCACTGCTATTTAAGCAGTGCACAAAAGAAAAAGAAAATGATAATAACGTCCTGTTGTGTATGTGTATGTGGGACTCGGAGCCAGGTGGGGGCGGGGCTCACCTCCGTCACGCCAAGCAGAGTGAGGAGTGGTTTTGCACTCCTCTAAGTGCACATGACAGTTTGGCCGGCCAAACCGTCATGCGCACTTGGCATGTTCTCCATTGGGCTGTGTTGCACAGCCCAGTGGAGAACATGCCCAGCCTCCCCAGGCACTGCCTGAGCATCCACACAGTATGCTCAGACCAATCAGGACGCTGTGTCTGCAGCGTCCTGATTGGCTGGGAGAGCCCATTAGCCTGAGTTCTTCCGGTGCTGTAGTAGACCTGAAGAGGACCGCAGGAGAGGCGGTTGCGGCACGGCGGCGTAGGAAAAGGTAAGTTTCTTTTTTTATTATTCTTTTTTGTTTAATCCATTTCCGCCCCACCACCCCCGTTCCGGGGAAGCCGCCACTGATATGTACGTTTACTGCTTAGTACTAAATGTGGGTGTGACCAAGAGGACAAGAGGAGTGTCTAGAAAAAGGGACAAACCCACTTCTTAACGGGAGGCCGGGTTTAGGGAAGACTGAGGAGGGGTTTAGGGAGGGGCTTACGGAGGGACATTCACCCACCCACAGAGGAGTACGCCTATTGTTAACAAACTGCACTTCTAAAGTTACTACAGGCAAAAAGCACCCAAAACAGTAGTAAATGTACTCCAGCTCAGAGTTGGAGTAAATCCAGGTACCACACATGGCCCACTGCTAAAACCGCGAAACCCTCCCATAGAAAATAATGGCGGTAGGAACTTAAAATGAAACCCCGTAGGAAATAATGTTCAATTATTGAAATTACTTAAAATATAAATACATTTTGTTTCAATGTAAAAAAAATCTAAAATAAAAGATATTTATTATTTTATTTTAAAATATTTTAATAATCTTGTGCGGAATTTGAAAATTAATGTAACATTGATTTTTCTTAAATTATAGCTAAATTACTTTTAGTTCAGCTTCAGCGGTTTCCAGGCCCGCATACCAGCAACATTGAACTCTGGTCAATGACTAGGGTGGGACTACATCCCCCAGCCTTCTCAGCCTGGAGCCGGGGCCTGTGAGGGGAACATCGTGCTCTTAAGCGCATTTAGCATCCCGCAGCATTATGGGCAAACGAAAAGTAATTGGATGCACCACACTACCTCACAGACCAACAAGCATAGACACCATGTTTGAGCGAGCCATAGGGGACGCCACAAACGAGATAGCCTTAACCGAGTGAATGGCACCAAAGCAGCTCAGGACAATCTGCGTGTTTGTCTGGCATCATCTAGTTCATCAAGTGTCAATTCATCCCCAAAACCAGCCATTAAAAGTAAGAAGCCCAGCAGCCGTGTACCCCAGTTGAAATTACAAATGAACCAAATGAAAATAGGCAAGGGGGCGGACCCAAAGATTGAGGAGGTATGTCATAAATTCTCTGTAATTTTACACGAGAAACTTAGCCCAATCAATGAGTGAATGGCTGCCATGGAAATACAAATAGCAAACCTGACTAAGTCCTACTCAACGGTTAGCATCCAGATTAGCCCTAAAGAGGGCACTGTTGAGCGAATTTGTTGTCGCAGGTCTCAGGAGAGTATGGCAGGAAAACCCTCCCGAGCAGCAAAATCAATATTGAATGGGAACTCCTCAAAGCTCGCTATATCGAACAGATCCAATTGCAGCGCTGCCGGGTTTACTTCCATTGAAAGAGGCACAGGGGCTTCAAGCATTGTTACATATAAAGACCCCTCATTGAAACCAGCTGGTGTGCAGGGCCGTGCGGCCACAGAAAACAAGGGAAATAGAGATATGGACTACAACCCTAGCACCACGATTTTAAATTTACCCCCAGGGTTTTCCTGTACATGCTGATATTGGCAGGAGTGCCCCCCTTTAAGCATAATCAAACTGAGACTTGGGAGCAGGCTACATTGTCATAGATTTCAGACACCCATCTAGTGTAGGGAAGCTACTAAGACCACACATGGAGGGGCCAGCTGATAATACCAGTATTGTTACATTACTTTTGGGGTATTATTATATACCCCTCCTAGCAGGCATTGTGCCAGTCTCTACTTGATTGTCAGCCTCGGCCAGGACGGGGTTTAACATGTAACAACAGGCTTCTTCTATTTAAAAAGGCTCCCTTGAACCAGTAAGCTGACAAGCTTTTGAAGATGTACCTGTGCGCCTGTGAGAGGTACTGAGCCCTGAGAGGACCTGAGAGTACCTTGGCAGCATTCTCAGCAACCCCTGATATAATAAGTTTTTGATCTCTACTGATGAAGGATAAAATCCAGAAACACGTGTCTAGAGATGTTCTGCACTATCTGCATCAACTCTGGTGAAAAACTACAGCTAATATCCAAGTAAGCACAAATGTACTGCATTTACCACAATGCTAAGAGGCGAACTGTGCTGTGATATGAGACAGTGTGCTCCCATCCCCCTTCTATTATAAGTCCCAGCCTCCATTATTTTCTGTGGGAGAGTGTTGCAGCAGCAGTGGTTGGCCATGTGTGCAGCTCGGCTTACTACTTCTCCTTTTTGGCGGTAGTAACCTATAACTGTCAATTTCACTCCTCAGCCTGTTTCAGGGGGTGGAGACATGTAAGACTACACTTTTGAGTATCTTCATACTCGTAGTTGGTGAATGGGCAAAAGTAGTAAAGTTACTCAAAAGTATATGAGTAAACTTACATGTGTAACTTACTCACATGTGTAAGTTACCTTTGTGAAAAGCTCCATAAATGTATGTAAAGAAACATTTTCCTTGATCTTTGTTGAAAAGCAGGAATTCAAAAATAAGTAAATATACAAGTGGCATGCATCTATGCCGTTTTTAAAAGTGCATTCTAGAAGTTGTGGTCTTGATATGATTTATTTAACTAATGAACTTGATAACAGTGATTTGTAAAGGCAAAGTGGTTGGATTCCCCATATTTAGTGTAGATAGAAAGATCTGGCAAAGCTACATGTGTCATATGTTCGTCTTGTATCCAGTGCCACATGTAAAAGACTAGGGTCACTCGAATTATGTTTCTTAGTAAAGAAAAGTATGCACATCCAATATATTTGTTACACCTGTCAGCCTTCGGGTGGTCTTCAACCCCGCTAAATGTTTTGCTTTACTCTTCCTGTTTTCCTGGAGTTGTTTTTGCTAAAGTACTTGTGGTCTGTCCTTTAAACATGGTGAAATTGGCTTACACCCAAATGGCCCATTTAATTTACTTGTAAGTTCGTAGTACAGTGGTACTCCTAGTACAGTGGTACTACATGTACCCAAGACCTGTAAATGAAATGCTACTAGTGGGTCTTCAGCACTAATTGTGCCAACCACTTAAGTGGCCATTGCAACCTGCGTGTGCAGTTTTTAACTGCCATTGTGACCTGACAAAATAAGCGTCTTGCCAGGCCTAAACTTTCCTTTTTAATACATATAAGTCTCCCCTAATGTAGGTCCTAAACAGACCAAAGGACAGGGTGCTGTGTATTTAAAAAGTTGGACATGTTATTTTAAGCTTTACTTGTTCAGGTAGTGCAAAACTCCTAAATCCGTTTTTCACTACTGTGTGGCATACCGCTCCCATAGGGTAACATTGGGCTACCTTATTACATTTAATAAGCCACAATTTTGAAAATGCCACTTTTAGAAAGTTGACATTTTCTTGTCCTAACCATTTGGTGTCTGCAGCCTGTTCCTGGGTCACATGACTAGGTGTAGTTGGCAGTTGGCCTTTGTGTATTCCTCCTAAAGTAAGTCTGGGTGTAGGCAGGATTGGCCATCTCTGACTTGATTAGGGGGCGGAGCTGTCACCTGGCTCAGTTCACACACAAATGGCTTCACACTAGCTTAATGTGCCCCCAGACAGACTGGGACCCGGGCAGGGAGGCAGGCAATTCCAGACACCTCTGTAGGGGGAAACTCCAGAAGCTTCTCCCACTTCAAAGCTGGCACCAGGTATACATATTGAACCCTCAGACCCAACTTTTCGGTACACTCCTGGACCTGTGGATGCTATAGAAGGACGCCCTGCTGCTTGAGGCCTGCCCAGCTCTCCTCAAAGAAAAGGAGAAATCCTGAAGTTTTGGGCTGCTCACAACCTGTGAACAGGCCTATTCATGCCAAGCTCTTGCTGCCCGTGCCAACCGCCAACACGTTGCTCAGGTGAACATGACTCTTTGCCCTATAGCAACCTCCACCAGCAACGAGAAATCTGCACTTCGCGCAACAGCATCAATAGCCCATGGTGACCTCCAGCGTGAATCTCTAGCAATGCCCGACAGGATCTTTGCGCTACTGCGATGACGATCCATGCCACCTAGCCTGCTCCTCACGCTACAGTGATGACCATCTGTGATGCTCTCTCAGCTCCTGGCGGCCTCCTCCACTGCAAACAGAACTCTTCGTGCTCGCATTACCAGATAGCCTTTAATGGCACTTTATGCTTTTAGGGGCTACACTTAAATTTTATTCTATTTCTCTAAATTGGTGTGGGACTTTTCTTGTGTTGTGTTCTCACTTTAACATTGTTCGAGCGCTGCATAAATAATTTACACTTTACATCTAAGTTAAACCTGATTGCTTTTGTGCCAAGCTACCAGAGGGTTAAGCACAGGTTGATTGAGTGACTGTGGTTCACCCTGACAGGGAATGTGGATGCTGCTTGAGAAGGGCTCATACCCCACTCAACTAGCAACCCAATTTATCACAGTATTTTATTTTGAAAAAAATATTCAGAATTTCAGGATAATGATTTTGTCATCAGGGCACAGGAATACTATTTTGATAACATTGTCCCTTTAAACCCTCAATGTGGCACCTGGCAGATAACAAACCTATGATGGAGCAAGGACTCACAAATGAGACTTGCTCGAATACAATCTCCTCACAGTATTAATTTATTAATCTTGTATTGTGTATATTAACTTTGCATACACTACATGAATAGCAAGGAAGCTTGCCTATGTGTTCTAACTAACAAGTAACGCTTGTCCTTCTCTAAAATGGCAGCTAAAGCGCGGGAACCTTACTGCGCATGTCTCATCCATATCACATGGTGTGACGTCTTTCTTTGCTTGGTGGGAAATTTCTGCTTCTGCGCAGTATGCATTAAAATGGCTGCTTGATGTTTTCACATGCTTCAGCTTGCTCTTGTGTTATTATTAAATTGTCATTTTCTTAACTCTACTAATGCGGGATAGATTTATAAGTAAATGGGGATAGAGTAGAAAGAGTGGGTATACAGTGAAACATATTATTTTGTGAGTTTAATATTTTCTTCTTTGACTTTTATTAGTTCGTAAACTTGGGCCTGGGGTTGGTGATCTGAAACTCGAGAGACAATGATTCTGCGCATGTGTGCCCTGCTTGGCTGCCAAAGAACAAAAGATGAAGTCAACCTGGACGTCGTCCAAGGCCACGACCTAATGGCCGATATTGATATAGTCATGTGTTCTTGCCTAACTTGCAACTATGTATATGGAAATTGAATAAACTTTGTCGTGAGACGGGTGGGAAATAAAGCCAATGTATTAAAATTGATGGGCGGTAGTTTAAAAACAAAGGTCTTCAGAATTCAAATCAAATTAATATGGTGTGAGGATCAACCCCCTGTCCCCGTCCAATCAGAAGTAGTGGTCCCATATTTTGGCAACATTAATGGGAGGTACATGGGTGTAGAAGGGTATAATAGAATATAGCATTAGTTAATTAGTAAGAAGATCAGGCGTGCATGCTGACAAGAAGAGGTCCAGACCGTCAAGCTGATCGTTTGCAGACTGAATCGCTGTCCAGAGAGGTCCTGAGGAGGGGGCGGCGGAGTCCATTAGAAGGAAGGCACGGGAGAATCGAGGAGAAGCCGAGTATCAGAGAGGGGAACGACGCAGGCATCGTTGTAGAGAGGTCACCGGTCCTGTCCTGAACCTGGAGGAGGTCTTTGCTCTTCATCCTTCCTGGGTCCTATACTTTCCAACTCCTTGGCCAAGGGGTTTGGTTCTCGCACTTAGGTAAATATAAATGCAACCTTTAGTTGCGCTGCTGTCTCTATCTTCTCCTTTCTGAGGGACCATCATTAATCAATAATTATTATTCTATGCTTCACCCGTGATATGCGATTGAGTACCATGTGGTTATGTAATTTACTCTGCTAAATCTTTAGATAAACATTTTAAAACTTCCTGACTCAGTGGTTATTTCAGGATTATGTACTATAATGAATGTCACTCATTTTAAACTTCCCAATTAGCAAAGGATTCATTGGTAAGTCATTACTCTTCAATCGGAAGGTAATTGGTAGCAGGGATTTTGATAAAGAGTAACAACTGATAAAACCCAGCGTAAGTATTAGCGTAGTATGAATGTATGGGCCCAAGTGAGTATCTAGTGTATGAATGCTGTTTGCTAATATCGCGCTGGATCACCTAGATATAAACACTTCTCAGAATTAAAGGTATGCCTTGGTATTTCTGCATATCCTTGTGATTATCCTTGTTATCCGTTTTGGGATTCCTGTGTGTCCATAATATGGACCTCTGAAAGCATCTCTTTTCATTAAGAAAGAGTCCAGCAGGACAGCATCGTACATGACATTTAGATATTGTAAGTGACTCATATGGACATATTGTCACATTCTAGAAATCAGACTTTGAAAGGATCCAGATGTTTGGGATTTTTCGTCACTTTAAGGGCTCACCTGAAATAACTGCTCCTATGAGAAAGGGTCTGTGGTGTAACGTTAATTTACGTAAATGACTAAAAACAACATGTTCATGACAAAAAAGTATTTTTTTCTAGTGCTTAAATTACATTGAAATATGTGAGGATGTTTTTCATGCTGCAGGCAAAAAATAATACTGTCAGGCAAAGGTTTCACCTTAGGGTACCTGTTTAATACCTAAACACAGCATTCCACCTCACGTGCCGCATCATTTACTAACTTTTGAACTGTTTGGGATAGAAACAAAATATTAATTTGTGTTGAAAATCATGCAGCAGGCGGGGGAGCTTAGGATAAGTGCAGTCATTCCATTGTCAAAAAAAAATGAGGTAGTCACAAGACCATGTCATTCCAGTGATTGGTTGATTGATTGATATAGGACGTTATGCTGTACCCACTAGTGAGTACCTTCTCTTGATGCAGGTGTTAGTTACTTTATTAAAAATAACTTTTTAAGACCCTCACCAGGAGAAGGTACTAGGTAGTGGGTATCAACAGATTTCCTTAAAAATCATCAGGATGGCAGCGGACACGCAAGTCTGAGTCTTTGCACCCACCCTGGGTAAAAGATTAGTGGCCACCATTGGAATGCAAGACGTCGCAGTCTGGATGACCAACAGCTGCCTGAAGCTCAACGCCGAGAAGACAGAAGTCCTCGTCCTCGGTACCACCCCTTCTGCATGGGACAGCACCTGGTGGCCGGCCGCCCTCGGAAGCCCACCTACCCCCTCAGACCACGCCAAGAACATGAGCATCATACTCTACTCATCACTCACCATGAACCGACAGGTCAACGCCGTCACCTCCAGCTGCTTCAACACCCTCCGCATCCTCCGCAAGACCTTCAAGTGGATCCCCCCTGAGTCAAGGAAGACAGTCACCCACACACTCATCACCAGCAGACTGGACTATGGAAACGCACTCTACGCCGGCATCAACAAGTCCCTACTCCGCAAACTCCAGACAATACAGAACACCGCCGCCAGACTCATCCTCGGCATCCACCGACACGAACACATCAGCCAACACCTACGAAGTCTCCACTGGCTCCCCGTGGAGAAAAGAGTCACTTTCAAAATCCTCACTCACGCCTACAAATGCCTACACAACAACGGACCCAAATTCCTCAACGACAGAATCAACTTCCACATACCCAAAAGAAACCTCCGATCTTCCAACCTCGCACTGGCCGAAACCCCGCGCATCCACAGAGCCAGAGCAGGCGGAAGATCCTTCTCTCACATTGCAGCCAAGACCTGGAACGAGTTACCGGCAGACATCAGACGCGCCCCCTCCCTGAACACCTTCAGGAAGACCCTCAAGACCTGACTCTTCAGCTAAACAGATCTGCGGCCCTCCCCCCCCCCGTAGCGCCTTGAGACGCTCACGGGTGAGTAGCGCGCTTACAATTCCCTGATTGATTGATTGATTGACCATTCCCTGGGTCTTGTGAACTTGAAATCCCTCTGTGCATGATGCAGACTGGCTGGAGGACCCACTGATCAGTCTATGCGGCATGAGCAGTGATAGTGCAGTGAGATGACAGTGCCGTAGACGGCTACAGTGGGGAGTTGGGACAAGGTGCCAACAGAGGACTCAGCGAGGTGGCCCTCTAGAGCAAAGATCAGAGCAGTCAGATCCATGGAGTGACTCAGTGGGCCTTGGAGGTTGCACAGACGCCCAGTTAGGAGAACAAGGTGAGGTAGTATGTGAGCCCGGCTGAAGCTCCAGATGTAGCCACACAATAGGAGCAGCAAAAAGAGCTTAGCTTAGGGTGCCATCCTGAGAGGTTCTGAGGGGCACTAGGGCCTGTCGAGTGAGGGTTTCCAGAATGAGAAGCTCCTGCTGCAAGAGGAGGAGACCACACCTGACTTTAAAGGCCTCCAGGAAAACTGGCTCATAATTGACATATAAGAACACTCTGAACCCACAGTCTTCTTTGCACTTGCGCTCTCAGGCAACAAATTACTCTAGTGAATGTAACAAGGTGCAGGCTAGTGAGACACAATCCCGGTGGTCTCCTGGCAATGTGGTGGGAAGAAGAGCCTTTCTGCTGATAGAGGGGGTCCTCCCATATGCCCTTGAGTGGGAAGACCAAGGAGAACCACAGGCAACTGGGCACTGTAGTCGAATACACCTCTTGGAGTCATAAGCACCCAGAACAGATATTCCCAGGGTGCCATGAGCCTCAAAAAGGAGTGAACACTATCGGACTAAGTCAGTCTGACAGCAAAGTATAGAATGAACTCTGCAAGCTCAGAAACATGGCCTTTAGAACTGGCCCCTAGCCTGAGTGGCATCACATAGTGAACATCCACACCACATTAAAACTAGAAATCAGCTGCAACTGCAGAACTTAGGGAGTGAAGACAGTAGCAGTGATGGCAGGGTAAGAGGGGTAGTAGGACTCCAACATAAAAAAACGTGTTGGAGCAAGAAGGTGCCAAGATAAAGGAAAGAGCCTCAAATACACCAAGAAAAATGAGGAGGTAAAGCAGTCCATTGAAAAATTGATTGTAGGAAATACTGATAAAGGTACCATAGGCTCCATGTAACAATTCTTTCTAGGCATTAAGGAAGAGCTTGACTATTTGCGAGGAAATGAAGCACAGTCTGAAGGAGATCTACAAAGACACCAATGACCTAGGAAACAGAATACTTATGCTGAAGGAGATGACAGATGAGAAAGAACTTTAGATCAGGAGGTGTTTAGGGCAGAATATATTTTTATGGAGGAACTTGATTTTGCAAGAGAAATAGGAAGATCTAGAAAACTGTTTGAACAGGAACAATATTCAGATCAAAAATGTCCAGAAAGGCACAGAAAACAAAGACGTTAAGAACTATGAACAGGCCCTGTTTGGGGTTATACTTGAAATAGCGGAACGCAGCACAATCTAAACTGTCTGAGCACATTGTGTGGTAGCTTTGTTCAACCAGGGCACTTTACCTCCAGGTGTTCTGGGCTGAGAGCTGGAGAAGCCATGGAGAAAGCAAGCAAAACACCAGACGGAGAGAAGGGCAGGGCCTCCTATTAGGGGGGCATGGTCAAGATAGAACAGCACATTCTTGTGCCCAATAGAAACACACTCAGGAGAGAGGGGTAACTCTGGGAGTGTACACCAATAGAAAGGTGGGGCAGTTTACACAGCTATAAATTCTCCAGTTTTCCCCTCGGTTAGGGAGAAGGCTGTGGTTTGAAGAGGGTGCTCTCATTGCTGCCCTTCTGTTTGCTAAGGCAACTGGGAAACAGGAAGGAGAGGCAAAGTAACAGGGCTCTCTAAGAAGAGGGAGCAAAGTAAGAGAGAAGGCCATGATTTCCAGAAGATGCTCTGATTGTTGCACTTTCTCAGCAAACCTTTGGAAAGCAGCCTGAGGAAGAATGACAGAAGTCAAAGGAACAGATGATTGTACTCTCTGTTGGAAAGAGAAGGGAGGACATTGTTTATAAGGAGATACTAAGGAGAGATAGCAAAATGCATAAAGCAACAACCTCGTCAGATACTGAAAAGGAAATAAAACCCATTTGAGGTTCAACCATTGTTGTGTCTGTCAAAATTTAACTTTTTAGTTTGCCAGTAACTTCGGTGCCATTTTACACATCTTCAGAAAAAGGCTCAACCCCCTCAGCTCCTTCCTGGGAAGTTTCGGGTGATTCATCAAGCCGGGGCCAAGAAAGGGGGGTCCAAAAATGCATTTTCTGCATTCAATTTTGCACATGAAAATTAAACAGCGATACAGAAAAAAAGGCTGACGGAAGTACACCAAATTTGGCAGAAAGCTAATCTTTACACAAGAATCATGCTTTTTGTGATTTGGCGTAAATCCGTTTAGCATTTTTTGAAAAATTAAGGTTCAAAATATTTCAGGCCAAGGAGGATCCGTGGACCAGACAGATCAAAAGTTTGAATCTGATTTGCTTCCTTCAACATCAACAAAGATGTAGCAGCAGCTATTTTAGAACTCGGGGACTTAGTCCCCTGTCCTGATAAAAGAAACATATAAAGGGCAGGGAAAGGATACCCTGACCCCCTTGGCCTGGTGGCAGGGTCCCAGAGGGACCACCTCTAGGGCTAAAAACGTAACTTTTTAAAAACTGTGCAGCGGATCCGCAGCGTCATGGTAAAATTTAAGAAAAAAAAGGGCGGACTCCCACCCTTTTCAATTTGATGCACCCCGTTGTGGGCTAGGGCCAAGAGTTGGTGCAACGTTTATTTTCTTTTGAAGGCCCCCAGTGACTCGTTGCCCGGAGATGATGTCCTTTTTGTAGGGAGGGGCATATGGCCCCCATCCTCCAGGACAGTATAGAATGCTCCCACCCAGCGGGAGCCAAAATAAAAGCTTCTTCCAGCTGGGTAGGACAAAACACTAGATTGCTCCCACCACGGGTTAGCAAAAAAAAGCTGCTCCCAGCCGGGTGGGAGCTAAATAGTGAAGCCAGCTCCCACTGACACACAGAATGGCTGCTGGCAGGGGGCCACAGGGGCCAAGAGCCTCTCCCTGCCTCCCCCAAAGGCCAGCATTGTTGTGGGTGCCCTAGGTGCAACTCGGGTACCCATATACAAATATAAAGAAAAAAGGAAACAAATGTTGACTGCTCCCACCTGCACCCCAGGATGAATGCAGGCTGGGAGCTGGTGGGGCCATAGGGGCTATGGGACTTCACCTATTGCCCCCAACAGTGTAGCAAACTGTGGGTGTTGTGGGTGGGACCGGGACTCCCCAAAAAATGTAAAACAGGGAAAATAATAATACATGAGCAGACGATCCCCTCATTTATTATTCATTGTTCCTAGGCAAGGTGCACCCTATAATGCCATGCAAGGTTTTTTGAGTGAAATTTGTTGATCCCAGTGGTGCCCCTACAAGGGGCAGGAGCGTCACCGCGCATTTTTTTAAATGCAGGGAGCGCAGCAGCACCACTAGCAACATTTAAAGAAAATTGCAGTAATTCTCCTGGATCATTAAATCTGTGACTCCAGGAGAGCTTACCATTATTTTTAAAGAATTCCAAGTTGCAGCTTTTATGCTTTTCATCTGGAGTGTGGGAACTCCTTGTGGTTGGTCTTATGCCTGTATTTGTTTGGCCTACAAATTGTTTAGAAAAAGACTCAAAGACCTTTTAAGGTCGTTTAAAAAAAATGCTTTACTGAAAATATATTGTGACAGTCACTACTATTAAACATTGCAATGTGTGTATGTATAGAATATACTTTTGGATATAGTTATTGGTGACTTTTTGACAAAGTCAATAGGCCTGCTTTATAATGTTCATGTGCTCACCTCCTGGTAAAGCCAATAGAAAGCCTTTTTATATTTTGGTGTTCTGACCCTTCGAGAAAGCCAGTAGGTCTGCCTTGCTTAGAATGACACTCCTTTATATTACTACTTACATAAAAAAAACACGGAAATTCACTGGAAAAAACAAAGCTTAAAGTGATGTTATAGTTAGGTTTGTTAATATTATCTAACTTCAAATGTAAAAAACACACAAAGTCACTGAAAAAAACAAAAGTTAGAGTAATGTTATCGTTAGGTGAAATGTAACGTTTTCACCTCTAAAAACCACTGAAATTCAACAGTTATAGTTGACTGAAGTAACTATAACTTGTGCCCTCACCATGCACTGCTTCTGACCTTACATATTACATCACTTATGACATGTTCACCATTTATGGTGACACTGTGCATGGTGGTGACGTCACTTTTACCTTTGTTTTTTGTGTGAAATTCTGTAGGTATATATATTATGCGTCACTCTATGCCTGCAAGGGTATTCTTTTGACTTATACTGGGTGCTCCCTTGTGTCTGGACAAAGCTAAACCTCTCTGAAGAGCTTTAATGACAGCGAAACACGTCAGGGGTTGCTTTTATTCATTTCAGGTTGGCTTGGATGGTATTTTGCCAATCCAAAGCTGTAATACTGTGCCTGGAGTGGTAAATGGCTTTTGTCATTAAACAGCTCGGCATGGATAGCACTGTGCTATTCCTATGCTTAAAGACTTTGCTGTAGAAATGGCAAAAGACTTTGTCCCTTTCTATCTCGGCGTGGATAGCACTGTGCTAATCCTATGCTTAAAAACTTTGATAGAAAAGCAGACATTTGAGGTGAGCAAATTTAGAGTGTCACTGGTGTTGAGGGTGCTCTATACAGAAGCTGCCTTCCACCTAAACTTGGGAACTACCCAGAGTTCTCTGCGTCTTTTTTGCATATATATATATAAAAATAATTCAGCATTGCGTCGAGGATAAGAAATACATAATACCCATCTGAGTGCCAATAATAATCAGAAGGCGTAGAATCGTGCATGCAGACATATAAACTTCAGAAACTGTCAATAAGGACAAAAAAGACTCTCCAGCAAGAAAGAGAATGGACTACATATCCCATAATGCCGTGAAACATATACAAGTTATGGCAGCAATGAACAACATGTGTAAATAGACTATAACACCATGCACGAGGGATCAAAGCTAAACCTGGACAAAGCTAAACCTCTCTGAAGAGCTGTAATGACAGAGAAACACGTGTCAGTGGTTGCTTTATTCATTTCAGGTTTGCTTGGATGGTATTTTACCAATTCAAAGCTGTAATACTGTGCTTGGAGTGGTAAATGGCTTTTGTCATTTAACAGCTTGGCATGGATAGCACTGTGCTATTCCTATGCTTAAAGACTTTGCTGTAGAAATGGCAAAAGACGTTGTCCCTTTCTCTCTCGGCGTGGATGGCACTGTGCTAATCCTATGCTTAAAAACTTTGATAGAAAAGCAGACATTTGAGGTGAGCAAATCTAGAGTGTCGCTGGTGTTGAGGGTGCTCTATACAGAAGCTGCCTTCTACCTAAACTTGGGAACTACCCAGAGTTCTCTGCCTCTTTTTTATATATATATATATATATATTCACTGAAAAAACCATAGGTTTCAGGCACGTTATAGTTAGAAATTAGCATTTAAAAAACCTTAGAAATTCACTGAAAAAACCATAGGTTCTAGGGAAAGTTATAGTTAGTTGGACTTTTCACTCGTACAAACCCATAGAAATTCCCCCGTTATAGTTAGTTCAGCTAACTATAACTCGCGCCACCGCAATGCACTGCTGATGACGTCACATATTACATCACTCATGACATGGTCAGTGACATCACTGATGACATCTCAAATGACATCACTGATGACATCACTGATGACATTATCCAGTGACTGTGTGTTTCTGTAAAGTTTAAATATGTTTAATATATATAGGGAAAGGCGTATTGAAGAATGAGTGGGTGTATAAGTGTCTGAATGGATGATTTAGTAGGTGCGTGACTGACTCTATAAGTGAGTGATTAAACGTATCTTACTGAAAGCATGGGTTAGTGACTAAATTGTGTGAATGTCTGTATCCGTCTGTCTGTTGGTGTGTAAGCGGCTGCATGGGTTTGTGAATAGCTACATGAGTGTCTATATGGGTTATTGTTTGGTTGTTTGAGTATCTGTATGGGTGCCTGAGTGTTTGTGTGGGTGGGGTGTGTGTGACTCTGTGCATAGATGTGTGAGTGGGTGATTCACTGGGTGCATGGTTTCAAGAGTGCATCTGTGATGGACTGTATGGGTGGGTGAGTGTGTGTATGGGTGTGTTAGTGAGTGAATGTATATCTCAGTGGTACATGTGTGAGTAACTACATTAGTGAAAGGCAGTATATATGTGTGTTGGAGTATATAAATGGCTATAAGTGAGAGTGTGTGATTGTGAGAGTGGCTGTATGGATGAGTGTGTGCTTGTATCAGTGATTGTATAAGAGCGTAAAAATGTGCTAGTATTTGTATGAGTAAGTGAGCTGGTGTGTGTATAACTGTATAGGTGAGTAAATGGCAGTGTGATTAATTATTTGCATGACTGACTAGGTGTGTGAGTACCTCTATGGATGAGTGGCGGTGTGTGAGTGTCTATATAGGTGTATGAGTGCATATGATAGTCCTGTACTGAGTGACCGTAAGTATGAGTGACTGTACGGGTGAGTGAGTGGATGTGTGTGTAGACCTAAGAATCAGTGAGTGGGTATGTAGTTATTGGTGTTGGAGTGTCTATGGTTTTGAGAATGGCAGTCTGTAATTTAGAGTGGGTGTATCAAAGGTTATATTAGGGTGTGAGAAGATGCATCAAATTATCACATGGATGATGTCATCAGTGATGTCATTTGAGATGTCATCAGTGATGTCACTGACCATGTCATGAGTGATGTAATATGTGACGTCATCAGCAGTGCATTGCGGGGCGCGAGTTATAGTTAGCTGAACTAACTATAACGGGGAATTTCTCTGGTTTTGTACGAGTGAAATGTCCAACTAACTATAACTTTCCCTAAAACCTATGGTTTTTTCAGTGAATTTCTAAGGTTTTTTAAATGCTAATTTCTAACTATAACGTGCCTGAAACCTATGGTTTTTTTCAGTGAATTTCAAAGGTTTTTTAAATGCTAATTTCTAAGTATAACGTGCCTGAAACCTATGGTTTTTTCAGTGAATTTCAAAGGTTTTTTAAATGCTAGTTTCTAACTATGCCTACAGAGGTAGGACATGTGAAGAAAGAAGAAAAACGCACAGAAAGAAGCAAAAGAAATGCAGAAAGAAGCAACAGAAGTCCACAAAGACGAACAAAAGTGCAGGAAGAAGCAAGACATGTGCAGAAAGAACCAACAGAGGAGCAGAAAGAGGCCTTGTTGCAAAATCATCCTGTGCCCACAACTTTTTCAGACGGGTACTGGTGGTAACTGACTCTGACTAACCAGGCCTAGAGCCAGTGCTATGCTAAAAGACACTTAGAATACAGTGAAAACACCTACATACACTAGGGAACACTATCCGTTGGGGTACCCCTGTGATTAGCATGACCTCCTCTGTAAGGCCCTAGTACATAATAGGGCAGGGGGATTAAAACTACCTCTAAGTCAGAGGTGCAGAAATATGCTACTTTAACTAGTAGTCACGTTTGCAGAGTGGTGGAGAAAGGGTGCTGGGCGTCCAACCAACGCTCAGGAATTCCGCTGCGTAGGACTTACAGGCGGTACCAGGAGGGATTCTTGGCCCCCAAACTCCCTCAGGACTAAATTGGACTTCATCCCCCATCCCGTAGTTTGCCACGAGGCACGTTTGCAGAGTGGTAGAGAAAGGGGGCCATGGCCTCCGAAGACGTCTTAGGAATCCCACTGTGTGGGACTTACTGGAGGTAACAAGAGGGGTAGTTGGCCCCCAAGGACATCCTTGGGGGCCAACTTCCCAAACTATTACCTCCAGTCAGTCCCACACAGCAGCACTGGTAAGTACTCGTACCAGGCCACGCCCACTTTGCCCACTACTCTACAAACGCGCTCCCTGGCACGCTCTTGGATGGGGATTGAAGTCCCCTTCACTGCTGGGGGTCCTTTAGGGGCCAACTAGCCTACCTTTTACCTCCAGTTATTCCCACGCAGTGGGATTGGTGAGAGGTAGACAAAGGCCATGCCCCCTTTCTCCACCACTCTGCAAACACGTCCCCTGGCGCGTTGTAAGTTGGGGTATTAAGTCCCCTTGAATCCTGAGGGTCCCTGGGGTCCAACTAGCCCACCAGGTACCTCCAGTAAGCGCCCCAATTTAAAACGCGCCACAGGGCGCGTTTGCAGAGTGTTGCTGGCCCCCCTTCTTTTTCCTTTTTTTGGGCCCTTGGGACCCCATCCCCCAGGGCCTGACCCCTTTTTAATTTTTTTTTTTTTAAATCTGAACGGGAAGGGGGCCGCGTGGGCCCCCCTCCCGTGGCCAATTCCGGCCCCGGGGACCCCATCCCCCAGGGCATGGCCACATATATTTATGTTTTTTAAGGCGTGGGGCTGCGTGGCCCCCCTCCTGAGGCCTCTATTGGCCACGGGGACCCCATCCCCCAAGGCCGGCCTTTTTAAAAAAAAAATAATTGGGGGGGGGGAGGCGGGCCGCGTGGCCCCCCTCCCGGGCCACTTCTAGCCCCGGGGACCCCATCCCCCGGGAGAGGCCCTATCCGTTGGGGACCGTGGGGAGCCCCAATGCCCCCACGGTCCCGCCGGCTCCCCGCGTCCTGCAGGTGCCGGCATTGCTTTCCACATGGGGAGCTGCTGACATGCAGCTCCCCGTGTGGAAAAGCAATCTGCTTTGCATTTTGGAAGCGAGAGCAGGTTTCCCTGCTCTCGCTTCCAAAATCCAAAACAAGTTTGCTATGGCAGGGCGAGAGCCGCGAGGCTCCCGCCCTGCCATAGCAAACAGCAGTGTCCCGGGTGTGGGCACCCCGGGACACTGCAGGAGCCGGCCCTGGGGGTGGCGGTCCCCAGGGCCATCATGGGCTCCAGGAGGGGGCCGCGCGGCCCCCTCCCTTCAGCTTCAAAGCCCCGGGAGGTGGTGGTCCCGGGCTCGAGGTCCGTAACGGACCCCTAATTCTACTTAGTGCCCGGGGAGGTGGCGGTCCCCGGGGCATGTAGGGGGCTCGAGCCCCCACACAGGTTCTTTTTTTTGTGCCCCCGCAAATATTCAAGAAAAGCCCCGGGAGTGGCAGTCCTCGGGGCTTGGGAGCCTTGAGGCCCCCACACATTAAAAAAACAAGCCCCAGGGGGTGGCGGTCCCCGGGGCTGCGGGGGCCGTGTGCCCCCGCAAATATTTAAGGAAAGCCCTGGGGGGTGGCGGTCCCCGGGGCTGAGGGGGCCCCCCTGTGCCCCTGCAATTACAATATAGCATGCCCCAGGGACTTGGCCCACCCAGGGGCTAAATATTAATGAAGCACGGGAGTCCGCGCTTCGTTTTTTATTTCCCCCCTTGTTTGGGCCCTGGGGGTCCTTGTGGGACCCCTGAGCAGGCCTAGGGGTCAGGGTGTTTCTACCCTGCCCCTTTTCTTGTTTTTTAACGTTTTTCTACTGTTTTCTTGTGACTCGGTTCTGCCGAGTCACAAGATGGCTGCCAACACTTCCTGGTTTGGAGTGTTGACAGCCAATTAGAATAAAGCTCGTGGTCGGGAGGGTCCGCGGATCCACCGCGCCTCTAGATATGAAACTTTTATTTTTTGATTGTCTCAGCAACTACTGAACGAATTTACACCATTTAAAAAAAAGGGCTCTTTCTGAACCAAGAGCTACCTTTTTGCCAAATTTGGTGTAATTCTGTTCAGCAGTTCGAGCTGTAGCCGTGTCTAAAGTTTCCTATGGAAAATAACATGGAGAAAACACATTTTGGGACCCCCCTTTTTTCTCGGCCCCCGCTTGGCGAATCACCCTGAAACTTTCAAGACAGGAGCTGACCGGAGCGCCCCACTAGTTTTGAAAATTTCGCGAAGATTCGTCATCCGGCGCCAAAGTTATTGGTAAAAGAAAAAACGCTTTTCCTATGGAAACTAGGTCCTAACTATAACTATCTACTGGTGACCGCCAGTAGATAATATATATATATATATATATATCCTACAAAGAAAAGAAAACGTGGAACCAATTTCAAATTCCCAGTGATTTATTCATAAGTAAAAGTTGCAGCGTGCTGTCTTTATTTTAATCCTGATGCATTTCGGCTCCCATCACGAGCCTTGATCACAGGTGCAAAAGGTTACTGGGTAAAGTGACCACGTGAATTAATTGCTGGTTATGCTATGCCCAAGTAGTCCTTCAATACTACAATGACCAGTGTGGGCAGAGTATGCCCGCACTCTCCTGGGCAGGGGACCCCTCCCAGGCAGGGAACAGAAGTCTCCTGGGGGATGAGGTCCCCAGGTCACTGCTGTATCAGGCTCCAGGGAATGGTGTCCTTGAAGCCAGTGTACGGCTCGGGGAGGAGGGCCCAAAGCCCCCTCGCCAGAATCAACTGGTCTCGGAGGATGGGGTCCCCAGGGCCCTACAGTGGCTTAGCGAGGGGGGCTACATGCCCCCTCCTTCATTTTGAAAATGGCCTCAGGAGATTGGGTCCCTGGGGTCATACAGTGGCTTGGGTAGGGGACCACATGCTCCCCTTCCCTTTATTTAGCAAACGGTTCTGGAGGATGGGGTACCTGAGCCTGTGCAAGACTCGGGTAGGGGGCCATGCCCCCCCTCCCTTTTTCTTTTTTAAAAATGGCCTGTGAGATGGGGCTCCCTAGGTCTAAAGAAGGCTTGAGGAGGGGGCCGGCATGCCCCCCCTCCTCTATAAAATTGATTGCGCTGCCCCCTGGGCCCTGCCCCGCCCGGGGGGGGGGAGGGAGTTGTTTTTTTTAAAGCGCAGGAGCCTGTGCTTTTGTTATAAACGTTTTACAGGGGCCCTTCCTACACAAAAACAATCCTGCCTACAATGCAGGCACTCTTACGCATGTGCGCCTGCCTTGGTGCTAGGCAGCAGATTGTGCACCAGCACAGGCAGCGAGCAGGAATGCGCCATATCTTGATAGGTGTGGCACTTTTCTTCCCTCTCCCTTTCATGCAGCAGAGCAAGTTGTCTTGCTGCATTGCGTGAAAGAATAATACATCTGGCTCATATGTTATAAATCATTTAAACCAGCTTCCCTGTACAGTGTTACGATTTTGTTTGTGTGACATTGTAGATGTGTTAAAAATGTGCAATGCCATACTGACTTGAGGTGTGTGGGGGAGGAGTAAAATTGTATAAGGTGAGTATTTAATATGGGTATGTAATGTGAGACATATGGCCAGACTGACAGATAGGACACATTGCTGTTAGATCTGGTCTGGAGTACAGAAAGCTAGGTTTAGTGTCATTGATACTTACCAGAGTGCATTTAAATAAGTTTGACCTATTGAACCTGCCTCCTTATTTTGTTCTGCATGTGTTAGTCATCCTCAGCATCCAGAGAGAGCCACAGGCCTGGGAGCAGCGGAGACACGTGGGTAGGTTTGAGGGTGTTGTGGGCAGGATTTGGCTCTTAAGCTCTTTCTCCTCCAGCACAGGTTTGGAGGATGAACCGCCATGGTACCCTCGGCATAAATGAGACTCTAACTGCGGCTGATGGAGCAGTGGCTTTGCATCGCTCTGTCCCTCATGTTTAGGGTATCACTGTTTCCACGAAGGTAGGAAAATGCGACTGAGGTGGCGGATGGTTGACAGAGTTTCATCCATCAACCCGTCGTACTCGAACTCTGACAGACAGACCTCCATGGTGGCAGGCAGGAACACAGATGATTTTTGACGGCCTGCTCATATCTGCCAAACTCTCAATCAGGCGCTTACGGATTGTGGGATTGTATATTGCACTGTGTAGGCCTCCATCATACAGCTTGTCTGTATGATGGATAATAGTTCAATATATTCATACAATGTTTCTTTTTTTTTTTAATAAAGGACATTCTCTGTATTTCACAGTCTTCAAAAACCACCGTGGTTTCATGCAAATCCTTTCAGCGCCAGAGACAAGTACCACACTGAAATATTATATTCAGATCACTGGAATTCTGCATTTCCATGCCTGCGACATTTGATGTATAAATATAAATGTATGCATTTGGCACATAATCCATCATCTGCTGCATGATTTGCAGGTTTTAAACAAAATCTATTTCTAGTTTGAAAAGGCTCACACGTTATTAAACATCGCTGCTTGCAGTTTGCAACACCATGCCTCACACTTTCCAAAAGTCATGTCTAGGGAATAACTGTTTCCACTGAGGTAGGAAAATGCGACTGAGGTGGCGGATGGTTGACAGACTTTCATCCACCAACCCGCCATAATCTTAAACTGACAGACAGACCTCCATGGCGGCAGACAGGTACACAGATGGTTTTTGACGGCCTGCCCATATCTGCCAAACTCTAAATCAGGCGCTTGCGGATTGTGGGATTGTATATCGCACTGTGTAGGCCTCCATTAGACAAATTGGTTTTTTGATGGAGGATTTTAAAAGAAAATTGTTTTTCAATAAAAGAAAAAACAAAATAAGTGAAGGTGTATGAGTTGATTAATATGTAGCTAGCAGTGGCGGCTCGCCGAGGGAGTGGTGCGGGGCGGGGGAGGGGCAGGGTGGAGGGTAGTGGACTTGGACTTACGACGGACAGAACTCCCTCCGAGTTCTGTCCGTCATATGTCCGAGTTCACTGCCCCCCCACCCTGCCCCTCCCCGCCCCACCGCCCCACTCCCTCGGCGAGCCGCCACTGGTAGCTAGTTGATAATGGCTCCCCGCGGATGTGTAGATATATATTTTGAATATAACATGGAAGGCGAGCTGCTGCATTCTGAGCTTTCTGCAGCCTGTTCACAGAGGGTTTGGTACCACCTAGATAAAGAGAATTGCCATAATCAAGTCTGGAAATGATGAAAGCCTGCAAAATCATCCTTTATGTAGAGGAAGGTACGAGCCAAAGTATTATCCTCAAACATCTCACTATGCCAAAGCAGCTACCGGCCACTTGATTGATTGATCAATCAATGGAGTACAAGGACGGAAAATATCAAGCAAATATTTGACCAAACACAAATTAGGCCACACAATCAGCAGCTCCCATTAAGACATGATATTCCCTCAACAACTGATGATTTTGTTTTTCATGATATTTTACTTACAGGGATTTTTCTTCCTCACAGAGTATAAAACTTGTATATTCTTGCGCTAGGCAGTAGGAAACAAGCCAGCATTAGTGCACATCTTCAAATAGAGGTTTGACTTGCTTATTCTGCACATCCACGTTACAAGTTAAAACTTGGCTTTGTTGTTTAGGTCAGTGCTTAATTTGAGCCAGTGTTTTCCGGTGCTCAGCACCAGCACGTAATTGTCAACACCGGGACATATGACAGTCTGCCACATGTTGGCGCTGTTTGTGCAATTTAGAGAAGGGAACAACAACAGTTGTTTATGAATTCGATATACATAAATAATGACCAATAAATGCTGCCCAAGCCATTTTCATAGTTGTTGGGGGCCTGGAATAGTCTGAATTGGCACACTTGTTGGAGTGTGATGGTTAGTAGTTGTGTTGGTGCTGCCATTGGCAGTGCTGGCAGGGGCAATGGGTGGTGCAAGCTGTAGGGGCCCACTGACTAGAGCCCTGGCACTTATGATTTTACAAATTAAGCGCTGGTTTAGGTTTTCTCTTTAGCCCCTGGGAGCACCTGTTCCCATTAAGTAACAGCTCTACAAAACACTATTGTATGTTAGATGTTTGTTATGTATAGCTCTGGTAGAGACCCTCTATCGTTTATGTCAGTTTCTGAATCTCATAACCCACTGCTATGACATAGTAACAATTTATAACATAACTGGTCGCCCACTGTTGTGATGTCATAAAGATCCTCCAGGCCAGGCTGACAGGCTCCCTGAGAACCTGTCAGTGCAGCGCTGCTTGTCTGCTTTGACTGAAAGCAGACGTACAATCATTGAAAAGTCGCACCTCTCGAGCACGGGGCATTATGTTTTGATGTCTACCTTTTTCACTCTGATTTTATCACGTGTAAGCGCTTTTCATTTATTTCATTACAGATGTTTTCCCCTGATGAAGGGCACTGGGTTGCCGAAATGCATCGAGATTGATGTATTAAACACATACTTATGGATTTTCGCCTAAAAAGGCACGAAATTTGATATGAAGCAATATCTCACACCGACGTAAATAAACATCACAGCGAAGAGCAAATTCGTTTAACCGGAGAATTATTTATTTTGATCAAATCTTCACCCATTGTTTGGGACCAACAGTTGTGCAAAGGGGGACATCTCCTAACCAGGAGATGCTACTTGGTTGTCGTATATGTTCAACACTTTTTGGATTAGAAAGTGAATCCCCAGTAGCACGCTACACTATTTCAAATCTGGAGAATCTCGGTAGTGCGTGTCTCTAACTTTATTAGGGATTTTATATGATCAGGCTGTCGCGGGTCTTGGAGGGTGATACGGGTCTCAGGGTGTGCACATTGGGTCCCCCATCTTCTTCGCATTTAAAATGGACTGGTTTGCTGGGATTCCTCCACCACATGACACAATGTTGTCTGCTGTTGGGTAAGAGACGTTACATTCAGGTTCCACACCTTACTATAGGTTCCTAGATGGGATCACTGACAAAATATCGATCGCACAAATATCGAGCAGACAAAATATCGTGGACAAAATATCGACTGTCAAAATATCGACTCCCTATCTCCAAACAGGTAAGTACAAAAATATCGAATCCAAAATATCGTCGTTAAAAATATAGTTAGTCAAAATATCGAATTTTATAAATCTGTTAAAAGTAATGTAAAATTAATGAAATAATAAATAAAATAAAGTAAAACATACTTAAAATTAATTAAATTACTTTAAAATTAATAAATAATTATTTTAAGTAAAAAAAATCTACATACATTTTTATTTTTTAATACATACATATATTAACATAATAATATAAAATAATAATCACTACTTTTAGCGTAGGATAGCGGGAGGGTAAAATTTACTATTCCCACTCCAAAGAGTGCGACAGTAGGGAAAGCGTTGGATAGCGTAGAGGTAAAAATTACTATTCCCACTCCAGAGAGTGCAACAGTAGGGAATGCGTTGGATAGCGGGAGAGTAAAAATTACTATTTCCACTCCAGTGAGTGCAACAGTAGGGAAAGCGTTGGATAGCATAGGGGTAAAATGTACTATTCCCACTCCAGTGAGTGCAACAGTAGGGAAACCGTTGGATAGCGTAGGGGTAAAAATTACTATTCCCACTCCAGAGAGTGTAACAGTAGGGAAAGCGTTGGATAGCGGGAGGGTAAAAATTACTATTCCCACTCCAGAGAGTGCAACAGTAGGGAAAGCGTTGGATAGCGGGAGGGTAAAAATTACTATTCCCACTCCAGTTAGTGCAACAGTAGGGAAAGTCATATTTTAATATTTTACTAAAAAATAATTAATTATCAATACTAATAAATATTAATAACACTAATTACCAATTACAAAATCTTTAATAATTAATTTATTATAAATACAATACATATTATTTATTAAAAATTAATTACCTATTAATAAATCATTAACAACCAATTAATCATTACCAGATTTGTATAAATATTTAAATAAATACCAATTAATATTTAATTACCAGTAAATTAAGTATCAATACAAAAAAATATTTTCTATTATTAACTAATTACAATTAAATTACTTCCCCCACATTCCCCTATAAACCCACATCCTGCTACAACTATTTAATTAATAGAAATAACATAATTACCAATAAATCAATTTAAAAAAATTAATTACCAATTAATAAAATGTATTTACCAATTAATAATTAATTAACAATAAATTAATTATCAATACCAATTAATATTAATTAATATGTACTTAATTTCAATTAAATTACTTCCCACCCTATTCCCCTATAAACCCACATCCCGCTACAACTATTTAATTAATAGAATTAACATAATTACCAATTAATCAATTTTAAATTTTTTTACCAATTAATAACATTTAATTACCAATTCATAATTAATTAACAATAAATTAATTATCAATACCAATTAATATTTATTAATATGTACTTAATTTCAATTAAATTACTTCCCACCCTATTCCCCTATAAACCCACTACCCGCTACGGATTTAAATTACGCAAAAATTAAATAACATAATATTCATTGCTTTAAAAAAATTAAACATACATTACAACAACTAATATACACTTTTAACACATATACTAACATACAATTCACTTAGAAAAAATTCGATATTATTAAAAATTCAATATTTTTTAATGCCTATATTATGTACTTCGATATTTTAACAATCGATATTACTTACCTTAATTTCGATATTTTTAACGACTATATTGTGTCCATTCGATATTATGTCCATTCTATATTTTGGACTCGATATTTTGTCCATTCGATATTTTTTTCGATATTATGTCTATTTACCTCCTAGATGGGCACGCGGACTGGATACCAGGAGGTCTACTGCTATAAGGTGTTTGGCCCCTACATGCACAGGTTGCATGCTCCGCAGAGTGCCTTCCCCACTGCGGAGGAAAGTTTCACCCAATATGATTGGGTCTGCATAAGATCATGGCCCTGTAGCGACAGTCATGGAATTTCTGAGTCACCATTCAAGGCCAGGGGCTGAAGCTTGTTTACAAGATACCTTTCCTCTGCCCTAAGATACTCTGGCAGGCCTGGTCTCCCTTGGCACAGGGCAGCACATAGCCACACAAAGCGGGCTTCTACATGAAGCAAGTAGGGTTTGGCCTCACAAAGCTGGCGTCTACTAGTTTAGCTCTCAAAGAAGGGTTCTACATGGTCATGGAGGAGTTTGGTAAGTTTGCAAAGTCAAGTATGGGAACAGTAGGCAATGTTTCAATCAAGGTTCTGAATGCAAAGCCAGGCTAGGATCCACCTGGGTCTACAGGGCTCTCAGATGTTGTAATGAACATCCAGAACAGTGTCCAGTTTCCCTGATGGTCTCCAGTTCAGGAAGGTCTTTGCATATCGACTCAGTCAGAGAGTATTGGATGTTGGCAACGTCTTTGCATAGCTGAGCTGTAGTAGGTACAACACCCCCAAGACTTTCCTATCTGTGCCTACACTTTAGATAGATTCACTTCTATCCCTTTCTCTTAGACAAAGTGGCCTCCAAACCTATTTTACTTTATTTCCGGGAGGCAGTACACTAAGGGCCCGATTCCGATCTCGTAAGGAAAGCCCTCCATACAACTCGGATCTGGAGGGCTTTCCAAGCGAGACGTGCTCCGGGAGTCCGAACGAGCGAGTACGATGCTGCCATATGCTTACGGACTCGACTCGTTCGGACTCCCATTGAACTCTATGGGAGCCCGTGTACAGACGCGTACACAGGCTCCCATAGCAAAAAAGGGGTGGGCGGGGAAAAGCGTACACCCTGTGGCGGGCACCCCATGTGGCCCGCCACACTGTGCATGCATGGATCGGGGGGACCCATGCGCACCCACCCGTGACCGAATCGGAGGGCTCCGGGTAAAGGGGGGCCTGCTATGGCCCCCCAAAGTCCAAATCCGACAGCCGTTTCGTCTCGATGAGACCGAGACGATACAGCTGTCCGATTCGTGCATCGTACTCGCTCGGTCGGAAAACGGCTCCATTGCACGGCACGATTCGGCTATGAACAGGTCGGACGGACAGGTTCGGGTTCGTAAACGATTCGCACGGCGCGTACAGGATACTCGCTTCGTACTTGCTTGTTAGGAACGGGGGACGATTCGGGCGGAACAATAGGCTCCGAATTGGATTTGGTCTTTATAAATCCCGTTTGTAGGCCTTCCTTACGAGATTGGAATCTGGCCCTAAGTGTGTAGATTCTACACATCAGGTCTGGATGGAAGAAGATGCAGCCTGAGTAATTACTAGTGGCTGAGATTAATTCAAGCATCCTGTCCATTACTTTTTTGTATGCTTCAGTGTAATGCCCCAAGTGTGATGGCTATGCTCAGGAGTGGGTCACATGGTCACTCTGTCACTGGAACCAAGATAAACCCGACTGAAGAGCCCCAATCAGGGCAAAGCCGCTCTGGGTTGCTCGTGTTTCGGTTCAGAGAGGACCTGGCCTGGCAGGTAGTGCTGGACTGTTCCTATTGGAACAGGTTCAAGACTCATCTGCATATGGCTGGGTCTGGAATGAAACACTACCAATTACCAGTAGTTGAGATTCATTCAAGCATCACTTTTTTGTACACTTTAATGGAACAAGATGTCAGTTCAAAACGGTTTGGATTTAGCATTACAAACATGGAATAGCCATATTAGATAGATTAAAGGTAGATCTACTGTAAGAGTCAGTTAACATAGACCCTTAGATATAATTAGGAGGATGATGTGCAAAGTATAATTTGTTAAATCACTTAAAAAAGGAGTGATAGCAACAATGCAAACATTCGTATGTTGAATATTCAAGAATTTCCAGGTTGAGATTTGATACCTTCATTAGATCACAGTTTAAAGGGGGCTCCTCTGTGCTGCTGTGCAATCCATAAGTGGCTGGGAGGTAACTGCTGCTTTGTAGATACCTTTGGGCACCCTTGTTAACTCATAGCATCACAGTATGTGGCTGAAAATGGTCATATCTGTTCTGCTTTGCTTGTTTATTGGACCGTGACAGTATCCACTTTGAGAAACTAACTTCCAGTGAGGCTGATGAAGTATCTTTGTTTCAGGGCATTGTGTACTGGTCTGGTATAGTTCTGTTTTTGAAGATGCAGTAGTCAATGCACATGCACATTGAGTTGAGGTGCAAGGGTTC
This sequence comes from Calotriton arnoldi, assembly GCA_963921515.1. Taxonomy (NCBI): domain Eukaryota; kingdom Metazoa; phylum Chordata; class Amphibia; order Caudata; family Salamandridae; genus Calotriton; species Calotriton arnoldi. The sequence goes on along the minus strand of CAWUFW010003863.1, from coordinate 1,557,393 downwards.
CCTGGATCTTGGACGATTTCTTGCCTTGAGATACTCTAAGTGCCTCGACACATCTACAACATCTGTGTGTGCACAGCACATGAACTGTTCTCTTAAAGACCCTTAAGATGGGATCACTGACACAGTATCGTGGAAAACAATATCATTGACAAAAATATTGTGTCAAAAATATTGTTTACCATAATATTGCGCTCCTATTAATGGTAAGTAGACATATATCGGAAAAAAATATTGCTGACACTAATATCGTTAAACAATTGACAAAAATACAAATTTTTGTAACCTAATAGGAGTTTAAAGTAGTAAATGTTAAATATATAAATGTAATATAATGTAAATTAAATATATTCCACTAATATTTAATACTATATATTTAAAAATATATAATTATATAAACCCACAAACACATATTTGTGTTTGTGTTTATATACATTTATGTGTATACATCTATATATATAGTGTAACATAATTAATACAAATATTTATTTTACATTATATAATCGAATATTTTAAATGTATTAATATGAAATAACGTGTGTGTGATATATATATATATATATATATATATATATATATATATACATAGTAATACATTTAAAATATTAATACAATTAATATAAAATGTAAAATAAATATTTTGATTAATGATGTTACACTATAAATATGTGTGTGTGTATATATATATATATATATATATATATATAAATATATATATATATATATATATATATGTGTGTGTGTGTGTATGAAACTGACTTCTCTGAGACACAAAGAGATTACACAGTTTGTTTATCACGAGGCTGAGACACTTTGCCTAGAGGTGAAATTGAAGGATGCAGTGGATTGAATGAAATGAACAACTGCAATGCATTATGGATATTGTGGTGCTCTAACCACTACACAAGTTGGGAAATGCGATCAGTGAAAATAAATTACTCAGTGGCAGTGCGTAACTGACATTAAGATTTGAGTACTTCACAGTTTATACGCTCACTGATTCCCTTGAAATTCATGTAAAAGTGTGATATTAAAGTGATTATTATTACTCTTTATTTGGATTGCACTTCAAGTCTTTCTTCGCCGTTCATGTAAGCCTGACATCATAAAAAGAGCACCTGACCACTCTGATGGTGGGCTTGATTCTACTCTGCTGGATACAGGAATATATACAAGGGGTTTGAGAAGTCCATTGTATTTTAAAATGACTTAAGGGGCAACGCAGTGATTGAATTATTTAGAACTTTGAAGGTGAGTGGATGTGAAACAAATATAGGCAGCCCATACTCACTAGAGGATAACAAAATACATTATTTTAAGGGCTAAAATAAAGATATGTATTGTAATTGCATTTATATAGTGCTTACTACCCCTGACGAGGCGTTGAAGCGCTTTTGTGTAGATAACAGTGTTCCCAGGAGGAGCAGTGGAATGCTAGGACATGCAGTCTTCTCAAAGGAGCCACACTTTTCCCTCCTATGAGAGTGTGGCCAGAAATGCTTCCTCCATTAAGAGCGAGGCAGTATGTATAATAATGTGTAAAGGAGCCCCAGAGTCATCTGCATTTGATAAAGGCACAGTCGCGGAAACATGTCATACTATTTTAAAATAAATGAATTCTTGTAACCCCCGCTGTGTGCCCTAATCTGCTTCCTGGAAGGAGGGATTTTGTGCTTGATATATATATATATATTTCAAAAGTTACATACTTACACCTTACATATATGAGTAACCCCATAAATGAAGAAAAATAATAAAATCTTAATAATAAAAAAAAAATTAAATAAAAATATATATATGTATATAAATGTTTATGTATTTAAAAACTAAAAAAATTAATAAATTGAATTAATTACTATTAAAATAAAATTAATTATCAATTAATAAATAATTGCTAATCAATTAACCTCCCACACTGTACCCCTAAACCTAGAAGTCCACATCTACAATGTAACCAAAAAAAAGAACTATTTCATAACTTACACATTTAAAATAAATTAAATAATTAACATTTAATAATTGTAAATTATTACTTGAGTAACTTCCACCCTAGACCACTACAAACCTAGCATCCCGTAACTAAAATGTAACTCAAATAAATAGGTATAGCACAATTTAAATAACTGACAATCAATTCAATAAGTAACTGGCAATTAGTTGTTAATTATTATTTAATTAACTTCCCACCCTATACCCCTACAAACCCAGCATCCTGCAACTACAAGGTAATTCAAATAAAGAAGTATAGCACAATTTACATAACTGATAATCAATTAAACAATTAACAGTTAATTAAATGGTAATTAATTATTGCTTAAATAACTTCCCACCCTATACCTCTACAAACCCAGCAGCCTGCATCTAAAACATGACAAAATATATAATTATTACACAATTTACATAATTAATAATCAATTCCATAATTAATTAATAATAAATAAAATAATACTTGTTAATTAATTATTACTTAATTAACTTTCCACCCTACACCCCTTCAAACCTAGCATCAGCACCTAAAATATAACTAAAAATAAATCAGTATTACATAATAAATACTAATCACATAATTCATTAAAAATGATTCATTCATTAATAATCAGTTTTTGCTTAATTATTTTCCCACCCCATCCTCCTACAAACCCAAAAGCCCTCTACGGCACAATAAATTACTATTAACAATTACATAAAAAATGAAAACTCACTTAATATGACATACTATATTAAAAAAATTATTAACAATTATACAAACAATAGTAACTCATAAAATTAATACATGAACTAAAACCCATTAAAATAATTAAAAAACAATATTTGAACTATATTATTGAAAAAAATATCACAAACAATGATATTCTTAAAAATGATATTACTAACCTAAAAAAAAACTATATTCATGACAACAATATTTTTGCATCACAATATTTTTTACAGATATTTGTGTCTCTCGATATTCACAACTCGATATTTTGTTCAAACACCCCAAGATGGATCCTATGGTGGACCCTTCTGGCCTCTTCTACTTCCTATTCATTGGCCACACAGTTATCGACCATTCTGATAAGCTTCTGCTCCAGGCTATCTTTTGTGGACTCTGGAATTGGAGAGCCACCAAAGTACATTTAATTAGTTTTAAACATCTGAATGACATGAGTGGAAATGGTGGTCTGTGGATAGTGGCTGGCAGGTATATCTGTGTCAGTTTCTTACAGAAAGGGTGATGTGCTGCAGTTTAAGGTTGGAGATGGGCACAGCCAGGAGTCAGTGTGGCCTGTTGCCAATGGAGACCAATAGCCTTTTCACAAGGATACTACCTAAGGGATGGTCTTTATTCCTGCAGCTTCCATCAGGGTATGTCCACTGCAGGCAACCTCCAACACTCTTGACCATCTGATCTGACTATTGCAGGAATGGTCATAGCTTGATGTTAGACCTGTCAGCCTTAGGGTGGCATTCCTCCAAACTTTTTGCCTTCCTCCTTCATTTTTACTGATCTTGTTTTTGCTGGCCTTAAGACTCTAGCATTGATTTGCAGTGGTAAAATGCACAAACGGCAAGTGCTCAATCCTTAAAAAATTGTAACATTGGCTTATCCTTAATTGGCTTATTTAAGTTACTTATACGTCCCTAGTAAAGTAGGACTATGTCTACCCAAGGCCTGTAAATTAAATGCTAATAGTGGGTCTGCAGCACTGATTGTACCACCCACTAAAGTAAGTCTTTCAAACATGTCCCAAGTCTGCTGTTGCAGCCTGTGTGTGCAGTTTTAAACTGCCATTTCGACCTGGCAAAATAAACCCTTTGCTAGGCCTCATGCTTCCTTTTTAATATATATAAGTCAGGTCTAGGGTAGGCCCTGGGCAGCCCAGAGGGAAGGGTGCACTGCATTTAAAAAGATGGACATGTACTTTTAAGTTTTAGATGTCCTGCTAGTGATAAACTCTTAAATTCGTTTTTACTACTGCAAGGCCTGTCTCTCCAATAGTACAACATTGGAGTTACCTTACATTTGATAAGTGATAACTTCCAAGTGGGCACAGGTGACCAGTTCATGTTTGGTGTCTTTGGAATTATAATGAAAAATCCTCTCTTATGGTAAAGTCAGACTTTAAATTGCAATTTTGAAAATGCCACTTTTAGAAAGTTGGCATTTTCCTGCCTTAGCCATTTAGTGCCTGCAAACTCTCTCTGGGTCACATGAATGGGTGTAGCTGGTAGGTGTATTCCTCTTAGACAGCCACACACAATAGAGAGCTTAGATGTGCCTGGATGGCCCATCACTGGCAGGATAGGAGGGCGGAGCTGGGCACAGCCCTACTTACAGTTGTATAGGCTCTGTCCTGCTTTCACACAAAGGCTTGCATACCCCGTGTAGTTAACCTGGAGCCAGGGTATGGGAGGCAGGAAACCCAAGCACTTTAAAGAAGGCACCAGGTATAAATATTGGACCTCAGATGCCAACTCTTCAGTAGACATCTGGACCTGTGGCAGACTCGGCCAGGAAGAAAGAATGCTGTGCTGCCGCAAGGACTGACACTCTGCTGGACTGCTACCCTGAAGGACTGACTGCCCTGCAGTGCTGACCTGCTGCCCACCTGCCTGGGTGAGAAGGACTGAACCTGCAAGTTGTACCCAGGACCACCAGAGTCCAAGGGCCAAGTCTCTTGTAACCACCACCTGAACTCTGCACCTGTGAGTTCAACCCTGCCAAGTGGTGCCACCCCAGTGCTAGACCCTTGAAAGTGGGCCAGAAGGTGCTCTGCCAGCCCATCTGTGGACCCAGCAGAAGCTACTCCTATGCTGCACAGTGCAACCCTGAGCAGAACCGGCGCATTTGCCCTGCTGCGTGGACTTTTCTGTGACAAGGAATTCACATTAACCTCACAGCCCCCACGGAACCGCTGCTGCACGATGCATCGCCAACCCCTCATCGACCACAGCCTTCACAACGACGCTGCACTCGTCGATGGGAGCTTCAACGATGATGCAGTACCTCACATCGCAGCCTCACAGCTCCTCAGAGCCGACACATCACTTCGGCTGCGTGACGCATCCTCGACACAGGACCTCGCAACTCTCAGCAACCAGGATTTAAGGGAGTTTTGATCAGCTGGCCTAACTGGGTCCCTGTAACTGGCCCACGCTCCATCACGGTCAGCCTGAACTTGTGACTTTGTCCCGGTTTCTCACGACCAGATATCCACAGTTGGCGCTTTCTGCTTGTAGGTGCCCAGGGTAACATGACTGTGAATAGTTCTCCTGTGGTATTTTGTGTATTCCTTTCAGACTCTGGGACAAAAGGGCTTTGGTTGTGGGGCAGGGTGTTTCTCTCCTCAGCAGGATGGCCTGGAGGGTTGTACTCAGCCGTCATCGCCATGAGCTTCAAAGGGTAGCCTCAGGGTTTTCCTGCCCCTTTCTGATTTATAAGTGCTGCCTGCCCTGCCACTAACAAATGCAGCTCACACCTAGACCTGGCTGCCCTTTGTGACTTTAGACATTTTGGAGCCAAACCCAGGAAAGGGGTAAGGTTAGACGAAGGGGGCATCCCCTCTGCCCCCCCACAGAGTGGCACTGGAGATAAAAGTGGCACCTTCAGACCCTCTCATCAGAAAACTGTTGGACTTAGAACCCAGACTCCCCAGAAGTGACTCCAAGGGTGAGCTGGCTAGACCTTCTGTTTGAGCTACAGGGACGCAACAAGCTTCAAGAGTTCTCTTTGCAACTTCCAGCTTACCAGCACCAACTGCACCTGCCTAAACCCTGCTGCTGGCCTCTGCTGGAATGAGTCCTGATCCCCAAAAGGTGCATCCAAGTCCTGGACCCTTGGCTGGCATAGGAGTGTACTCCTTCTCCCTCAAAACTACAAGTCCTGAGTTTCAGGTGAAGATCCAGAAGATTTTGAGCTCTTTGCCTTCGAATGGACTCCTCACCCAACAACCATCTGCATCACCAACTTACGCGAATGTCCAGTGACATCCTGCTCTTCATGTCCGCTTTGAGAACCAGCGCCAACAGCAGCAGTCCATGTCAACTGTCGACGTGAATCTTCAGCAACGATCGACTCTTCATGCCAAACAGCAACAATCCGCAGCAGCTAGCGTGATCCTCATGCCGACAACGGTTTCAATGTGAAGCTCTGTTGCAACTCCCCCTGTGGACTTGGACTCAGAGAAGGTAAAATCTTACACCATCTCCTCTAACACTGCTACAATCATCACCACTGCTACTGAACTATAACCACCATTTCATCAGACCACCAACATCAACAGCACTACTACTAAAACTGCTAGTACCATTGACACAACATCTGTTTGCATCTGTTTGGGGTGGTGTGCATAGGAATATTGTGTTTGACTGTATTGTGTGTGTAAGAGCAGTTGTGGGAATGTGTATAAGAGACACTGTGAGAGTGAGATATGTTAATAGAAAAGTCCAGACCTGTTGGCTTTGTTTATGCCTTTATATCTGTCAGGCAAAGCAAACAGATGTTGGTGATCAGTGTGGAGCAATCGAACTGCATGACAGCTGTCTGAGGCTGCTGCAATGAGAAAACAACTTCCACAGCTCCACATTGCCCCACTTCTAAGCTGACAGGTGGACCAGCACACCTGCTGTTTCCTACTCTGGGCTTATTAGTATTCATTTCACTTCAAACTTATACTGACATTCTCTGAGAAAACCACATTTGATTTATGGAGCCTCAAAGTTTCTAGGCACTGATGAAGAAGAGTAGTCTGTAAATAGCATATGTAAAATGCTGGATTAGAAAAAAACATCTTTTTAAAGACTTCTTTAACTTTTTCTAAATAAGACAGATGAGGTGTTCCAGAGTTTAGCAGCAGCTACCGAAGCTTGTTTAAGCTTATTAGAGAAAAAGGTGGAATTTGCATGAGGTGGGAAAACAAGGGCTCTTTTCTGTGCCAAAAGGATGACATGAGCAATACTCTCATTTTGTACAATTTTGAAGCAAGAGCTAAGATCAGTTTTGTGGTTTGAAACAAAGATTTGGGTGAGATGCGGGCATAGTTATGCCTCTAGAGCAAGGGTATCTAACTGTTAGAAAAGTGGAACCATTCCAAATTTTAAGAATAGCCACTGAGGATAATTTAATTAGATTTAGATAAGATATGTAAATGTATCTTATAATTAAATCTTGAAAATTAGTCAGTTCTGGACCTACGTTGGATACCCTCATTCTAAGGCACTGATGGGGGGTTGGAAAAAAAGGTGTTCAGTTAACAAGACAGAGGCATGGTGTGTATAATTAGTCACCAAAGAAACCATGCATGGTACACTCAGAAGAGCTTAGTGGGTGTGAATGTATGACTCTTGCTTAGAGTACAACTTTACCTATGGGGTAAATGGTAAGAAAAAGTACGTGGTAGTCACTTGATTGTCAAGGTTTGTCAGCATCGTGGACATTGCAATGAGTGAGCAGTGTAAGGATGTGGTGACCAAGGCTGCGTTGGGCCATTAGGTCAGTGAAGGATTTGGAAAAGTGGCAGTTCACCAGGGCTTGCAAATGGAAAGGTTGGAGGAGGGCCAGTTCTCCTGGGCTAGTAAATGGAGGCGGTTGGTGGAGGGACAGCTCTCCAGTGCCTGCAAATGGAGGGCTTGGACAAGGGCAGGTTCTCCAGTGCTTATAAATGGAGGCGGGTTGAGTAGGGCCAGTTCTCCAGTGCTTCTAAATGGAGGGGTTGGAGGAGGGCCAGTTTTTCAAGTACTTGTACATGGAGATTGTTGGGCTAGGGCCAGTTCTAAGGTGCTTATAAATGGAGGTGGTTTGAGGAGGCCCAGTTCTACAATGCTTAAAGATGGAGGGTCCTGGGGAGGGTCACTTCTCCAGTACTTGTAAATGGAGGGGTTAGAGGAGGGCCAGTTCCAGTGCTTGTAAATGGAGGGGTTGGAGGAGGGTCATTTCTCCAGAGCTAGTAAATGGAGGCTGTTGGAGGGCCAGTTCTCCAGTGCTTGTAAATGAAGAGGTTGGAGGAGGGCCAGTTCCAGTGCTTGTAAATGGAGGGGTTGGAGGAGGGTCATTTCTCCAGAGCTAGTAAATGGAGGCTGTTGGAGGAGGGCTAGTTCTCCAGTGCTTGTAAAAGGAGGGGCTGGAGGAGGGACAGTTTTCCAGTGCTTTTAAATGGAGGGAGTGGAGGAGGGCCAGTTCTCCGGTGCTGATAAATGGAGGGCCAGATCTCCAGTGCTTGTAAATGGAGAGGTTGGAGGAGGGCCAGTTCCAGTGCTTGTAAATGAAGGGATTGGAGAAAGGCCAGTTCTCCAGTGCTTGTGAATGGGGAGGTTGGAGGAGGGCCAGTTCCAGTGCTTGTAAATGGTGCGGTTAGAGGAGGTCCTGTTCTCCAGTGCTTGTAAATGGAGGCGGGTGGAGAAGGGCCAGTTTTCCAGTGGTTGTAAATGGAGGCCATTGGCGGAGGGCCAGTTCTCTAGTGCTTACAAATGGAGGGGTTGGGGAGGGCCAGTCCTCCAGTGATTGTAAATGGAGAGTATGGAGGAGGACCAGTTTCAGTGCTTGTAAATTGAGGGGTTGGTGGAGGGACAGTTCCAGTGTTTGCAAACGGAGAGGGTGGAGAAGGGCCAGTTCTCCATTGCTTGTAAATGGAGGGGTTGGTGGAGGGACAGTTCTCTAGTGCTTGTAAGTAGAGGGGTTGGAGGAGGGTAAGTTTTCCAGTGCTTGTAAATGGAGGGGCTAGAGGAGTGTAGGAGAGTAGGATCTGCTTCACATGGGTACCCCCACTTTTTGCTGATGCTTCACTGTTTTTCGACATTAGTCTGGCTGGGGCCCTGCTAATCAGAACCCCAGCCTAGCTGCTTCCTCTCTAAAATGGTTTCCATGTGCCTTAGGCACATCACTGATTGGGATCTGGAGTGCCCTTATAAGTCCCTAGTATATGGTATACTATGTACCAAGGGCATAGGTACCTCAGAGGCCTGCCAGGGGCTGCAGCATGTATTATGCCACCCCTGGAAGGCCATCCAAACTGACACCACAGGTCTGCTACTGCAGCCTGGGTAAGGTGGTGCATGCACCCCTTACTGTGATATAGGTTACCTATATCACTAAATACATACACACATATAAACCTATAAGTCACTCCTAAGGCAGGCCTTATCAATCCTAAAGGCAGAGTGCATGGTTCCTATGTGAGAGGGTGCCCCTGCATGAGCAGGGCCCCTCCGCAGCATTCGGAGACCATCTCTGATGCTGTTTGTAGTGCAGCCTGACCATATACTCTTAAGCGCATTATATCCTCGCGGTAAAATGCTAACTTTGGAATGGCTGCACCTAAACATGTCGTGTTTGGTGTCAAACATCTTGGAATACTACCCCCCCGCCAATCCTGGCGGCGGGGGTAGCATTCCACCCTTCTAGAGGGAAAGACATGTTAACTCTGACTAGTCCGGTAACTTCTTTCCAGAGCCCTGGCATCACAAAATGGATGCTGCTGCCACAGACACAAGTCTGGCCTCCTGCTGCTGGACGAAACTCCGGCAGGGGAGGCCTGGACAATAGGTTTCCTGTCCCAGGGAGGTGTGACCACCTCCCCAGACAGGATAATGTGTATTGGGGCTGGGCGGGAGCACTTTCGGGTGCTTTGAAGTCCTGCACTGGGGGCACATTTGGTGTCCCTGTGCATACCCCAGTTCAAACCGGATCAGGGGCTTGCAGCCCCTGCTTTGGCGCGAACTGGACAAAGGGAAAGGGGTGTAGCCACCCCTCTGCCCTGACCCACCCATAGGTGGGGCCACAGAGTAGTCCAACCCCTATCTTTAGTATAAAGGTAGGAACCCAGTCCTTAGGACTTTAGATTATCCCTGGACGAAACTCTGAAACTGAATCCTGGACCTTCGACGCTCTACTCACGATTAGAGGACAGAAGAATCTCCCTTGGGGTCAAGGAGTGACTCCCCTGCTTGGCAGGCACCAAAGAAGCATCTGTCCGGTTCGCATTTCTGAAGCTCCCGTCGGACGCCGAAGTCATCGCATCACCAGAGGTGGATTCTCAGACTTCCCCGAGGTTACCCTGAGTCCCCAGCAAAGCTGAGGCCCGTGGCTATCGTGGGTGACTTGAGACCGTGACCCCTGGACACCGAGCACATTTGCAAGTGCATCCTCTTCTGGGTCTCCCAAGAAGTCGTGCTTTGGGCTCCGAGTAGCCCTAGCCTCCAGCACCACCTGCACCGAAGATCACTGGCCCCCACTCCACGAGGGTCCAGTAAGCCAGATCCACGTGCGGCGTCACGAGGCTCCTTCGCGGTCGCTAGCCCGTTGGCTAGTAGCCCTTAATGAAGGCCAATCCTTTTCTTACTTGGCATCCTGGTTGCTCCAGGCCTGCCCTCACTTACCCTCGCTGGGTGAGGTCCACCGACCTTGCTGGTCTGCACCATCGACGATCTACATCTTCACCGAGACTTGCCGTTGCCAAGGCTTGTTGGGTCCAATCCGGTCGCCGACACCTCAGCACTCGACAGACATCGTGTACCAGCCCGAATCCTGCTCCTGGTCGCCGACAACGCCTCCTGGACCTCGTGGCTGAAGAGTCAAGACGACCGTCAACGCACCTGAAGCACTCGACATCGGTGGGCATCTGTCCATCGCCTTCCTGGTCACTGGCTAGTGACCCAGACTCTGTCCCCTCTGCTTTCAGGTTCTTCAGAACTCCGATCCACTCTTGGATCCACCCGGACACTTTTCTCTTGGCCGCCAGCAGCACTTTGCAGCAGATCGCCATTCGAATCGACGACGAAACCCGACCCCGAAAGGCACCTATGCACCCGGCTTCCCTGGGTGAGGTAACACGAGTACTCCGGTGCTCCCGTGGGTAGAGACTCTTCAAAGTCCTAGATCTCAAAGGGTTTTGTCCTAGTCCTCCTTTAAGTGTCCCTTTTCTCTAATTTCCCGATCCCGACTTTCTCCATAGAAGTCAACGGCGTATCGCGGTTGTGTATTTACACTGCACGCGTCTCCTGTAGGTCCCCTGTGTCACTACCTTGGGTGGTTCCTTGTGGTCCAAGCACTTCTAGAGGCTCTAGGCCTAGTGTCTAGTTCAGTCGTGGTTCGCATACCACTTTATTGGTATATGGTTTGAGTACGCCCCTAGGGCCCAAACGTGTATTTGTGCTATTACTGTGATTTAATAACTTCTAACTTATGTACTTCGAACTCTAGCCTCATAAAGAGACTAGAGGGGTGTGTTTAGCAATAAATACATATATTTTGAATATATACCTGGTGTGGTGCTCTTTCATTTGATCACTCAAGAGATTATAGACTGGTAAAACAAGCTGCTTTACATTCCTTCAAGACTTAGCCTGAAGGCTGCTCTCCATAGCTACCACTAGGATAGCTTTCAATAAGGTTGTCTTTAACCTATCTCCAATAAGGGGTTGTTTGGACTGGTGCAAGGTGCCCACTATAATTAGTGGACAGCATATACCAGGCCAACTTCTCACATTGGTGTGCAGCGTGTGGGATTCCAGCTTGCTATTGTTTTACCAGATAATCTCAATTGAATTGATCAACTGAAAACCACTAAAGGTACCTAAGGTACATATAATTTAAGCTTAGAATACAGTAAGTTCTACTGAACTTAGAGTTGTGTGTTAAGGGATAGCACAGCCCTTTCTACAACTCAAGAGAGTTTAGTAGGCCACACTAGAGTAGGTAGTGCATACACCACACCACACTAGTAATGTCTTTAAGGGCAGGATCCAAAGAATCCTTGCAGGAAGCCATTGAGCTTCCACCCTCCAAGTATGATACACTCCCATTCTTGGAATTGAGAGCTTTATGCAACTTGAGAAAAATAAGGACAGGCCAAAGCCCCACCACCCAACACCTCAAGGAGTTGTTGGTGGCTTATGACCTTAGTAAGCCCTTGGGGACTGAAGGGGTAGGAGCTGAGGGTGGGGCAGGAGAAGAGGAGGAGGCCAGGGGTACCAATACCCCCAGCCCCCTCTGAGACTGGCCAGGAGGGTGACAATGACCCTGACCTGGATAACCCAATCCCTCCTGTGGAAGATGATGAGGATGATCAGGATGATGCCCTCTTTGTCCCCCAGGAAGGATTAAGAGTGTGCCCAGGAAGTCTAGATCTCCTTCTCAGGAGTCTAACCACTCTGGCACCTCTATAGGGAGCTCTGTCTCCTCTCACAGGAGGGAATCCTCTCATGAGAGGAGAGACAGACTGGTCCAGTATGAGGAAACTCAGCTGGAAATCAGAAAAAAGCAATTGGCTTTAGATAGGGAATCCCTAGATCTCCTTAGAGAGAGAAGAAAGTTGGGACTAGAGTCCCATGGTGGCAGCCATGTCCCTAGAGACAGGGAAAGGTCCTATGACCATAGGAACCTGAGCAAGATTGTCCCTCCCTACCAGAGTGGGGATGATATCCACAAATGGATAACTGCATTAGAAAGGGCCTGTAAGGTACAGAAGGTCCCTCAAGAGCAGTGGGCAGCAATCTTGTGGCTCTCCTTTGCTGACAAAGGTAGAGATAAGCTCCTCACTGTTAGAGAGGAGGATGCTGATAATTACAAGGTCTTGAAGAGTGCTCTTATTGATGGGTTTGGCCTAACCACTGAACAGTACAGGTTGAAGTTCAGAGACACCCAAAAGCACAGACTCAAGACTGGGTAGACTATGTGGATTGTTCTGCCAAGGCTCTGGAAGGCTGGTTGATGGGCAGTAAGGTATGTGACTTCTCAGGATTGTACAATCTGATAATGAGGGAGCAGATTCTTAATAACTGTCAAAATCAGCTGTTGCATCAATACCTGGTAGACTCTGATCTGACCTCTCCCCAAGAATTGGGAAAGAAGGCAGACAAATGGGTCAGAACCAGGGTGAAGCAGAAGGTACAGAACCAAGGTGGGGAAACCAAGAAGCAAGATGCTAAGAACTCTGAAAAGGGTGGGGAGAAGGGTAAAGATCAAAAGTCTTCATCAGGCCCCCAAAAATCTTCTTCTGGTGGGGATTCACAGTCTACAAAAGGGAAAGGCCAAAGAAAACCATGGTGCAAGGTCTGTAAGCAAAAGACCCACTGGACCAGTGATTGCACCAAGTCCAAAGACTCCAGTCCAGCACCCACCAATGCCCCTAAGGCACCTGTTCCCCCTAGTACAGTTGGTGGAAGTGCTCCAGCAAAGGGTTTAGTAGGGTTCACCCTGGGAACTGAGTTGGGCTCTGGCCTAGTCAGAGAACTGACTCAGGCTGTGTTAGTCTGTGATGGAGGCATGGATGTGACCTCCACTGTGAGTCCCAGTAATCTGGGCAAGTACAGACAACAGCCTTTAATTAATGGACGCGAGGCTTTGGCATTTAGGGACACAGGGGCAAGTGTCACAATGGTGACACAAGACCTTGTGCTTCCTGGGCAAGTTATGCTTGGTGAGATGTACCAAGTGACCAATGCTAGCAATGTCAGAACAGACCATACTCTGGTAGTTGTTAACTTCTCCTGGGGAGGGGTAACTGGCCTTAAGAAGGTTGTGGTAAGTGCAAACCTAACAGTCGAATGCTTGCTTGGCAATGACTTAGAGACTTCTGCTTGGGCAGAAGTGGAGCTCAGGACCCATGCAGAAATGCTGGGGATCCCTGCAGATGTGTTTGCTGTGACCAGGTCACAAGCCAAAATGTCTAGCACTGAACAGGCCTTGGATTCTGGAAGAATGGACCAAGTGCCTTCCAAGAGGAGGAGTAGTAGGGTTAAGGCAGTGCCTTCCCCCTTGGCTCAGGAGGAAGATCAGTCCCTTGAGGGGGATGATCTCAGCCCTGAAGAAGGAACTGTCCCAGAGGAACTTGAACCTGACCAGGTTGAGTTCTTGGGGACAGGGGGACCTTCTAGGGCAGATCTGAGCCAGGAGCAGCAGAGCTGCCCCTCCCTTGAACCCCTCAGACAGCAAGCTGCTGCTGAGGCTGCTGGGAAAGCTAGTGGTCCCCATACAGTGTATTGGGATGATGGACTCCTGTACTCAGAGAGTAGAGACCCCAAGCCTGGTGCTACCAGGAGGTTGGTAATACCTTTGAAGTTCAGGGGCTTCCTATTGACCCTAGCCCATGATATTCCCTTAGCAGGTCACCTGGGCCAGAACAAGACTTGGGACAGAATTGTCCCTCACTTTCACTGGCCCCACATGTCTGAAGACAGTAAGGAGTTTTGTCGCTCCTGTGTAACCTGCCAAGCCAGTGGCAAGGCAGGTGGCACTACAAAGGCCCCCTGATACCACTACCTGTGGTGGGGGTGCCCTTTGAAAGGGTAGGGATTGACATTGTTGGTCCCATGGATCCCCAAACAGCCTCTGGGCACAGGTTTATCCTGGTGGTAGTGGATCATGCCACCAGGTACCCAGAAGCTATTCCCCTCAGGACCACTACAGCACCTGTGGTGGCAAGGGCCCTCCTGGGAATCTTCTCAAGAGTGGGCTTTCCTAAGGAGGTAGTATCAGACAGGGGTGCTAACTTCATGTCTGGGTACTTAAAAGCAACCCATGTCTGGGTACTTAAAAGCAATGTGGAAGGAGTGTGGAGTGACTTATAAGTTAGCAAAACCAAAGGGGATGATGGACGGAGTGTTGAACATTGCAAGCACTCACCCCCAGTCAACTGATCTGGGTTTAATCCATCATCATTCTTTAGCTCACTCCGCCACCCCAGTTCAGACATGGCCACATGCAAATCAGTCTGACCCTGTGCCTCATGGGAACAGTCCAGCCCGAACTGCCAAGCCATGTCTTCCCTGGACCGGAAACAAGCATCCTGGGACCGGTTTCTGGCTTACAGCCGTCATCAGCCAGGCTACCTTGAATCCAGTGGCAAAGTGAGCAAGGGACCCACGTCTGGGCATACCCTGCCAACTTAGGGCGAACATAGCAAAACCAAAGGGGATGATGGACGGAGTGTTGAACATTGCAAGCACTCACCCCCAGTCAACTGATCTGGGTTTAATCCATCATCATTCTTTAGCTCACTCCGCCACCCCAGTTCAGACATGGCCACATGCAAATCAGTCTGACCCTGTGCCTCATGGGAACAGTCCAGCCCGAACTGCCAAGCCATGTCTTCCCTGGACCGGAAACAAGCATCCTGGGACCGGTTTCTGGCTTACAGCCGTCATCAGCCAGGCTACCTTGAATCCAGTGGCAAAGTGAGCAAGGGACCCACGTCTGGGCATACCCTGCCAACTTAGGGCGAACATAGCAAAACCAAAGGGGATGATGGACGGAGTGTTGAACATTGCAAGCACTCACCCCCAGTCAACTGATCTGGGTTTAATCCATCATCATTCTTTAGCTCACTCCGCCACCCCAGTTCAGACATGGCCACATGCAAATCAGTCTGACCCTGTGCCTCATGGGAACAGTCCAGCCCGAACTGCCAAGCCATGTCTTCCCTGGACCGGAAACAAGCATCCTGGGACCGGTTTCTGGCTTACAGCCGTCATCAGCCAGGCTACCTTGAATCCAGTGGCAAAGTGAGCAAGGGACCCACGTCTGGGCATACCCTGCCAACTTAGGGCGAACATAGCAAAACCAAAGGGGATGATGGTCGGAGTGTTGAACATTGCAAGCACTCACCCCCAGTCAACTGATCTGGGTTTAATCCATCATCATTCTTTAGCTCACTCCGCCACCCCAGTTCAGACATGGCCACATGCAAATCAGTCTGACCCTGTGCCTCATGGGAACAGTCCAGCCCGAACTGCCAAGCCATGTCTTCCCTGGACCGGAAACAAGCATCCTGGGACCGGTTTCTGGCTTACAGCCGTCATCAGCCAGGCTACCTTGAATCCAGTGGCAAAGTGAGCAAGGGACCCACGTCTGGGCATACCCTGCCAACTTAGGGCGAACATAGCAAAACCAAAGGGGATGATGGACGGAGTGTTGAACATTGCAAGCACTCACCCCCAGTCAACTGATCTGGGTTTAATCCATCATCATTCTTTAGCTCACTCCGCCACCCCAGTTCAGACATGGCCACATGCAAATCAGTCTGACCCTGTGCCTCATGGGAACAGTCCAGCCCGAACTGCCAAGCCATGTCTTCCCTGGACCGGAAACAAGCATCCTGGGACCGGTTTCTGGCTTACAGCCGTCATCAGCCAGGCTACCTTGAATCCAGTGGCAATGTGAGCAAGGGACCCACGTCTGGGCATACCCTGCCAACTTAGGGCGAACATAGCAAAACCAAAGGGGATGATGGACGGAGTGTTGAACATTGCAAGCACTCACCCCCAGTCAACTGATCTGGGTTTAATCCATCATCATTCTTTAGCTCACTCCACCACCCCAGTTCAGACATGGCCACATGCAAATCAGTCTGACCCTGTGCCTCATGGGAACAGTCCAGCCCGAACTGCCAAGCCATGTCTTCCCTGGACCGGAAACAAGCATCCTGGGACCGGTTTCTGGCTTACAGCCGTCATCAGCCAGGCTACCTTGAATCCAGTGGCAAAGTGAGCAAGGGACCCACGTCTGGGCATACCCTGCCAACTTAGGGCGAACATAGCAAAACCAAAGGGGATGATGGACGGAGTGTTGAACATTGCAAGCACTCACCCCCAGTCAACTGATCTGGGTTTAATCAATCATCATTCTTTAGCTCACTCCGCCACCCCAGTTCAGACATGGCCACATGCAAATCAGTCTGACCCTGTGCCTCATGGGAACATGCATCCAGAAACCGGTCCCAGGATGCTTGTTTCCGGTCCAGGGAAGACATGGCGTGGCAGTTAGGGCTGGACTGTTCCCATGAGGCACAGGGTCAGACTGATTTGCATATGGCCATGTCTGAACTGGGGTGGCAGAGTGAGCTAAAGAATGATGATGGATTAAACCCAGATCAGTTGACTGGGGTGAGTGTTTGCAATGTTCAACACTCCGTCCATCATCCCATTTGGTTTTGCTATGTTCGCCCTAAGTTGGCAGGGTATGCCCAGACGTGGGTCCCTGCTCACTTTGCCACTGGATTCAAGATAGCCTGGCTGATGACGGCTGTAAGCCACAAACCGGTCCCAGGATGCTCGATTTCCGGTCAGGAAGACATGGCTTGGCAGTTAGGGCTGGACTGTTCCCATGAGGCACAGGGTCAGACTGATTTGCATATGGCCATGTCTGAACTGGGGTGGCAGAGTGAGCTAAAGAATGATGATGGATTAAACCCAGATCAGTTGACTGGAGGTGAGTGTTTGCAATGTTCAACACTCCGTCCATCATCCCCTTTGGTTTTGCTATGTTCGCCCTAAGTTGGCAGGGTATGCCCAGACGTGGGTCCCTTGCTCACTTTGCCACTGGATTCAAGATAGCCTGGCTGATGACGGCTGTAAGCCAGAAACCGGTCCCAGGATGCTTGTTTCCGGTCCAGGAAGACATGGCTTGGCAGTTAGGCTGGACTGTTCCCATGAGGCACAGGGTCAGACTGATTTGCATATGGCCATGTCTGAACTGGGGTGGCAGAGTGAGCTAAAGAATGATGATGGATTAAACCCAGATCAGTTGACTGGGGGTGAGTGTTTGCAATGTTCAACACTCCGTCCATCATCCCCTTTGGTTTTGCTATGTTCGCCCTAAGTTGGCAGGGTATGCCCAGACGTGGGTCCCTTGCTCACTTTGCCACTGGATTCAAGATAGCCTGGCTGATGACGGCTGTAAGCCAGAACCGGTCCCAGGATGCTTGTTTCCGGTCCAGGAAGACATGGCTTGGCAGTTAGGCTGGACTGTTCCCATGAGGCACAGGGTCAGACTGATTTGCATATGGCCATGTCTGAACTGGGGTGGCAGAGTGAGCTAAAGAATGATGATGGATTAAACCCAGATCAGTTGACTGGGGTGAGTGTTTGCAATGTTCAACACTCCGTCCATCATCCCCTTTGGTTTTGCTATGTTCGCCCTAAGTTGGCAGGGTATGCCCAGACGTGGGTCCCTTGCTCACTTTGCCACTGGATTCAAGATAGCCTGGCTGATGACGGCTGTAAGCCAGAAACCGGTCCCAGGATGCTTGTTTCCGGTCTAGGGAAGACATGGCTTGGCAGTTAGGGCTGGACTGTTCCCATGAGGCACAGGGTCAGACTGATTTGCATATGGCCATGTCTGAACTGGGGTGGCAGAGTGAGCTAAAGAATGATGATGGATTAAACCCAGATCAGTTGACTGGGGGTGAGTGTTTGCAATGTTCAACACTCCGTCCATCATCCCCTTTGGTTTTGCTATGTTCGCCCTAAGTTGGCAGGGTATGCCCAGACGTGGGTCCCTTGCTCACTTTGCCACTGGATTCAAGATAGCCTGGCTGATGACGGCTGTAAGCCAGAAACCGGTCCCAGGATGCTTGTTTCCGGTCCAGGGAAGACATGGCTTGGCAGTTAGGGCTGGACTGTTCCCATGAGGCACAGGGTCAGACTGATTTGCATATGGCCATGTCTGAACTGGGGTGGCAGAGTGAGCTAAAGAATGATGATGGATTAAACCCAGATCAGTTGACTGGGGGTGAGTGTTTGCAATGTTCAACACTCCGTCCATCATCCCCTTTGGTTTTGCTATGTTCGCCCTAA
Source organism: Calotriton arnoldi (assembly GCA_963921515.1). NCBI lineage: Eukaryota > Metazoa > Chordata > Amphibia > Caudata > Salamandridae > Calotriton > Calotriton arnoldi. Next base: position 1,538,844 of record CAWUFW010003863.1, on the reverse strand, counting down.
GTTGGCAGGGTATGCCCAGACGTGGGTCCCTTGCTCACTTTGCCACTGGATTCAAGATAGCCTGGCTGATGACGGCTGTAAGCCAGAAACCGGTCCCAGGATGCTTGTTTCCGGTCCAGGGAAGACATGGCTTGGCAGTTAGGGCTGGACTGTTCCCATGAGGCACAGGGTCAGACTGATTTGCATATGGCCATGTCTGAACTGGGGTGGCAGAGTGAGCTAAAGAATGATGATGGATTAAACCCAGATCAGTTGACTGGGGGTGAGTGTTTGCAATGTTCAACACTCCGTCCATCATCCCCTTTGGTTTTGCTATGTTCGCCCTAAGTTGGCAGGGTATGCCCAGACGTGGGTCCCTTGCTCACTTTGCCACTGGATTCAAGATAGCCTGGCTGATGACGGCTGTAAGCCAGAAACCGGTCCCAGGATGCTTGTTTCCGGTCCAGGGAAGACATGGCTTGGCAGTTAGGGCTGGACTGTTCCCATGAGGCACAGGGTCAGACTGATTTGCATATGGCCATGTCTGAACTGGGGTGGCAGAGTGAGCTAAAGAATGATGATGGATTAAACCCAGATCAGTTGACTGGGGGTGAGTGTTTGCAATGTTCAACACTCCGTCCATCATCCCCTTTGGTTTTGCTATGTTCGCCCTAAGTTGGCAGGGTATGCCCAGACGTGGGTCCCTTGCTCACTTTGCCACTGGATTCAAGATAGCCTGGCTGATGACGGCTGTAAGCCAGAAACCGGTCCCAGGATGCTTGTTTCCGGTCCAGGGAAGACATGGCTTGGCAGTTAGGGCTGGACTGTTCCCATGAGGCACAGGGTCAGACTGATTTGCATATGGCCATGTCTGAACTGGGGTGGCAGAGTGAGCTAAAGAATGATGATGGATTAAACCCAGATCAGTTGACTGGGGGTGAGTGTTTGCAATGTTCAACACTCCGTCCATCATCCCCTTTGGTTTTGCTATGTTCGCCCTAAGTTGGCAGGGTATGCCCAGACGTGGGTCCCTTGCTCACTTTGCCACTGGATTCAAGATAGCCTGGCTGATGACGGCTGTAAGCCAGAAACCGGTCCCAGGATGCTTGTTTCCGGTCCAGGGAAGACATGGCTTGGCAGTTAGGGCTGGACTGTTCCCATGAGGCACAGGGTCAGACTGATTTGCATATGGCCATGTCTGAACTGGGGTGGCAGAGTGAGCTAAAGAATGATGATGGATTAAACCCAGATCAGTTGACTGGGGGTGAGTGTTTGCAATGTTCAACACTCCGTCCATCATCCCCTTTGGTTTTGCTATGTTCGCCCTAAGTTGGCAGGGTATGCCCAGACGTGGGTCCCTTGCTCACTTTGCCACTGGATTCAAGATAGCCTGGCTGATGACGGCTGTAAGCCAGAAACCGGTCCCAGGATGCTTGTTTCCGGTCCAGGGAAGACATGGCTTGGCAGTTAGGGCTGGACTGTTCCCATGAGGCACAGGGTCAGACTGATTTGCATATGGCCATGTCTGAACTGGGGTGGCAGAGTGAGCTAAAGAATGATGATGGATTAAACCCAGATCAGTTGACTGGGGGTGAGTGTTTGCAATGTTCAACACTCCGTCCATCATCCCCTTTGGTTTTGCTATGTTCGCCCTAAGTTGGCAGGGTATGCCCAGACGTGGGTCCCTTGCTCACTTTGCCACTGGATTCAAGATAGCCTGGCTGATGACGGCTGTAAGCCAGAAACCGGTCCCAGGATGCTTGTTTCCGGTCCAGGGAAGACATGGCTTGGCAGTTAGGGCTGGACTGTTCCCATGAGGCACAGGGTCAGACTGATTTGCATATGGCCATGTCTGAACTGGGGTGGCAGAGTGAGCTAAAGAATGATGATGGATTAAACCCAGATCAGTTGACTGGGGGTGAGTGTTTGCAATGTTCAACACTCCGTCCATCATCCCCTTTGGTTTTGCTATGTTCGCCCTAAGTTGGCAGGGTATGCCCAGACGTGGGTCCCTTGCTCACTTTGCCACTGGATTCAAGATAGCCTGGCTGATGACGGCTGTAAGCCAGAAACCGGTCCCAGGATGCTTGTTTCTGGTCCAGGGAAGACATGGCTTGGCAGTTAGGGCTGGACTGTTCCCATGAGGCACAGGGTCAGACTGATTTGCATATGGCCATGTCTGAACTGGGGTGGCAGAGTGAGCTAAAGAATGATGATGGATTAAACCCAGATCAGTTGACTGGGGGTGAGTGTTTGCAATGTTCAACACTCCGTCCATCATCCCCTTTGGTTTTGCTATGTTCGCCCTAAGTTGGCAGGGTATGCCCAGACGTGGGTCCCTTGCTCACTTTGCCACTGGATTCAAGATAGCCTGGCTGATGACGGCTGTAAGCCAGAAACCGGTCCCAGGATGCTTGTTTCCGGTCCAGGGAAGACATGGCTTGGCAGTTAGGGCTGGACTGTTCCCATGAGGCACAGGGTCAGACTGATTTGCATATGGCCATGTCTGAACTGGGGTGGCAGAGTGAGCTAAAGAATGATGATGGATTAAACCCAGATCAGTTGACTGGGGGTGAGTGTTTGCAATGTTCAACACTCCGTCCATCATCCCCTTTGGTTTTGCTGTGACTTATAAGTTCACCACACCCTATCACCCACAATGCAATGGTTTAGTTGAGAGATTCAACAAAACCTTGAAGGGCATGATTAAAGGGCTCCCAGAAAAGCTTAGGCGTAGATGGGACATACTCTTGCCCTGCCTTTTATTCGCATATAGGGAGGTGCCTCAGAAGGGGGTTGGTTACAGCCCTTTTGAACTTCTGTTTGGCCACCCTGTGAGGGGTCCACTGTGCTTGGTGAAGGAAGGATGGGAGTTACCTCTCAAGCCCCCAAAGCAAGATATAGTGGACTATGTACTTGGTCTCCGCTCCAGGATGGCTGAGTACATGAAAAAGGCAACCAAAAACCTTGAGGCTAGCCAGGAACTTCAAAAGGCCTGGCATGACCAAAGAGCTGTTCTGACTGTTTACCAGCCAGGACAGAAGGTGTGGGTGTTGGAGCCAGTGGCCCCAGCAGCTCTCCAAGATAAATGGAGTGGACCCCACACTATTGTTGAGCAGAAGGGTGAGGTCACTTATTTAGTAGACCTAGGAACCCCCAGGAGTCCCCACAGGGTTCTCCATGTCAACAGGTTAAAACCATATGTGGACAGGGCAGACATGGGCTTGCTCATGGCTACTGATGAAGGGCAGGAGGAAGAGAGTGACCCACTCCCTGACCTGCTCTCACAGAACCCTGACGATGGGTCAGTTGATGGTGTAGCCTTGGCAGGCAGCCTCACTACCCAGCAACAAACTGATTGCAGGCAAGTCCTCAATCAGTTTAGACATATGTTTTCACTGACACCCAGTCAGACCACCTGGTGCACTCATGAAGTGGACACTGGGGACAGTCTGCCTATTAAAAACAAGATTTATAGGCAACCTGACCATGTCAGGGACTGTATCAGGACTGAAGTCCAGAAAATGTTGGAATTGGGAGTTATTGAACCCTCAGATAGCCCTTGGGCTAGTCCAGTGGTCCTTGTACCGAAACCTCACACCAGTGGTGGAAAAAGAGAGATGAGGTTTTGTGTGGACTACAGGGGTCTCAATGCAGTCACTAGGACTGATGCCCATCCAATACCCAGGGCAGATGAGCTCATAGATACTTTGGCCTCTGCCAAATATCTCAGCACATTTGACCTAACAGCTGGCTACTGGCAGATCAGACTAGCTGATACTGCAAAGCCCAAAACAGCATTCTCAACCCCTAGTGGACATTATCAATTTGTGGTAATGCCCTTTGGTCTGAAGAATGCACCTGCCACTTTCCAGAGGTTGGTGAATACAGTTCTCACAGGACTGGAAGCCTATAGTGCAGCATATCTAGATGATATTGCTGTCTTTAGCTCCACCTGGGAGGATCACCTGGTCCACCTCAGGAATGTTTTACAGGCCCTGCAAAAGGCAGGCCTGACTATCAAGGCCACTAAGTGCCAGATAGGGCAGAGTCAGGTTGTGTACCTGGGCCACCTTGTGGGTGGAGGCCAGGTTCAACCTTTGCAGAGCAAGATCCAGACCATCATGGACTGGACTGCTCCCACTACCCAGACTCAGGTGAGAGCCTTCTTAGGCCTGACTGGGTACTATAGGAGATTTGTCAAGGGGTATGGATCAATAGTGACACCCCTGAATGACTTAACTTCTAAGAAAATGCCCAAAAAGGTTCAGTGGACAGTTAGCTGTCAAAAGGCATTTGATGACCTCAAGCAGGCCATGTGCACTGCTCCAATTCTGCAGAGTCCTGATTACTCCAAAAAGTTCATTGTTCAAACTGATGCATCTGAATTGGGGGTAGGGGCTGTACTGTCACAATTGAATGAAGAAGGTCAGGATCAGCCAGTAGCTTTTATTAGCAGAAGGCTGACCCCTAGAGAGAAACGTTGGTCAGCCATAGAGAGGGAGGCCTTTGCTGTGGTCTGGGCTCTGAAGAAGTTGAGGCCATACTTGTTTGGTACACACTTCCTGGTTCAGACAGACCATAAGCCCCTCTTATGGCTAAAACAAATGAAGGGTGAAAACCCCAAACTGCTTAGGTGGTCCATTTCCCTACAGGGGATGGACTTTACAGTGGAACATAGGCCTGGGAGTAACCATGCGAATGCAGATGGACTCTCTAGGTATTTCCACTTAGAACATGAAGACTTAACTGGGCAAGGTTAGTTTAATGTCCCTACGTTTGGGGGGGTTGTGTAGGAGAGTAGGATCTGCTTCACATGGGTACCCCCACTTTTTGCTGATGCTTCACTGTTTTTCGACATTAGTCTGGCTGGGGCCCTGCTAATCAGAACCCCAGCCTAGCTGCTTCCTCTCTAAAATGGTTTCCATGTGCCTTAGGCACATCACTGATTGGGATCTGGAGTGCCCTTATAAGTCCCTAGTATATGGTATACTATGTACCAAGGGCATAGGTACCTCAGAGGCCTGCCAGGGGCTGCAGCATGTATTATGCCACCCCTGGAAGGCCATCCAAACTGACACCACAGGTCTGCTACTGCAGCCTGGGTAAGGTGGCGCATGCACCCCTTACTGTGATATAGGTTACCTATATCACTAAATACATACACACATATAAACCTATAAGTCACTCCTAAGGCAGGCCTTATCAATCCTAAAGGCAGAGTGCATGGTTCCTATGTGAGAGGGTGCCCCTGCATGAGCAGGGCCCCTCTGCAGCGTTCGGAGACCATCTCTGATGCTGTTTGTAGTGCAGCCTGACCATATACTCTTAAGCGCATTACATCCTCGCGGTAAAATGCTAACTTTGGAATGGCTGCACCTAAACATGTCGTGTTTGGTGTCAAACATCTTGGAATACTACCCCCCCGCCAATCCTGGCGGCGGGGGTAGCATTCCACCCTTCTAGAGGGAAAGACATGTTAACTCTGACTAGTCCGGTAACTTCTTTCCAGAGCCCTGGCATCACAAAATGGATGCTGCTGCCACAGACACGAGTCTGGCCGCCTGCTGCTGGACGAAACTCCGGGAGGGGAGGCCTGGACAATAGGTTTCCTGTCCCAGGGAGGTGTGTATTGGGGCTGGGCGGGAGCACTTTCGGGTGCTTTGAAGTCCTGCACTGGGGGCACATTTGGTGTCCCTGTGCATACCCCAGTTCAAACCGGATCAGGGGCTTGCAGCCCCTGCTTTGGCGCGAACTGGACAAAGGGAAAGGGGTGTAGCCACCCCTCTGCCCTGACCCACCCATAGGTGGGGCCACAGAGTAGTCCAACCCCTATCTTTAGTATAAAGGTAGGAACCCAGTCCTTAGGACTTTAGATTATCCCTGGACGAAACTCTGAAACTGAATCCTGGACCTTCGACGCTCTACTCACGATTAGAGGACAGAAGAATCTCCCTTGGGGTCAAGGAGTGACTCCCCTGCTTGGCAGGCACCAAAGAAGCATCTGTCTGGTTCGCATTTCTGAAGCTCCCGTCGGACGCCGAAGTCATCGCATCACCAGAGGTGGATTCTCAGACTTCCCCGAGGCTACCCTGAGTCCCCAGCAAAGCTGAGGCCCGTGGCTATCGTGGGTGACTTGAGACCGTGACCCCTGGACACCGAGCACATTTGCAAGTGCATCCTCTTCTGGGTCTCCCAAGAAGTCGTGCTTTGGGCTCCGAGTAGCCCTAGCCTCCAGCACCACCTGCACCGAAGATCACTGGCCCCCACTCCACGAGTGTCCTGTAAGCCAGATCCACGTGCGGCGTCACGAGGCTCCTTCGCGGTCGCTAACCCGTTGGCTAGTAGCCCTTAACGAAGGCCAATCCTTTTCTTACTTGGCATCCTGGTTGCTCCAGGCCTGCCCTCACTTACCCTCGCTGGGTGAGTTCCACAGACCTTGCTGGTCTGCACCATCGACGATCTACATCTTCACCGAGACTTGCCGTTGCCAAGGCTTGTTGGGTCCAATCCAGTCGCTGACACCTCAGCACTCGACAGACATCGTGTACCAGCCCGAATCCTGCTCCTGGTCGCCGACAACGCCTCCTGGACCTCGTGGCTGAAGAGTCAAGACGACCGTCAACGCACCTGAAGCACTCGACATCGGTGGGCATCTGTCCATCGCCTTCCTGGTCACTGGCTAGTGACGCAGACTCTGTCCCCTCTGCTTTCAGGTTCTTCAGAACTCCGATCCACTCTTGGATCCACCTGGACACTTTTCTCTTGGCCGCCAGCAGCACTTTGCAGCAGATCGCCATTCGAATCGACGAGCGAAACCCGACCCCGAAAGGCACCTATGCACCCGGCTTCCCTGGGTGAGGTAACACGAGTACTCCGGTGCTCCCGTGGGTAGAGACTCTTCAAAGTCCTAGATCTCAAAGGGTTTTGTCCTAGTCCTCCTTTAAGTGTCCCTTTTCTCTAATTTCCCGATCCCGACTTTCTCCATAGAAGTCAACGGCGTATCGCGGTTGTGTATTTACACTGCACGCGTCTCCCGTAGGTCCCCTGTGTCACTACCTTGGGTGGTTCCTTGTGGTCCAAGCACTTCTAGAGGCTCTAGGCCTGAGTGTTTAGTTCAGTCGTGGTTCGCATACCACTTTATTGGTATATGGTTTGGTACGCCCCTAGGGCCCAAACGTGTATTTGTGCTATTACTGTGATTTAATAACTTCTAACTTATGTACTTCGAACTCTAGCCTCATAAAGAGACTAGAGGGGTGTGTTTAGCAATAAATACATATATTTTGAATATATACCTGGTGTGGTGCTCTTTCATTTGATCACTCAAGAGATTATAGACTGGTAAAACAAGCTGCTTTACATTCCTTCAAGACTTAGCCTGAAGGCTGCTCTCCATAGCTACCACTAGGATAGCTTTCAATAAGGTTGTCTTTAACCTATCTCCAATAAGGGGTTGTTTGGACTGGTGCAAAGTGCCCACTATAATTAGTGGACAGCATATACCAGGCCAACTTCTCACAAGGAGGGACAGTTCTCCAGTGCTTGTAAATGGAGGGGCTGGAGCAGGGACAGTTCCCCAGTGCTTGTAAGTGGAGGGGTTGGAGGAGGGCCAGTTTTCCAGTGCTGATAAATGGAGGGTTTGATGGAGGGCCAGATCTCCAGTGCTTGTAAATGGAGAGGTTGGAGGAGGGCCAGTTCCAGTGCCTGTAAATGGAGGGATTGGAGAAAGGCCAGTTCTATAGTGCTTGTGAATGGGGAAGTTGAAGGAGGGCCAGTTCCAGTGCTTGTAAATGGATTAGTTGTAGGAGGGCTAGTTCCAGTGCTTGTAAATGGGGAGGTTGGAGGAGGGACAGTTGTCCAGTGCTTGTAAATGGAGGGGTTGGTGGAGGGACAGTTCTCCAGTGCTTGTTATTGGAGGCAGTTTGAGGATGGCCAGTTCTCCAGTGCTTGTAATTGGAGGTGGTTGGGGGAGGGCCAGTTCTCCAGTGCTTGTTATTGGAGGCAGTTTGAGGATGGCCAGTTCTCCAGCGCTTGTAATTGGAGGTGGTTGGGGGAGGGCCAGTTCTCCAGTGCTTGTAAATGGAGGGGTTGGCGGAGGGCCTTTGACTAATGACACAGGGAAGGGTGGTGAGGCTCAGGGTCTTAACTGTTTGCGAAAAGGCCATGGGATAGGTCGTGAGGGGCCTCTGAGAAATGCCCATGGGATGAGGTGAGGCACAGGCCCTCTTTTTTTATTAACATCTGTTATTTACAGTGCTTAGTAAAAGGAGAAGTGTGGTGTGAAGCAATATATAGAAGTCATTAATATCATCAAGATGCAGAGGGACAGCATGTTTGAGCCTAGAGTGATGGACCATGGGAGGGGGCAAACAGCAGTGGCTCAATAGTTTTGAAAGAGGCAATAGCTGGCTGTGGGTCCCTTTTGATGGCCCAGGAAGGGGGCGAGGCTCAGGGCCTTATTTTATTTCTTGCATTGGCTTAGACAGCAGACTTTTGGGGGTTTTGGAGCCATGGCATGTGGTGGGATTTAGAGACATACTGTGAAGAAGGAAAGCATTAAAATAAATGACAAACTAATAAACTGCCTAAACATTAAAAAATAATCGGATCCTGGAGCTATTGTAGCAAGAATGGACTGCAGCAGAATATCTCAGAACTGCATTTTGTTTTCCAGGACCATGTTTACAGTATGTGGTTGATGAATTCTTATATACATAGTGTAAACGTAAAAAATTAAAAAGCACTCCATACTGAAAATCAGCTCCCACATCTACATTTTCTGTCCATCTCAGGATATTCCCTGTGTCGCAGAGGGGCTGTGAGTAAGAACACTGGGGCTTATTCATCAAACGTTTACGCAGCGCAGCAAGTTACCTTACTGCGTGGTGTGAAAGGGGAAGGGCAGGAATGCTCCGTATTTAACATCATACAGTGCATTTCTGTCCTTTCCTTGCGCTGGCGCCCTTTTGGTTTCCTAGCCCCTTGCACCATGGTGCAAGGGTGCCTGTGTTGTAGGCAGGATTGTTTTTGTGCAGGAAGGGGCATCTTTCTGCACAGAAACAATCCTCAGAAGCATTTTCCTCTTTCTAGGTGTGCTGCAGAATGCAGGTCACTTAGAAAGAGGAAACAACGAGGAGAAATAAAGATATTTCTCCTCATTGTTCCTCCCCTGGAGAGGTGCAATATTTTGACGCTTTCCCAGGTTTACCATTGTTGGTAAATCCGGGAATGCACCAAAATCCATGGGTGGATGCGTAGGAACACCCACGCTCCACCCATGGAACGCCTCCCTGGAGCAGAATAACACAACGCAGCGATTTGCACTGCGTTGCGTCACTCCAGATTTATCAAGTCATGCAGGGCTACACAAGGTGACCTTGCGTGGCTTGATAAATCTTACTTTAGAGTTGTTTCGCTCTTGTGCCTCCCTTGCATGGCGCAAGGGCGACGCAACACATTGATAAATATGCCCCACTATGTTTACATAGCTGCCAAGTGACTTTTAATCAAACTGTAAGTTGAATTCTGGGTCTTGCAGTTTGCTTTGAGCATTGCCGTGCCTCAAATCCCATCCACCAAGTGTTGTTGGATTAAAAGCCAGGACTGGCAGAAGATGTCACACTCGACCTGTGCAGCTATACCTAACTCTGAACAACTGCTCTAAGATCTGCTTCCAGGATGAATGACAGGAACCCCTGAAATGATTTAATAAGTCCTGTGCCCCTCATCTCCCCTCCCCCCCCCTTTTCTCAATGCTAAAACTTTAGAGCAGGTGCAGGACTTGAAACCATTTTGTCAGCAGGGACTTCTCATAAAACATTTGACGACCTCTCTTCAAAGTGTATTGTGTTTCCTTTAGGGTCTCAGAGACCAAAACATATCATCTAAGGTGGCTTGGGGTGGGAGGTCAGGCTTTTGAGCTCAAACCTTCTATTAAGGTTGTGATTTACTTTATTTCCACACTGAGTTCTACCCTAACTGCCTTGTAGCATAGGATTTAATTGCCCTGTTTAGTCTTGGACATGGAGATGGAACTTCTTTCCATCATTATGATACCGGTCTCAGTTTGCAGCAAATGTGCATTTGCTTCCAAAAACAGTTTGGATGGGTCCTCCATTCACAATAATGCAATTCGTCTTTGGACTCCGAGGATATTTTTTAAAAACCTACTACCGATTTACAATCTATGGTCTAACCCTTCTGGTCTAAGACAAGGGTCTTCATACTGGGGGGCGGGCCCCACTACGGGGGTCACAAGTGATCCCGGAGCGGCTCCAGACTCTGGCCAAAAGAAGCATTATGCTGCTAACAGTGCTTTGGTTTCAGCAGAAAAAAAAGAGCGGCAGGTAAGCGGCTCTGTAATTGGCCATCACTAACATCTTTTGTCATTTATATCCTGGCTGGGAGAAGGTATTAATAGGGAAGGGACTCCAAATATTCTTCAAACCCCCACCACATTTCTAATAATCAGACTGTGGATAATTTTACATTTTTAGTAAGGCCTGCCTGACCAGAATAGTATGTTTAGCAATCATGTATTTGATTGTATTTTCAAAATGGTAACATAACTTAACTGCAGTGTTTAAATAAGTCTAGGCATATTTAAACTTTGCTAGTTTAATAGAATAAAGGTGAAAGAATTTTGAAGGGAGCCCCTGTGATTTAGTTTTTTCACGGGGGCGCAGCATTAAAAAGTTTGAAGACCACTGGTCTAAGAGCTGTGCTTTAGAAACTGGTATCAATGCTACTCAACTCATAGTTGTGGTCACTGTAATTGGGCACCCAGGTGCTGAACTTGTCATGTCTTTCCAGAAGAATGTGTGGGCCTGGGGAGGCTTCAGCCTGCTGGGTCCTAATGTCCACACAACAGGGACATCAGGTGTCGCTTATCTTCTAAAGAACAACATCTTGTGCTGAAAGTAACGCCTGGTTAGCATGGAGGGCTTGGTGCATCTACATAGTAGTGAGCCTAGAAATAGGTGGCAAGAAAGACCACGTTTAACTGGGACTGCGATGGCGCTCTCTGGTTTCCAACCTTGGCATATTTTTGCTATTGTGGACAAACCCATGGCTGTCACTGATATTTTGGAGACCTTGGCATAATGGTTCCCATCCTTGGCATATTTTGGCTATTGATGACATAGTTGTGGCGATCACTGATACATTGGAGACCGTGATATAATGGTTCCCGTCTTGTGCATATTGTTGACATAGTTCTTGCTGCCCCTGCAATAACTGTGGACCTAGTATAATGGTGCCCTTCGTTGAAAAAGTGCAGGAGTTTTTGACATAACTGTTGCTCTCATGGCAGGTTAATGGCCCTCATACACTGGTGCTAATCATTGATCTGCAGGGTCCCTTCTTGACAGTAGTCTAACTTTCCCTGGCATCTCTGGAAAATCTCAAAATCTCTGCCATATGAGATGATAAATCAGCATGAAAGGGGGACTCTGTCCATTGGTGCGTTTGGGTACTTGATGAAAATGAAAGCTGGTATTTAAGGACCAAACATACATTTACTAACAATGAAAAGCTGTGTGATTTAGGACAAAAAGTTCGACACTTTTGTTTGAAGGAATTGGCAGAATTTTTCCAAAATAAAAAAATTGTATCAGATATCAAAATGTAAGTATTATAAGAAAGTGGCAAGTTCATTTAAAAAAAAATGTATTTAACTTTGATATTTGAGTGATGGCTCATGCTGAGTTTGGGAGAGAAAGTATTGATCTTGGGTCCTTAGTACCAGAGGACACCAACCACTAGTGCTGATATTCCAAGATATGAGTGGTTACATTTCATACCTATATTGATGAATACATTTATGAGATTACCACTACTACCTTTCAAAGCTTGAACATGTAAGATTGGTGCAACCTGTCTGCAGTGTCTGACCATGTAAGGTGTCTGTAAATTGAGCAGTAAGCACACCTGTATGAACTGGTAGCCTCTAACTAGCTCTGCTGTCTGTGGTGTGTGATGTGTGAATGTGAGTGTGACAATGGCTGTTGGAAATACCATTTCACAAGCAAGGTTGTCTGAATCATATATTGTTTTTTTCAGACGATGTGATTACAACATTGTTCTTAAATAAATGTAGAGTAAATTCTTTTTCAGTTTCTGTGTGTTAATTTCGGTTTGATAAGCCTCTCACAGTAGGTCCATGACCCAGTTGGAGTTACATCATCCCATTTGGGGTTGTGAGAAAAGTGAGGCTTCTTAACTGTATGGGTTGCTCCCATTCTTTGTCTAAAAAGAGAGAGGCCTGGTCAGCACACGTGAGCGCTTCAGCATGTTGTGGACTGACGAGGAAGCGCTCTTCTGTAACTCTAGGAAGCTGCACCCATTTCACATCCCTTGTCTCATATTGTGGATTCTCCTGGCTACTACCACTTTGAGACCTCCCTCTCCGCGTGGTTGTTTAGGGTAACATTGGCCCTCTTCCATTCTTAAGTTTGGCCTCACCCGACTCCTCTGCTATAAGGGAGGAAGGATAATGACAAGTCAGTGTGTCTGAATAGCATGGTGATGGAGGAAAAGTACTATATTGACAGTGGTCAGCCATGGATAGGTCTCCTTCACATCCCAAATCACCACCGCCCAACTGCAGGGGTCAGTGAATATGGGAATACAGACAAGGCATCCCCTCCCTGTTTCTTGTCAGTGTCCATTAGCGGGAAGGTTTAAGTACCCTTAGGGAATGGTCAGGTCAGTGCAGTGCAGCGGCTATGAGGCCACAGGGTCACAAACAGAATTGTATAACTTTTCATTTGTCCACCATGGGTTTTCCAGGCAATTCCTAGTGAACACACGAAAGGTGATGGGAGGAATGCTTGCAGATAGTTTAACCACATGCTATCGCTCGCTGTAGGATTCTAAATTATTGTTTTTAGCCCACCATGCCACCTCAGAATAGGCCAGCTGTTAGACCTGGCACCATTGCGTGGGTCTCCCTTCCATTTTTTTTGCCTGTTGCCTCCTATGTTTTTGCTGTGTTTTTACTGGTCTAGATGCTTTGGGCACTTTGCCACTGCTGTTCAGTGCCAAAGGGCAAGTGCTCCCTATTGTAAATTGTTGTAATGGATTAGTGACTCCATGATTGGCTTATTTTATTTTCTTGTCAGACCCTAGTACAGTGCACCATGAGTGCCCAGGGCCTGTAAATCAAATGCTGCTGGTGGGCGTGCAGCACTGATTATGCCACCCACAGAAGCAGCTTGTAAAATATGGCTCAGGCCTGCCATTGCAGAGCCTGTGTGCAGTCTGGGACTGCCATGTCGACTTGGCAAGTGCACCCACTTGCTAGTCCCTCCTAAACCTTCCATTTTCTACATGTTAGTCACCCCTAAGGTAGGCACAAGGTACCCCTATGGGCAGGGTGCATTGTATGTGAAAGGTAGGACATGCCGTGGTGTGTGTGGCATGTCCTGATAGTGAATTACAGCCAATTTCGTTTTTCACTATTGCAAGGCTATCTGTTCCCATAGGCCAGAATGGGCAGTTTGATTATAACATCTTATAAGCATAACTGACCCAAGGAACAAGATAGGAAAATAAAGTTTAGTATGCCTGAACTCAGAATGTTCAAATACATCTTTTAGTGTGGGTGATTTTTACCTTCTGGGTTTGAAAATACCACTTTTAGAAAGTATGTATTTTCTTGCCTAACCATCCAGTATGCCTCTGCTAGGTTTGTGTATTCCATGTCTGGTTTGTGAGTGACAGGGGGCTGGAGAGGGCTTTGGCTCCAGCAGTCTGATGAGTCAGGGCTGGGCTGAATAGGACCTGGGTTGAATAGAGAGTAGGGGGAGGAGATTTCCTTTCACATGTCTGAGCCTACATAGAATAGAGAGTAGGGGGAGGAGATTTCTTTTCAGCTACCTGGGCCAGGTCTGCTTTCAACAATGCTGCACCTCCTGCCAGGAAGCTGCACCAGGGAGGACAGAACTGGTTTGGGCTGGGTACAGACACTCTCTGCCTTCAGAGAACAAAGGATTTTGGAGTATAAATATTGGGGCCCAGACCCCAGAACTTTAGATCACTTCTGGGAATCAAGACGAACATTTGCCAAGGAGAGAAACCAAGGAAGCTGAAGAAGGAGACTGCCCCTGCACTGGTGATTGTTTGGGGTTGGCCTGCAGTGGTTACTTATTGCCAAGGAAAGCAGAAAAGGAACTTTGTGTGTACTTTAATCATCTTGAGGAAGATCTCCAAGGGCTTGAAGCTGAGCTTGCCTCCTGTTCTGCAGTCTCAGGGACACAAAGACTTTACCCCCAGCTGCCCCTGAATTTCCTTGCTGGGAATTCTACCTGCAGAGAGGTGCCTGCTGTTGTTTTGGGCCCTCTAGAGACTGCGTGTGGCTGGGAGCTGGAAGCGCAACGCAATGAGGAAGAAGCGTGTTGCTGCCGCTGCTGTTGCCGTCGCATCGCCGAAGAAGCGTGCCGCCACCGCAGCTGTTTGCCGTCGCATCACCGAAGGAGCGCGTCGCAGGGCCTGTCGCGGCTCAAGAAACCATCGATTTCGCTGCACGGCCGCCGGGCGTGCACGCTTCGCATCCAAGTTGTCGCATCACATCAAAGACGCCATTTTGTCGCATCGCACCAGATCGTCGCATCGCATCGAGGCGCCATCTTGTCACATCGCACCGGATCACAGTAAGAAACAGACGCTTCGCCTCCTCTCCGGTAAGGAACAGACGCATTGCCTTCCCTGGTCTGCAGTAAGGAACAGGTGCGCCGCCTCCCCCGAAGCAAGGAACTGACGCATCGCCTTCCCTGCGACCCTTTTGTTTATGTTGCGTTACGCATCCCAGGTACTTTGAGAGTAAAGTGTCGCATTTACCATCTACATTGAACTAAGCTATTTCTACCATTTGAAACTCATATTTTTGAATACTGTATTGTGGATTTTTGTTGTTTGGTCTTGTGTTAAGTCTCGATAAAGATTACTTATTTTTCTAAACTGGTGTGGTGTCCATTTGTAGTGTTTTCACTGTATTACTGTATGTGTTCACAAATGCTTTACACACTGCCTCTGAGATAAGCCTGCCTGCTCGTGCCAAGCTACCAAGGGGGTGAGCAGGGGTTATTTTAGGAGTGTAGCCCCCTTACCCTGACTAGAAGCAAGGGCCCCTACTTGGTCAAAGGTACCTACCTCTGCCAACTAGAGACCCCCATTTCTAACATTGGTGGTCAGCGGTGAGGATTTGGACTTGCATTTGTGACTCATATACAGTGATTGGTGTACACTACTAGTGAGTGCAGACCATAACGCGACCACATACATTGTGGTAGAATTTTTTCCTTGGGACTTCTATTTTTGCTAGAAACTACCAATCCTTGTTACAATGAGCAAAGCAGCATCTATGGATCTACAATTTGAAGAAGATAGGATTGATGCCTACACTGTGCCACAGCTTAATACCCTCTGTAACAGATTTAAAATCTCTGTGAAAGGCATCACCAAGAAGGAGGAGTTCCAAAAGGCGCTGAAGGCCTGGTTGGAAGCTAGAAATACTCCTGAACATCCTGAAGAGCCTAGGGAGGAGGCAGAGAATACAGATGGGCAGCTAGATGGGCCATTGGGTCTGACCGGGGAGAAAGTACCTTCCAGGGCAGGCAGCAGTGTTTCTTCAAAGGGCCTGTCCCCAGAAGAGCTGGAGGACAGGGAGAAGGATAGAATGCATAGGATGGAGCTAGCTAAGCTCAAACTGGGTGGTCAGATGGAATTAGAAAGCAAGAAGTTAGCCTTGGAAGAAAAGAGAATGCATTTAGAGAATGAGAGAATGTTGAGGGAATTGGAATTGAAAGCAAAGAGCTTAGAGATGGCAGCACACCATCCATGCCTGTAGAGGCAAGAGTATTCATCCCCAAAGATGTAATTAAGGAGTTCCACAAGCATGAAGATATTGGGCAATGGTTTAAGGCCTATGAAGTGGCCATGACCTCCCACCGGGTCCCTGAGAAGGATTGGGGAGCAGGGTTGTGGGGGCGGTTTCTCAGTGATGGGCGGGACACCTTGTTAGACTTGCCCTCTGAGGACCAGAATTCCTATGTCCACATGAAGGAAGCCTTAATGACCAGGTATGGGTTGACCCCAGAGCTTTATAGACAAAGGTTTAGAAATTGTAAGAAACTGGAGTCAAGTACTTGGGTGGAATATGTGTCTTTTTTTTGCAGAGCATTGGATGGTTGGGTGAAGGGTAGCAAAGTAAATGATTTTGAAGTGCTCTATGATTTGATTGCATGGGAGCACTTGTCAAGTAATTGTTTTCCAGAGCTACGCCAGCACCTGATTGATAGTAAGCTGACTATCCCTAGGAAGCTTGCTGAGGAGGCGGACTGCTGGGTTAGTACCCGGGTCCACAAGGGTCATGTGGGAGACTTCGCCAAAGGTGGGCAGGGTCCCCAGCAGAAGAGTGGGGGGGGACAAGGGTAAACAGAGGGAGTTCCAGAAAGGGCCCCAAAGTAATCCCCAAGGGAACCAAGGGAAGGGTTCCCAGCCTCCCCCTGAGAAGAAGTCAGGGGCTCGACAGATAAGCCTGTTCAAAAGGAGCCCAGGAAATGTTATACTTGTGGTCAGGTGGGCCACTGCTTCTGGGATCCTAAGTGTCCCATGAAAGCGAATGCAGCACCCACTGGTGCACCGCCCCGGCAGATGGCTAGTGTAGCCCTGGGGGAGGAGTTGGGTGCCCAAGGTGGGTGGGGTCCAGCAGAGATGTCCCTGGTCTCTTTAGGAGACAGTGAGATGGTCCCTATGACCCAGCTGCCTGATAACACTAAGAAATACAGGCCATCAATGGCCATAGGGTGGAGGCTCTGAGAGACACCGGAGCCAGTGTGACAGCTGTCAGTTGTCGGCTGGTGTCTGAAGAGCAGGTGATCCCCCATGCATTTTACCCTGTAGTTGCCGCTGACAACTCAGAGAGCCACTGTAAGGTGGCCCAGGTTCCCTTTGAGTGGGGGGGGGGTCTCAGGTACCTTTCAAGTAGCTGTGAGGCCAGCCATGCCTGTTGACTGTCTGCTAGGCAATGATTTGGAAAGCTCTCCTTGGGCTAATGTGGAGAGAAGGTCTCATTTGGAGATGTTGGGTCTGCCTGAGTGGGCGTGTGTGACCACTCAGTCCATGGCAGCCAGTAAGGGTATTCAAGAGGACCTGGAGCCTGAAAGAGTGGCCCAGGTGCCTGCCTTAAAGAGGCAGGGGACGCGGGAAACCAGCCCCCAAAGTTCCCACGGTCCAGGAGGCAGACCTTGAGGGGGAGGCCCTGGAACCTACAGGGGAACAAATAGCTGAACTGGGGGACCTGCCTGAGCTGACCCATTGGCAGCAGGAAGGAGGACCCTCCAGGGAAGAGTTCTGCGAGGAGCAGAAGAAGTGCCCTTCTCTTGTGGGTTTGCGGCAACAGGCCACAAACCAGGCAGCAGGTGATCAGTCTGGATCACATTGGATCTACTGGGAGAATGGTCTCCTGTATAGCGAGCCTAAGGTTGCTGAGCCTGGGTCAGCCCGTGTGCCGGTGGTACCCCAGCGCTTCAGAGCCTTCCTACTGTGTCTGGCTCATGATGTGCCTTTAGCAGGACATTTGGGGCAAGACAAGACCTTTGAACGGCTTGTCACCCACTTTTATTGGCCCCAAATGCGCAAGAGTTCAGATACTCATTGCAGGACCTGTCAGACTTGACAGGCAAGTGGTAAGAGTGGGAGGAAGCAGAAGGCTCCTCTCCAACCGTTCCCTGTGGTCAGCAACCCCTTTGAAAGGGTGGGCATTGACATTGTGGGGCCTCTGGATCCCAAGACAGCCATGGGCAACAGGTTCATCCTGGTCTTGGTGGACCATGCCACCCGGTACACGGAAGCCATCCCTCTCAGGACTGTGACGCCCACGTGGTGGGACGTGCATTGATGGGGATTTTCTCCCATGTGGGGTTCCCCAGAGAGGTGGTGTCAGACCGTGGTACCAACTTCATATCTAGGTATATGAAGTCCCTGTGGCAGGAGTGCAGTGTAACCCAAAAGTTCACCACTCCTTACCACCCCCTAGGTAATGGGCTGGTTGAGAGATTCAACCGGACCCTAAAGGGCATGATTATGGGTCTTGAGGAACCTATGAGGCGTAAGTGGGACGTCCTCTTGCCATGCCTTCTGTTTGCTTACAGAGAGGTGCCACAGAAGTCCTTAGGGTTCAGTCCCTTTGAACTGCTGTATGGTCACCCTGTAAGAGGACCTCTGAGTTTGGTAAAGGAAGGCTGGGAGAAAGCTCCCAGTAAACCTCCCCAGGATGTATATAGCTACATGCTGGCCTTCAGAAACCAAACTCGGCGTTTCAGACAACTCGCTCAGGCGAATCTGGAAGCCAGCCAGGAGGAGATGAAACGGTGGTATGATCAGAATGCCACTCTGATCGAGTTTCAGCCTGGACAGAAAGTGTGGGTCATGGCCCCCGTGGAGCCTTGTGCGCTCCAGGATAAGTGGACCGGACAATTTGAGGCAGTGGAGCGCAAGAGTGATGTCACCTACTTAGTGGACTTGCAGTCTCCTAGGAACCCTTTGCGGGTCCTACATGTAAACCGCCTGAAACCCCACTTGGAGAGGTCCGAAGTGGGCATGCTCCTAGCGACAGATGATGGAATGGAGGAGGAGACTGAGCCTCTTCCTGACCTCCTGTCTGCAACAGAGCAAGATGGGTCAGTGGACGGTGTGAACCTCTCTTCCGCCCTGACCCCTGAGCAGCAGGATGACTGTCGCCAACTGTTGGGACAGTTTCCTGATCTGTTCTCCCTGACTCCCGGTGTCACTGAGTGGTGCGTCCATGATGTGGACACTGGGGACAGCCCTCCTGTAAAACACAAAACTTACAGAGTGACTGACAGGGTGAGAGCTTGCATCAAGGAGGAGGTCTCCAAGATGTTTGCCTTAGGGGTGATTGAGTCCTCTAACAGCCCTTGGGCCAGCCCAGTGGTCTTGGTCCCAAAGGCTGCCGCGCCTGGTGCCACACCCGAACTCCGGTTCTGTGTGGATTACTGAGGATTCAATTCAGTCACCAGGACTGACGTGCACCCCATCCCCAGAGCGGATGAGCTCATTGATCGGTTAGGGGCTGCCCGGTACCTCAGTACGTTTGACTTAAAGTCTGGGTACTGGCAGATCGCCTTAATTGATGGGGCAAAAGAGAGGTCAGATACTCCACACCAGATGGGCACTACCAATTCCGGATTATGCCCTATGGGATGAAGAATACCCCTGCCACCTTTCAGAGGTTGGTCAACCAGGTGTTGGCTGGACTGGAAGATTTCAGTGCCGCCTACCTGGATGACATCGCAGTGTTCAGCGCCAGTTGGGAAGAACATCTGCGCCACCTCTGGGAAGTGTTGATGGCGCTGCAGAGGGCAGGCCTCACGATCAAGGCGAGTAAGTGCCAGATCGGGCAGGGTTCCGTGGTGTACTTGGGACACCAGGTTGGGAGCGGCCAGGTGGCGCCCCTACAGCCCAAGATTGATACCATCCTGGCTTGGGAACCCCCCAAGACCCAGACAGAGGTGAGAGCCTTTTTAGGACTCACAGCGTACTACAGGAGGTTTGTCAAGGGGTATGGCAGCATTCTTGCACCCTTGACAGAGCTGACTTCCAGGAAGCGGCCCATAAAGTGAACTGGACTGACACCTGTCAGAAAGCTTGTAGTGTAGCTCCTATTTCCCTAATAGGCTCTGCGCATTGGAATAATATATCCTATAGGTTTGACATAGGACTAAGGTCAGTATGTCCCTATCAAGTATATTAAACTTAATTACTTGTGCCAGCTAGCTCAGAGGCCACTAAAAACTCCTTGACAACAAGAAGGGAGTAGTTTCTGGCAGCCGCAAAACATGACCACTGTTTCCCTTTAGAATCAGAACGTGTCCCAGAGTCGTGGAAACAATAGATAACTATTTCACTCAGCTCAGTCGTGCATGCTTAGTTTTCTCCAAGTTACACAGAAAGAAATAGACGGGAGTTTCAATAAAGGATTTAGTGAACAGTCTTGTTTCTGTTGTAAGTAAAACGTGCTGTTACGATCACAAGACAGTATGCGAGATAAATAATGTACAGGGTGAGCAGTAGAAATAAATAATACTGCGATAGCATTATCTTTTAGTACATATGCATTTACATAAATAACACAGACTAAAAATGCGAGTACTCATACGATGCGTTGCTAAGCTAATTCTACCCCAATGTACCTAACCTGACCTAGGTGTAGGAAGAGGGAAGAAGTAGGTGAAGTATTCCTTACTATGGTATACTAAGAGTATGTTAAGTCTAGTATGCCTAGTATGCCAAGAGTCCCTCTAGGTTCTAGTCAGCTCCATACCTGAAGAATGAGAGAGGTAGGAATCTCTTTGCCAGACTCGATATCCAACACCCCGCAAGGGAAGTCAGATCACTGGAAGCTGGAAGCTGGGCTCTCTGCGTGCAGAGAAGGCAGCGTCTTCTCAGTGCGTCAGGCCGGGAAACGGGCTCCTCTGAAGTCGAGGTCTCCTCTGGTTTACAGGGGCTAGGGAAGGTATATTTATACCTGAGAGCACCTAAGAATGTTAGCATTGACGTGAGTTGGACAGCGAAAGACGTCATGAATGAACCCCCTAAGGAATAATGGTTCATGCATAATATATGAGTCCTTGAAGAGATCAATAGTCCTGGACTAGGGAAACTCCCGCAGCCTAAGGGTCTGTTCTTCATGAACTCGTTGTGACGTTAGGGTGGATGGATGTCAGAGACCATGCCTGTATTTGGAGTGCATGGTTTAATGCCTAAATAAGGGCTGGGATTTTATGCCTATATAAGGGCAGGGCGAATTGTACCTATATAAGGACATGATACTGGAAAGCCCGTTTATGGATACCCTAAGAGGAATACAACACCCACTCCTCTTTCGTGTGTACGATAATACTAAAATGCTAAACATTTAAAATGCTAAACATTAAAATGGAGTACCGCATATTTCTAAAATTTTTCATAAAACCATTTAAAAAAAGGCATTTAAAAAACCTATTAGAATGCAAAAGGTACTGTACATTTGAAGCATTGCTTTTCATTACAGGCATAAAGTTTGAAAATAAATGCAATTGGAATGAAATAAGCAGTAATATTTAAATGTGACAAAAAATGATCGATAAGTTTCTCAAAAATCAAAGTCATTTCATGTCATGAAAATTAATGAACTGTTTTAGACACACAAGATGACTAAGTGTCCGTGGAAGTACCTTGAAGTCTGTATTATAAGGCTAGTTCTACTTTAAGCAGATCAATGTGCCATTTTCGTTCCCAAAAAAAAAAAATGGGAAAAAGTTCAATTTTGGTAGAGTTCCAAGTTGTTTAAAAATGAAGGCCAAATTTGTCACTGCATCTCTGGAACACTGTATGCCGAATCAGAGTTAGTTCACGGGTCTGGTGTAAACATGAGATCATCTATTTCAATAGACAAAACATCATCCACTGTTGTTGGTGTTAGTTGGAACACCTCGTGTAGTAGATTAATTGCACAGAGATGGGAAGCATTGCTTCCAGCATAGGTTGCCTCAGCAATGTTCGCGTCCGTTGTTACCTGTGTGCCTGGATTTCTTTCTCGTACCTCAGCAGCAGCCGGAAGCGTCTGTGAGATCTCAATGAATGCTGACAGCAGGATAGGAAGCCTCTGGGGACAACACAGAGCATGGGCCGTTATCGGGTCCAGCAGAGTATCGACATCCGTTGGCGTTGCTGATGGAAATGTTAGACAGGTGTCCAACACGCATTCTTGACCGCATAGCAGGCATCGTAGAACAGGTAAGATGCAATCTTGCCAGATTGGTCTGAATGACAGGAACCAAGTTGTATTAAGGTCCCGTAGACGAGTCATGCCCAAAAGCTTTACTATTTGCTCACTGCACTTTCGTTCAAGGAGAGCTTTCTCCATTTCGCTCGGAGTGATGTCTGCGAATAGGCTGGCCATAGCGCAATAGCAGGAAGAGAACTAGAATCCCGGCAACAAGTGCTAGAATTAATGGTATGCCACCAAACACCGAATGTGCAAAGTTCGGGATGATTCCGAGTATTGCCTGGAAAGGTGCTAACAGACCTGAGCAGATGCTCTTAAATACATGTACAATTCCGGTTGTATCAGACATGTTAAAGATACGTGATATCATTTCCACGAAATGTATAGGGCAGTTTGTACGTATTAAAGTCTGTATCTCAGCCGAAGTCCTTGCTATTTGTAGATCATAGGTTTCTTTGGCCGAGGTCAAAGGCACTTTTGCTGTAAAAGCATGGCTTTCATTCTGCTTAGAGTATCAAATCTTATAAAAGAGACGTTCAGCGAAGGCCATAGAGGCGACTCCCTGACTGTGTCTATTGGGGCAAACAATACTTGCATACAGCAAGTGACCCTGGAGTTGACCGTTAGTAGATATGGGATGCCTGGCAGCATTCCGCAGCAGCTCTGATCATTCAACATGAAGTAACTCCCATTAGAAAGTTGTCCAAACGTTGGATTAATCACAGCAGCTGGAGTACCCTGCTGATGGCAAGACAAATTTTCCACTGAACCATTACAAGCCCCGTGCAAGGAAATGTCTTGACATATAAGTGAACCACTCAGTGCAAGTTTACAGTTTGAACCGCTCTAAAACACTTCACGATCCCCACTCCAACATCTATATGTATACGGTAAATCCCAAGATGTCTTAATGTATTCCTTACCCAACCTTTCATATTTGCCTGCTTGCATTTGTCTGAGGCAATACTGAAACTGAAAAGTACTCACAGGTAACGTTATTTTGCCATGAATAAGCCATTCTGTAGCTGGTTTTTCTGGCACAGTGAATGGTAATTTTTCCAGTTTTTGAATGCTCAGCACTGTATACTTTGCTCCTCTTTGTGCCAGTTCGATCTGTTTATCAGTGAGATTGTATTCTGCAAACAGAGCCGTTGTGTTGATGAAACGCCAAGGCACATAGCCCGCTCGCAAAGATTGCAGCGTCCAGCTTAATAACATAATAGAACGTAATTGAGATTGGCCTTGTTGTAACATCGCCAAATCTTGTTCGAGAATGTCGATAGCAGAGGATACAATGCCATCCAATGAATATATTCCGGAGGACAAAGTTGTTAACCCATTGTCGACCACAGAGAGTGTTTTCTCTAAATTAATACGATCAAGTTCACGTATTCGTTCTGCGGCCTCTATCTGTGATACCTTCCAAGCTTCATTATAAGCAGCATAAATGCCGGCATATATGAAACGTTTTTGACGCGGTTTTCTTGGTCCAAGCAAGAATTCCCTAAGGTCTGCGTCCTTTTTAAGTAAGGTTAAGTGTTGTTTCACATCCTGTAGTGTAGACTTATGCAGCCAATCGAGGCATAATTTTCCTACACTGTATGTTGTTACTACCCCCGGATGTTGTCTTTGGACGTATCTTGGGTCTGGCCTATGAATAGTAAAGCCCTGAGTTTTATTCAGGAATCTTTCCTGACAGTTATTCGTGTCTGTGGGCCAGATCAACCATTTTTTCCAAGTAGGATTAGATCTGTTGAGTTGTAGTATATTGTCAACTGTCACCACTGCCTTTGTATTATTTTCACTGGCAGGTGTTGGTACAGAAGGTTTGTTCATCTCCTTAATCTTGGCTAATCCAAGACAAGATGTTTGTTGGATAGTTTCATTCAAAAACATTATTTGTTCTGGGATGATGCAGGCTCTAAATAAAGCTTCTATCCCCTGCACTTGCCAATCTTTAGTACCCCACACAGTTTTTGTGTCTATTGTGTCTTTCCAAAAGTCGAAGCCCTGTCTAGACAGTTGGGCATTAAATAATGCAGAATAAATCTGTTTTGTATTTGTTAACATAATTTTCAGCCCTGTCTTGTTTACATTTTTATAGTAAAACATTTCTGGTTCAGATGTATTGTATCCTGAAAAATATGGAAACTTATTAGCAAATGTTTTTGAACTACTTTTAGGTGGTGTAGGACAATGTTCCCATTGGTTAAACATAAACACATTTCTTGGATATGCAGATTTATGCAAATAATGATGACCATAGTGGTTATAACAATACATTTGTTCATAGTCTGATGAACCCTCTAAATATTCATGTTTAGAAAATGCAGCAGATTTTTCTAGGTCAAACATTATGTCGTTAACAGTCTCAAAGTCCCAATCATCAGAATAGGTACTGGACGTAATTAGATCACTTAGTGAAATTTTAAACAAATGTGGAATGTTCAATTGTTCATTCGGGCCGAAGATATCATAATCTGTTTTGTCCCACACTATACCATCCTGTATAGGAACAGCTGTGATGTTCACTGATGATGAGTCTCTTGCTTCACAATGGGAAGATTTATGAGGTTTCAAAAGTACGTTTACGTCTTTTCCTTCAGTGTTCACATGGATGTATCTGCCACTTATAAGCACGCTTACAGTTGTAACCAAAGCTAGCCAGAGCAGAAAAACAAAAAGTCCAGATGTAATCCAGAGTTCAATCCATGGAGAAACCAAATAAGTCTTTTTCAGAAAGTGAAGAAAGTCTTGTACTTGCTGCTTGAATTTCAATGACACTGGCGTCGTTTCCGGTTCACTCGGATCTTCTGAGAACGTATCAAAGTTTATGAAGTAGCCAGAAGCAGTTCTGTCAATTGTTGGAATTGCATCAGGATTTGTAGAAATCACTGGAACCAGTTCATCACTTGTTACGTTGGTGTAGACAGGTGTATTTGGACGAACTGTTAGTTGGTGTTCAAGAGGGATGAGTTCCATAGCGTTGTTGCATAGTCCTCCGTCTGTTACAGCTGAATTCTCGATTGTTATCAGTCTTTCAGTCTGAACCTCTTGGATAGTAGCGAGAGGAGTGTGTCTGCTACTAGGTCGGAGTCCATGAGGCCTACTGTTTAGTATTGGCCACATACTGTGGTTTGATCAGGTCGATGGACACAAATCTTTTCTCCTTTCTTCCAGCAAGGGGCGGCAGAAGTACTGTTCTTGTTCCTTGAACTGCTAGGACAGGTACTGGTTGTCTGTAAGAAGGTCCAAATTCCTTCTTGACCGCAATTTTTTCTCGGACTAGATCCCCAACTTTTGGAATCCAGACAGGCCTTGCTGGGACAGCCGGTTGATCCCCAGTGGTGGTTGACTATAGGAATACGTTGCTTTGTTTCGTTCTTAATTTGTTTAAGTCCTGTAAAACAGCCAAACGATCTTTGATATCAAATGGTTTATTTTCCACCACTGTGCCTACGTGTTCAATGTCTGGTACCCACATTCTTGTCCCAAATAGGACCTCATATGGAGTGACCCGCCCTAGAGAACTTCTTGGCAGGTTGTTCAATGCACGTTGAACCCCACTAAGGTGTTTGACCCACCCATCACCCGAACCTAATACCCTAGCTGTTATAGACTGCTTTATGTCCCGGTTTTTCCTTTCCACAACCGAATTTCCCTCAGGATGGAATGGAGAGGAGTACCGCAATGCAACGCCCAGACTGGCCATGGCTTCTTTGTAAGCCCTAGAGCTAAACGCAGGACCCTGGTCAGAATGTAGCGTGCCTATTGCGTATGTGCCGATAAAGACTCTCAAATCTTTTATAACAGTTTGAGCTTCAGCCGAGCACTGAGGCCATAACCATAGGAACCTAGATTCAGTATTTGCGGGAATGCCTTTGTCCAGTAGGACGCAGGCGCGTAGATAGTCGAATGCTGTCTAACAGTGGTGTCTGTACTGGGCTGCCGCATTTGCAGCATGGTGTCTGGTGGCTCTCTCATTGTAATTTACAGTCTAAGCAGTTGTTGATGAATATGTGAATTTCTGTATTCATTCCAGGCCACCAGTACATCTCTTTTAACGTCAAAATTGTTTTAGAGATCCCTTGATGTGACAGACCCTCCCCCAAATGTGTTTCATAAATCAAGGCTGCTCTACGTTCCATGTTTGGAATTACCCTATCCCCCACTCCAGGGATTCGAGCAAAAGGAACGTTGTTCGCATCAATTACATACGAGTACTTGAGTGGAAACGTTTTTGGTAACGCTGCACTGCTGCCTTTGCTTGATGCATTGACAGCCAACATTATCTCACCGTCTATTTTTGTTTTGGAACGAGTGATCGCAGCTACGGAAGCCGTCTGCACAGCCCCCTTTGCGGCTTCGTCAGCCAATGAATTCCTGCAACGTGAACGCCATCACGTTGATGACTCAGTGTGTGTATCACGTGAGCCTTTGGTAGTTCGTTTTTCAACTGAACTACTTGTTCCCAAAGCATTTTGTGCTTTATTGTGCCACCTTTCGCATCTTTGAAACCATTTTCAAGCCAGTTTTGTATATAGTCATTATACGACTGAACACAGTAAAAGGAATCGCACACTATTAGTGTGGGGAATTCTCGATCTGTACTTTCAAGTGCCAGTTTGAATGCTTGTAGTTCAGCTCGCTGAGCTGTACAATCCCCTAGAGATTGTGTTTTTGTGACCATAGGTCTGAAGATGCCATCTCGCATGCGACCTTTAGCGATTGCACACGCTGCACTGTAAGCTTGCTTACTCCCTATTGCGGGTTGTGCGGATCCGTCAGTGTAAATTATAAATTCGTACTGATCAAGAGGCAGAATTTCAGTAGGCAGAGGACATTCTTGTTCATATTGTAGGAATGCTTGTGTTTTTAAATCTGGATCAAAAATATATTCAACATCTGTTGCAGCAAGAGAATTAACCCAATGTATCCATCTCGGATGTAATGCTTTAGCATTTGGAATGCTTGCTTTTGTGACCGCTTCTAAAGCCGGTACTGGGGTTACGACAATAATGCGTTTCCCTTGGGCTAAGGCTCTTTCTTTTGCTACAGCGGTTTGAACTGCTGTTAGAATTTTTTCAGTAGAACTGAAGCGCATTTCCGCTTGTGTGTACAAATGAGATTTGTATGCAATTGGGATTTTGTCACCCTCATTGAAGGTTAAGTAGGTGAATCCACATTGACCCGAAATTATTCGGATCACCAAATTGCGTTGACTTACGCGTGTTTGTAAGTGATTTGTTGCTAACATGTTAGCCTGGAGTGAACGCAAAATTTCTGTGTGTTCTTGTGTCCAGTTTTTGATTGAAAAATCAGGTTTGATTAATGCGTAGAGAGGTTTAACCCTTTCTGCATAATTTAGTATGTATGTTCTTCCAAAATTTAGGAAACCCAGGATGGATTGTAAGTTTTTTAGCGTTTTTGGAGGTTGGAGCAGCGCACACTTTTCTAAAAAGTTAGCTGCCAAGCTCTTGCCTTCACTTGAAAGCTCATATCCTAAAAATAGGACATTGAGATGGGCAATTCTGGACTTTTTAAAGTTGAACTTATAGCCCTCAGAGGCGAAACCCAGTATAATGGTGCTCACCCTGTTCAATTGTTTTTCCAGGTCATCGTCCGTCAGATAGAGGTCATCGACATAGGACAATGCCTCATTGTCATAAATTTGTAGTAACTCCGTTACCCTCGCTGAGAATAAACCTGGGCTATTTTTGAACCCTTGTGGGAGTCGACAAAAGTGACGCTGGGTCCCCATTATGGAGAATGCTGTTAAGTACCTGCTTTCAGGTGCTATGTTTTGACAAAAGAAACCATTTGAGATGTCTAATGTGGTTTTATATTTTTTACGCACAATGTAATTCATTAATGCTGTGCTATGTGCATTTTGCACTGCAAAAGTTTTAGAACAAGTGTTTAGGTGTCTGTAATCCAAAACTAGACGATATGTATTGTCTGGTTTGGAGACAGGAAACAAAGGATTGTTCATTGAGGAGGTGCATGTTTCAATCACCCCTTGGTATTCAAGTTGATCTAAGATCTCCCTGACCTGTTTTTTAGCTTCTTGCTTTATAGGGTACTGCCTTTGTGCAGTTGGTTCATGTTTCAGATATATTTTATGGTGAGGTGAGTCCTCATCCCATCCTACATGATTTTTATATAATGCTGGGGCCTGGGCCACTGCCCATTTCCTGGCATATGTATATTTTAAATGTATAGGAATATGGTTGGAGAAGGCAGGCATAATAATGTCCTCGCCATGTGGGCACTCCCTGACAAATTGTAGTGGCCAGTCTTTTTCTGCTAGAAGTATGTCATAGCCTCTTGATAGTCTTTCCCAAAAAAGTGCTTTCACCTGTCTAGGTTTGTCTCCCTCCATCCGGAGTGTTATTTCATATAACCTTTGTGGAGTACTAACCCTGGTGTCTACAGTCTCAACTGTGATGTACTCATTCAAGTCCACTATCTCCAGAAGTTCCTTCACGGTCTGGCGAACTATTGTGACTTCTGCTGCACTGTCCAGCATTGTCTGAGCCCATTCTCCGTTCTTGAGTTGTGTTCTCAGTATTCTCGGCATGTCTGATCTTCAGACCTGCTACCTTCTTTTTGGAGAATTGAGGTTTTGTTTTATTTTTTGGAGCGTGTTTGTCGTCTTTCGATTTCACGCGTTCTTCTTTATGTTCTGATCGTCCTCTTCTTTCCGAAGTCTGTGATGAGATCTGAAAGTGACGAGAGGAACGTGTATCAGTATCTTGATACCTATCAGGTTTTCTCAAATTATCCCTATTCCTGAGGTTATACCTCCTTTCAGAGGGCTCCTTTTGAGGAGACCTACCTCGGGATTGAGAACGTTTCTCGTTTGATTTTTGTTTAGTAGACTCCCACTTCTTTTTAGAAGATGTAGGAGTTTGTTTTATTGAGTCCTTCTCAGGACTTTCAGATAGTTTCGGCTTCACTGGTCTTCCACCCAAACTATCTCTGCCTAATTCTGCATAAGATTGTTCTATAATTCTGGGTAGCTCAGTTTGATGTTCTGTAACATCGAATTCCCTCAATTTTTGGCGGAATGCCACTGCTGCTGCCTCCCCTTTAATATTAGATAATATTATTGTTGAGACCTGGTCGAAATTTTTCAGTAATTTCATACCTAAATTTAGAGCAGGCTCTGCCCCGTATTCGTTTTGAATTTGTTTTAGGACATCAGGTATTACCGCAATTGACGGAATACCATGTGTTTTAGTATAGATGGCAGCAAAGACTGAGCCCCAAGTGGTGCAGTCTTCCAGTTGTGGTGTGATCCCCATCGGTAAACTGATTGTTAGGATTCTGTGTTTCTCATGCGGGCTAGTATTTGGAAATACTGCTTCGATTTGAGTAATTTTTTGAGCTATCCAAAATGGAATTTGCTCACGTTTTGTGGGCATTTTACCCATGACTGCGTATAGAGTCTGTGGTGTAATTTTTAGTGTATTCCCCTGTTGGGAAGTTGGATTTGGATATGTCAATGGTGGTCGGACTGTAAAAGTCCGCATGACATATTGGACCAAGTGTCTGTAAAGTTTTATTAACTCTGTGAGTTGAGTAAGTAAATCCTCATCTGACATTTCTTCAATGTCAGGATGAGGTGTGTAGACGGCTAAAATCGGCCATGTTGCTCCTGGTCTACCTAGTGGACCGAGCCTAGTAATGTTTTTGTGATGTTTTAGGGCGCCTTTAAACCAGAGCTGATGCTCTTGGTATGTTAATGGAATTTCTATATCCTCGAAAGGACTGTATTCCTCTGGTGGTTCATCTTCTTTGTAGAAGTGAAACATGTGTGTTACTGAATTGGATTCAGGAAATATTACCCATGAATAGAATACCTCTGTCTGAAAGGATTCATATGCCTCTATCACGAAAACTGCTCTACCGCCTCTTGGTGGTAGGCCATGTTTTATAAGTTTTAGAGTGATGGCTCTTCTTAAGTTTGGAGCGATGTCTATGACACCCTCCTCGGTTTCATTTAAACCGGTAAAGTTAAAAACTGCTGCTTGGGCTGGATCAGCCACAGCTACACTGTTTCCAGCTTCATTGTCGGAACCAGGCATTTTGTTGTTTGAAAAATGTAGAACAAGTTTCAAGGAAACAAAGATAAGGTGCACAATATTGTGGAACACTGTATCCTTCAATGTTGAGCAAACCAAACAGCTAATATATAGGGTACTGCCCTATGTAGCCGTGGCGGATACTAAACCCTGCCCACTCCAAACGTCTTTTGGAGTATATCGGTAGGGGTCTTGAGAGAAAAAGCACGGCTGAGTTACTTAGTATCTAACGTTGAATTACCGCCTTACCAAACCGTTGGGCGCCATGTAGTGTAGCTCCTATTTCCCTAATAGGCTCTGCGCATTGGAATAATATATCCTATAGGTTTGACATAGGACTAAGGTCAGTATGTCCCTTCGAGTATATTAAACTTAATTACTTGTGCCAGCTAGCTCAGAGGCCACTAGAAACTCCTTGACAACAAGAAGGGAGTAGTTTCTGGCAGCCGCAAAACATGACCACTGTGTTTCCCTTTAGAATCAGAACATCTCCCAGAGTCGTGGAAACAATAGATAACTATTTCACTCAGCTCAGTCGTGCATGCTTAGTTTTCTCCAAGTTACACAGAAAGAAATTGACGGGCGTTTCAATAAAGGATTTATTGAACAGTCTTGTTTCTGGTGTAAGTAAAATGTGCTGTTACGATCACAAGACAGTATGCGAGATAAATAATGTACAGGGTGAGCAGTAGAAATAAATAATACTGCGATAGCATTATCTTTTAGTACATATGCATTTACATAAATAACACAGACTAAAAATGCGAGTACTCATACGATGCGTTGCTAAGCTAATTCTACCCCAATGTACCTAACCTGACCTAGGTGTAGGAAGAGGGAAGAAGTAGGTGAAGTATTCCTTACTATGGAATACTAAGAGTATGTTAAGTCTAGTATGCCTAGTATGCCAAGAGTCCCTTTAGGTTCTAGTCAGCTCCATACCTGAAGAATGAGAGAGGTAGGAATCTCTTTACCAGACTCGAACTCCAACACCCCGCAAGGGAAGTCAGATCGCTGGAAGCTGGGCTCTCTGCGTGCAGGGAAGGCAGCGTCTTCTCAGTGCGTCAGGCCGGGAAACGGGCTCCTCTGAAGTCGAGGTCTCCTCTGGTTTACAGGGGCTAGGGAAGGTATATTTATACCTGAGAGCACCTAAGAATGTTAGCATTGACGTGAGTTGGACAGCGAAAGACGTCATGAATGAACCCCTAAGGAATAATGGTTCATGCATAATATATGAGTGCTTGAAGAAATCAATAGTCCTGGACTAGGGAAACTCCCGCAGCCTAAGGGTCTGTTCTTCATGAACTCGTTGTGATGTTCGGGTGGACGGATGTCAGAGACCATGCCTGTATTTGGAGTGCATGGTTTAATGCCTAAATAAGGGCTGGGATTTTATGCCTATATAAGGGCAGGGCGAATTGTGCCTATATAAGGACATGATACTGGAAAGCCCGTTTATGGATACCCTAAGAGGAATACAACAAGCTTCTGATGCCCTGAAGACTGCCATGTGCACAGCGCCCGTGCTTCAGGCGCCCAACTTCTTAAAGAAATTCATTGTGCAGACAGACGCTTCAGAGCATGGTGTGGGGGCTGTACTTTCACAGATGAATGAGGAGGGCCTAGACCAACCTGTAGCCTTCATTAGTAGGAGGTTACTTCCACGGGAACAGAGGTGGAGTGCAATTGAGCGTGAGGCATTTGCTGTGGTCTGGGCACTGAAGAAGTTGAGACCATACTTGTTTGGGACTCACTTCCGGGTTCAGACAGACCACAGGCCCTCAGATGGTTGATGCAGATGAGGGGTGAGAACCCAAAGCTGTTGAGGTGGTCCATTTCCCTCCAGGGGATGGACTTCACGGTGGAACACCGCCCTGGTACAGAACACGCCAACGCTGATGGTCTGTCCAGATTTGTCTGCCTTAGTGAAGAGAACTCCCGAGAGGGTGGGTAGTTTTCCCCACATTTCAACTGGAGGGGACACGTGTTAGACCTGGCACCATTGGCGTGGGTCTCCCTTCCATTTTTTTGCTGTTGCCTCCTATGTTTTTGCTGTGTTTTTGCTGGTCTAGATGCTTTGGGCACTTTGCCACTGCTGTTCAGTGCCAAAGTGCAAGTGCTCCCTATTGTAAATTGTTGTAATGGATTAGTGACTCCATGATTGGCTTATTTTATTTACTTGTCAGACCCTAGTACAGTGCACCATGAGTACCCAGGGCCTGTAAATCAAACAGAAAAAAAGAGCGTTACAAACCACAGCCATGGGAAATGCGGACCCGCCGCCAATATTACAAAACTTGACCAAATCATCCATTATTAATTTATCCGACACCTTACTCACTAAAGACCAACTGGAGGTCCTTGAACTTGGTTTTACATTCGTTCCTTGGGCCAAAACGGACTTCACTCTGCTTCAAATGGAAGTGATGGAATTATTCAGAAAAATCCGCCTTAGATCTTTCTTTGAAGACAGGGAAACCACATCAAGCAATGAAGTCACGGGCCTGCGGAATAAATCCAACTTTTTCCCACCCACCTACAACATCCATAAAAACATCATTGCATTTGAACAAGCTACACTATCCTCCCTCAATGTGTTGAAAAAGAAAGCAATCTATGTAAGGAACAACATCTCTCGTGAACAAAGAATGGCCATCAGATCACTCAAAGAACAAAAAACAACGGTGATCAAACCCGCCGATAAAGGCGGAGCAATCGTCTTATGGTCAAAAGAGGCATATCTTCAAGAAGGCAAAAGTCATGTCAACAACCCCATGTGGTACCGCCGCATTCCAGCCGACCCGACAAAGGAAATCCTGAACGAAATTGGAAGAATAGTTTCAGAAGGGTTCGAACTGGGCATTTTAGGCCCAAAAGAAGCCGAATTTCTGGTAAAAAAACATCCTTGCATTCCAGTTATGTACTTTCTTCCGAAAGTACGTAAAAATTCCAACCAACTGCCGGGTAGACCAATCGTGTCTGGATGCGAATCCGCCTTGGAACCATTGGCCAAATATGTTGATTACTTCTTAAAGCCCTTTTTACCTGAGGTACCCTCATATCTGAGGGACACCATGGAATTCATCAATAAGACAGAGGGGTTTGAATTTGATCCAACGTGTCACATCCTAGTAACAATGGACGTGGCCTCTTTATACACCCAAATCCCACAAGACGATGCTCTCGATGCCATTGAATTCTATTTGGAACAGAGATTGAGACCTCATCGAGGTCCCACGGATTTCATCCTTCGACTTGCGTCATTATGTTTAAGAAGGAATTATTTCAAATTTGATGATTAATTCTTTATACAAATCAAAGGGACAGCCATGGGCTGTCCCTTTGCGCCGGAGATGGCGGTACTGTATATGGCCAGATATGAACATCACTTCATTTACAACAACAATCCCTATAAAGAAAGAATTGTTAAATGGCATCGGTATATTGATGACGCATGGTGCATCTGGAATGGCGACGAACAGCTGCTGATGGACTTTCACACATGGCTAAATAATCGCAACCCAGATATTCAATTCAGCCTTACACACAGCAAAAAAAACTTGGCATTTCTAGATGTTGAAGTAAAGGTTTCACCCACTGGACTCATAACAACTTTACATACCAAACTAACAGACAAGAACAATGCCCTACACTACACCAGCCATCATCCACAAAATCTAAAAGACAATTTACCATACGGTCAATTTTTGCGCATCAGGCGCTATTGCATAAGAAAGAAGGATTTTGAACTCCACGCCGAAGCTTTGACCTTCAAGTTACGAGAGAGAGGATACCCTAAAAAACTTTTAAGGCACTCGATGAAACGGGCCTGGTATACCCCCCCGAGAACATCTACTAGTCAAGAAGCAGAAGCCCCATTGGATCGCCTAGTTTGCGTAACTACTTTCGGACCTTACACTAATCCCTTGAAAAAGATCATCAAAAGTAATTGGCATCTGATTGAAGGTTCTATAAAAAATATAGGACAACCGTTATTTGCCCTCAGAAAGAACCGCAGCATAGGTCAACAAATTGTGCGGGCAACAGACTCAGGAAGCAAGCGTACAGACAACCTCCGCTCCATGCTGAATTTGAATCCTATACAAGGACACCACAAATGTGGGAATTGCTCCGTTTGCAACATGACTATCGAAGGCAACACCTTCTCGGATGGCCAGACGATTTGGCAACATAATGAATTTACTAATTGCAAGACACAGAACGTAGTTTACGCAATACAATGCCCATGCCCAAAACTTTACATAGACAAAACCACTCAAGAGGCAAAACAAAGAATTGTACAACATCGATCACGCATCAAAAACAAAGCATTGACTGCGCCCATGGTGAGCCACTTCGTTGAAAATGCTCATACTGATAGAGATTTTAAGTGGACCATACTCTGTTCGATTTCACCTAATCCTCGAGGAGGAGACACTGAAAGGTTATTACTACAAAAAGAAGCGTATCTTATTTTAAAATTTGACACAGTGCACACAGGGCTCAATGAGATGTCTGAAGTAGCGAGGCTGTAGTCATAATTTCTCATTCGAGGCCCCTGACACACAATCCATTTACTAAACATACCTGATTCAGGACTACATTTCCCAGAATCCACTTCCTCAAAAAACGATTTATGAAATCCACTTCTGGTCTTGCCTTTGCTTATGCACCAGTACCACTGCAGCAGCGGCAGAGACAGGCTTGGTTCCTGCCAACACGACCGCGTTAAGACGTCTGAGAAAACAGTGAGTTTACAATTACATTTCATGTCTCCCTAGAACTGCGCGTTAGTGAACCATATGACCTTGCTCTCCGTAAGAAAAAGACATCTCTTTAAATGTTTTAAGAGCATCGCGCTCGAGCTCCAGGAAGCCAGACTCTAGAGCTAGCATACCTTGACATATTAAGTTCCATTTTCATGCGAAGATAACCGTAGAAACACGCGTCTGTTTACCAGCTTGCTGCTTTTCCAACAACCAGCGTATGAGAATTCTCTCAATTTTAGAAGCATAACTAAGGCACAGAAATGTCCGTTGCAACCGGACCCTTAAGCGTTGTAAGTCTAGCGCTTCTAAAAGCACCATGTGTGTGTTCTTCAATATATTTCACAAACACTACTTGACAATGATTTCTTTTAAAACCATGTTTCACACACTGTTAGTTCAGGGGCATGAGTGCAAGGGACATTAAGCATCTGTATTTTCCCAAATAGGTGTTTTAACTGAACTGACAAAGCTATCGGTGGCACCAATCGGCACAATTAGGAACCACCATTGACGCAGGCAAGTCGTTTTTTATTACAAAAAACAAATAGGGACGCTTCTTTTCATATTAAACATATCACTTACGCACAACATTATTCCCCGACAGGACTCACCGCTATATCCAGTGCCAGAAATTTCTGAAACACTAGGAACTTCCTGTTACCACAATAAAAGGTATTTATGTGCTTAGCTTGACAATGGGGAATTAAATACACCTCCATTTAGGTGATGGGTGTAAGTAACACACATCTTGTCTTTTTTTTTTACTTTCTTTAATAGACCTCACCATGTCCAAGTCCTGATGAAAACCCCTGAATGCTGATGGGGTTGGAAACGCGTTGACAACAGCGTCTGGGAAAAGCTAACACCGTTGACTTAGGGAGAAGGCTTAATTCATTCCCTCCCTAAGCTACCCTTAATCTGATTCATAGGATCCCCAGAGCTGTGCATACAGGCAGGAGAATGTACAGTGGTTTGCAAGTTCTGACTTGCCACTCCGCCTTATTGCTACCTTTGATTTATGGACTGGTGCTTTAATTACTTTTCTGTGTTTTTGTAATTGCATTGAATCACTGATGTATTATAGACATTTGTAAAGATTGTTTATATGTGTTATTTGTTCATGTAATTCACATAATGAAAAATGTTACCAGTTTGTGTTGCCCTTAATGTTTGACATGAATTGAATGTCATTGAATCTATGGAATAATCCAAGAAATTGTGAAATAAATCACACGAGCCTATGAATTGATTCCACTGGCTCTGTTTTTGAATAAGTTCTAACAGTAGCTACTGGACACTTTTGAGTATATAATTATTGGTGGTCCTATCCAGTTAGCTTAGGACCCAAGCCTTCCTTAGGTTTCAAGCTGGTGGGCTTGCAGCCCTGATTGTGCCACCCACAGAAGCAGCTTGTAAAATATGGCTCAGGCCTGCCATTGCAGAGCCTGTGTGCAGTCTGGGACTGCCATGTTGACTTGGCAAGTGCACCCACTTGCCAGTCCCTGAACCTTCCCTTTTCTACATGTTAGTCACCCCTAAGGTAGGCCCAAGGTACCCTTATGGGCAGGGTGCATTGTATGTGAAAGGTAGGACATGCCCTGGTGTGTGTGGCATGTCCTGACAGTGAATTACAACCAATTTCGTTTTTCACTATTGCAAGGCTATCTGTTCCCATAGGCCAGAATGGGCAGTTTGATTATAACATCTTATAAGCATAACTGACCCAAGGAACAAAATAGGAAAATAAAGTTTAGTATGCCTGAACTCAGAATGTTAAAATACATCTTTTAGTGTGGGTGATTTTTACCTTCTGGGTTTGAAAATACCACTTTTAGAAAGTAGGTATTTTCTTGCCTAACAATCCAGTATGCCTCTGCTAGGTTTGTGTATTCCATGTCTGGTTTGTGAGTGACAGGGGGCTGGAGAGGGCTTTGGCTCCAGCAGTCTGATGAGTCAGGGCTGGGCTGAATAGGACCTGGGTTGAATAGAGAGTAGGGGGGGAGACTTCCTTTCACATGCCTGAGCCTACATAGAATAGAGAGTAGGGGGAGGAGATTTCTTTTCAGCTACCTGGGCCAGGTCTGCTTTCAACAATGCTGCCTCCACCTCCTGCCAGGATGCTGCACCAGGGAGGACAGAACTGGTTTGGGCTGGGTACAGACACTCTCTGCCTTCAGAGAACAAAGGATTTTGGAGTATAAATATTGGGGCCCAGAACTTTAGATCACTTCTGGGAATCAAGACGAACCTTTGCCAAGGAGAGAAACCAAGGAAGCTGAAGGAGGAGACTGCCCCTGCACTGGTGAATGTTTGGGGTTGGCCTGCAGTGGTTACTTATTGCCAAGGAAAGGAGAAAAGGAACTTTGTGTGTACTTTAATCATCTTGAGGAAGATCTCCAAGGTCTTGAAGCTGAGCTTGGCTCCTGTTCTGAAGTCTCAAGCACACAAAGACTTCACCCCCAGCTCCCCCTGAATTTCCTTGCTGGGAATTCTACCTGCAGAGAGGTGTCTGCTGTTGTTTTGGGCCCTCTAGAGACTGCGTGTCGCTTGGAGCTGGAAGCGCGAAGCAACGAGGAAGAAGCGTGTCGCCACCGCAGCTGTTGCCGTCGCATCGCCGAAGAAGCGTGCCGCCGCCGCAGCTGTTTGCCGTCGCATCGCCGAAGGAGCGTGTCGCATCACAGGAGAAGCGTGCCGCAGAGGTTGCCGTCGCATCACCGGAGAAGCGCGTCGCAGGGCCTGTCGCGGCTCAAGAAACCATCGATTTTGCCGCACGGCCGCCGGGCGTGCACGCATCGCATCCAAGTTGTCGCAACGCATCAAAGACGCCATTTTGTCGCATCGCACCGGATCGTCGCATCGCATCGAGGCGCCATCTTGTCACATCGCACCGGATCACAGTAAGAAACAGACGCTTCGCCTCCTCTCCGGTAAGGAACAGACGCATCGCCTCCCCTGCGCTGCAGTAAGGAACAGGTGCGCCGCTTCCCCCGAAGCAAGGAACTGACGCATCGCCTTCCCTGCGACCCTCTTGTTTATGTTGCGTTACGCATCCAAGGTACTTTGAGAGTAAAGTGTTGCATTTACCATCTACATTGAACTAAGCTATTTCTACCATTTGAAAGTCATATTTTTGAATCCTGTACTGTGGATTTTTCTCGTTTGGTCTTGTGTTAAGTCTCGATAAAGATTACTTATTTTTCTAAACTGGTGTGGTGTCCATTTGTAGTGTTTTCACTGTATTACTGTATGTGTTCACAAATGCTTTACACACTGCCTCTGAGATAAGCCTGCCTGCTCGTGCCAAGCTACCAAGGGGGTGAGCAGGGGTTATTTTAGGAGTGTATCCCCCTTACCCTGACTAGAAGCAAGAGCCCCTACTTGGTCAAAGGTACCTACCTCTGCCAACTAGAGACCCCCATTTCTACCTCCAACAGCCATTTGCAAATCAGCCTTGGTCCAGCCCGAACTGCCAAGCTGGATCAACTCTGAAACCAAACACAAGCAACCCAAGACAGGTTTTGGCCCATGTGGGAATCTATTTTTAGTGAAAAAATAATGAGAATCTACTTGAGATGAGCAGGATGGAAAAATGAAAGGAAGTAGAATGTAAAAGTGAAAAAGATATATTGATAAAAAAGTAAATGTAAATCTTTAGAACACAAATGGAGAATGACTAATGATTTGAACGACAAATTATCTTATAGAACTGAATTAAAGAGCTATCATACAGCTCTTAAACATGCAAAGAAAGCGTATTTCCTGAAACGAATCGAAGCTAACAGCAATTCAAACAAAGAATTATTTCAAATTGTGAAGGAGCTATGTAAACCAGTGGGCTTGTCACAAACCTTGACCCCATCAGCAGACAACTGCGAGAAAGTTAGCAACTTTTTCTCTGACAAAATAATCCAAATCTACTCTACTTTTAATAGACTGCCCTCCCCTGAGGACACTGACTGGGAAACCCTGGAACCCCATCCTGGTGCCCGCTCTCATGTAGGAAATGTTGTCCCTTTCACGGAAGAACAAGTTGCTAAGGCAATGTCTGAGGTCAAATCGGGATCTCTGCTCGATCCCTGTCCACATTTCATTTTTTCTTGTCTTATACCAGTTCTTTGCCCTTAAGTCACACAAATCTTTAATCATTCACTAGATACAGCTGTGTTCCCCGAGTCCTGGAAACTAGCTATTGTATTCCCTCTGGCAAAAAAAGCCGGAATAGAGGTCCCCAATCTAAAAAACTACAGACCAATCTCCCAACTTCCCTATTTGTCCAAAGTTCTGGAGAGATTTATCAACCGACAACTAACCGACTACTTTGAGACAAATGAGCTTTTGGACCACTCTCAGACTGGCTTTACCTGCACTAGATAACATCAGACTTTTGCTGGACCAGGGTAAAGCTGCCGCCTTGATCCTTTTGGACTAGTCGGCGGCTTTCGACACAGTTTCACATGACCAATTGCTAA
The DNA here is from genome assembly GCA_963921515.1 of Calotriton arnoldi. Classification (NCBI taxonomy): domain Eukaryota; kingdom Metazoa; phylum Chordata; class Amphibia; order Caudata; family Salamandridae; genus Calotriton; species Calotriton arnoldi. The sequence continues at coordinate 1,499,747 of CAWUFW010003863.1, read as the reverse complement.
AAACTTTATATAAAAAAGGGCTTCATTCTAAAACCCTCCAATGGTTCAACTCTTTTCTGCTGAATAGAACCCAATCAGTACAAATGGGCTCCTTTTCCTCCAACCCAAAAATCAAATGCGGTGTTCCGCAGGGAGCCTCCCCCAACCCTATTTAACGCGTGTGTTTCTCCCCTGGCTACGATTGGTAGGAAATGGGGTTTCAACATCTGGTCATACCCTGATGATACCCAGTTGTTGATTGCGTTTTAGGAGAATTACGAGACCATTAAAAGTAACCTGAGCCACTGCCTCTCAGAAACCGCTGATAGGATGTCAGCCCACTGCCTGAAGTTAAATGCCGATAAATCAGAGATATTGCTCTTTGGCAACGCATACTCAGTCTAGGACACAACTTGGTGGCCCCAGCCATTGGGCAACGCCCCCGTGCCTAAATGTGTGGTGAAAAATCTGGGAATCCTGGTAGACAATGCACTAAACATGCAGGACCAAGTCCGAGCTCTCTGTGGTAAATGCTTTGCCACGCTAAAACTACTCAGGAGACTTTTTAAGTGGATCCCTTTGAACTGGAGGAAAACCATTACCCAGGCTCTACTGACCAGCAATCTAGACTACGGGAATGCACTTTATGTTGGCATGGCCAACTATCTTTTTTTGCTGTCTACAGGTTGTTCAGAATGCTGCAGCCAAAATGGTTCGCAACATGACCAAGTATAGTTTGGCTTTGGCCTGCTTGAAAGAACTCTATTGGCTGCCTATGAGACAGAGAGCCAAGTTTAAGCTTCTATGCTACGTTCACAGAGCATTGAATCAACTTGTCCCCAGAATACTGCAGGACAAACTGGAATTTTATGTCCCCTCCGTGACCTTAGGTCAGGCAATCATGCGCTAGCCAAAACCCTACACATCAAAAGAGTCCGAGCGGGGGTTGCTCCTTTACTTATCTGGCAGCTACCCACTGGAACAACCTCCCAATTAGAGCTTCGTCTCACTGAGGATCATGTGAGTTTTAGAAAGAAGCTGAAGACGTGGTTTTTCTCACGTCTCAAGTAATGTTACCCACGTATTTGATTTCAGATCCGATGCATTTAGCTTATATCACATTTCACTCTAAACAGGTTTTCGCCTATCCCAGCGCCGGGATGTCCTTTGGGATGAATGCTGCTCTTTACAAAATACAAATACATAAATGATCGGCCTAGTGAAATTGCGTAGCTAGATTTTGTGAACTTCTGTAATAACCGTGGGACTTCAGCCAATTTTCAAGAACAATGAGTTTAAAATATATTGTTTTGATATAATTTTCCTAAATTGTTTTGGAGAAGGTGAAACCCCAGCACCGATAAAGCCGGTAAGGCTTATCTGGGACACTGTGAAAGTACTGGAATATTTAATTGTTTGTAATTAACTGTTATGTAGAACCAGTGCTTTAAAATACACTGTTTGGGCCCATTTCATTTAAAAACCGCCTTTCCGAACCACGGAATCCCTCAGGAGGAAGTCCAGTTCAGTCGATTGGTCCAATTATAGGTGGGTGTTTATGCCACACAACTTGAAAGCTCACCAGTTGCCACCACGAGTCACAGTTGAAGAGAATAAGAAGGGCATTGTGGTTGCCCTGGCAAAATGCAACCCTCTTTGGCGTACTGTGGAGGTTCTAGGCACTATTGTGATCCTTGTGAAACATAGCCTACTTTTTCAAATATTGTAGGCATTTTAGGACGCATGGTGGCCCTGGTATAAGCCACCTTTGGCGTATTGCAAGCCGTCTTAGCTTTGCAATGAGCCTCCTTGGCGTGCTGTGGGTATTCCAGACATTACAGCTATTCTATCGTAACAAGGTCCTCCTTTTCACATATTGCGGGTAATGCCGATAATAAGGAGGCACTTCAATGAGGTGGTTTTTATTTGGGGGCTTGCTAGACATTTTTCAGACCCTGCCATAAAGGGGCCATCATTGGCACATACCATGGGCATCTGAGGCATCATCGTGGCCACCCCTGGTTTAATGGTGGTCATCCTTTGGATGGTTATAATAGTATGAATTGTTCTCTTCTGGGGTCACCTTAAAGTCATTGCTTGAAAGGAAAGCGCCCTTTGATTGCAACTCCTATGGGTGCTTAGCTTACACCAAACAACAATAAGGGTTATAGATCACTTTTTTAATCAGAAGGCCTAAAGATTACAATGCACTAAGGCTCACAGCAATCAAGGTTTATGGCTTTTTAAAGTTTCATTTAGTTAAAACGTTTTTTTATTTGTATATATACCATATGTTAACTCAACCGACATACCACTAACTAAAAGTGTGGCTCAATAAAAATTAAAAGACGAAACATGGGTAACAAAACTTATTTTTAAACAACCGCGGGATTTTCTTTGGGGAATTTTGTTTATGACCAAAACAGAAAGCTGTCGATTGCATGCTTGCAGAAACGTTGTTTTTTTAGGTTGAGCCTAGAGTCAGCGCGCAAGCGCTGCTCTGGTAAAGATCTGCTGTAGTGTAGTATGTGAGGGAAGCCCCGCCCACTCCCCGGCCCATATTTTTCATTGGCTTGTGTCTTTGTCCTTCATAAATGCTGCCTTCGGATTCGTTTATAGGCTTGTTAGTCCTTCCTGATTACGGCCATGTCGTCATTTGTATCCTCCCATGCTACTGGCCCCTTTACTTCGAGTGTTACACGGTACGTGTTATTTAGACTGTGAGCACTATTTTCTTTATTGAGGTTCTCCTACTGCCTTCTCTACTCCCCCTCCCTTCCGTTGTCCGTGCCTTCTCCCTCCCTCCCCCCGCCCGCACTACCTTTGTCCTTGCCTTCTCCTCCCCTCCCCCGCCCGCACCCCCACTGTCCGTGCCTTCTCCCCCCCTCACTCCCGTTGTCCGTGATGACTACCGTTTGCAATGCAATAAGTCTCGCGTAAATGCGAGTCCTATTGCATTGCAAATGCTTGTTTATTGCAGCCTTAAAACCAAACTCATCAGGGAAACATTGGTGTTTTGAGTGAGTGGAGCTTCGATGATTTATCATTTCCCTTGCCTGCACACATGGATCCTGTAATTAGCCAGCGCACGGCATGTGGTGCCGAAGGAATCACCGACTCATAAATAGATGAAGGCCAGATGTACATTTGTTCTCCAGCTGTGTGGAAGGTTTTGGAGAATAAACGGATTTCCTACAACCCCACAAAAAGTCGGGAAATTGTCCGCGTCTTGTGACTGACTTCCTGTTGTAATGAGCCAACGAGTCTACTGGAATCTAATTGCAGACCGGGTGGTAATTACTGCATATCAGTGTTGGGACTTGACGGGAAATCAGGGGTTACTGGGCTAAAATTGAAACAATGAGAAATTTCTGCTGCTGCTGTCCTGGGGGGGCCTACCTTACTGTTGGACACAAAACTGAACACCAAATACACCCCTTTAACATTGAAACCGCAGGTTAGCGCAGGCGAAAGATTAGTTAGTGAAGTGGTGTGTATACACTCAGAACTCAATGGAGCATGTAAATCCAATTAATAAATCACTGTTCAGCAACTGCTTTTACTTCACTATAAAAACAACTTTAATCACAAAACACAACTAAATATTACACAGGGAAATCCAGAGAGTTATAAGTGCCTACTTATTTCTGGGAAAACATATGGGTAGGTGGCTAGTTAGCACTAACTTCAGGCTGCTATATCTCAACCTTGAAACTACCCTAAACTTCCACGAGGCTGGCAGGACACAATCTCAGTCCATCTCCCAGGCTGCAGTTAGATGTGAGGGCTCTCCCACGGCTGAGGCATTTTGGAAATATCTCCAGGGTCTGGCTTAACAGGCAAAAATCAGTAATACTAAAATTGTAAATCCTCTCTAAATAAGTGGCCATTGTGCAGTCATGTTCGCCATTTCAGTGTAAAAAAATCACTTAATACGATACTTGGGCTTGAATATAACTGGCAGGCTGAAAGGCTGGAAAGAAACCAATTGGCTGATTAACCGAAAGCAAATCTATGGGGATCTTAGGCAAGAGGTGTCGTACATATTGCAGCAGGGGTGTATAAATGTTCTTAAAATGAACATATTGCCCAGAGTTTCCTGCAGTTTTCAATCACTTCTGATATTCACATATTCTCCATTCAGAAGCATTTGATAGGATTTATAGGTGGAAGATCACATATCTTGAGAAAGGTCCTAAAGGCCCCTAGACATAAGCGGGGACTAGCTTGTCGGACCTTCTCCAACAGTAAAGCGCAATACACCTGCGAATTATCTTGGAGGGTACTGTAAGGAATAGCAAAAAATAGTTGCTGTTTATGTTCCGGGCAGTTGTGGGACGCTCCGTGTTGTACTTTGCCTGGCTAGGGAAAACGTAACACCTACGAAGTGTCGTGGCAACCCTGGTGAAAGCTGTATTCAAAGTCTAGGATGAAATAGCTGAGAGGGGAAACCTATTCTCCTTCATCTCTAAAAAAACACCCCTAACCACCACAATCCAGAAATGACTCCAATCATAGGGGGAGAGAACTACTGACTGAGAGGGGATGAAGTAAGATTGTAGACCTATTTCACCGGGTCAGATCAAGTCTTTTGTGCAGAGCAGACAACCGCATACTAGAAACAGACAGCTGCCAATATTGTCAGCACCAACACCTGGCCCTCCTTCATCTTAACATGAAAGCAGCCACCAGACCACTAATTCACTTTCAAAAACTCATCCGAGGTCATTAGGATTCTATCAGCCTTTTTTCCAATGACTACTGGACACTTCAGCTCAGCAAACCACTAAAGAATTGGCCTTTCCAACAAAGATAACAGAGGGAACTGGAGAGGATGGTCGCAGATGAGACATGGAAGGAGTTCTGGGCCAACATCCCCAGAGCATAGAGAACCATTGCCCACAGGGAATCAGCATACAGAAAAATGTACCAGTGATATATAACACCAGTGCTTTTGCACCACATATTTCTGTCAACCCCAGATGTTTGTTGGAGATGTAGCAAGAGTAGGCCGTCTCTACTTCACATTTGATGGCCCTGCTTGGTTAGCCACAGCTATTGGAAAGACGTTCTGCATCATAATAAGGGGGTGGTGAAATTTCCTATCCCAGCCAATCAGGCACTCATCATCCTTAGGCCTAAGATCAGATTACCTGGAAAGGATGAGTTCACAAAGTTGGGTTTTGCCTTCACACGTTTGGGGTGGTGTAGCACCACATTTCTCTGTTCTGGAGAAAGAGAGAACCCACACAGATTGCCCTCTTATTCAATAAACTAGGGCACTTCTTGTGATGGAATAACTAACCCATAACCCTACACAGACTGAAAACAGTTGTACAGTGAGGACGCCCCCCCTAATACAGTACTAGTCTAGACTTCAGAACCTAGGCTGAGACCCTCCACCTGTTCTGCAGACTTGCCCATAAGCAGCATTTTGTTCTTGTTGTCATGCAATAAGCTGATTCACCTCTGAACCATCATAAGGTAATATGAGCAAGTGGATCTACTACATTTGCAGGCTATTATGAATCATCTCTGGTCTTTCTCTCTGCTTCAGCTCCACACCACTTCCCACCAGCACCTGTATTCTTAGGGTGATGTGAAAAGGTGCTCACTGTTTCATTCCTGCACTTTGAAAACCTTCTATGGTTTGCTTGCCTGTCTAGTGTCATGAACCTCTGAATTTGTGGCACACTCAGACAGCTTCCTATAGCCTTGAGAGGTATTGCATATTGCACCCCCTTTCAGAGAAAGGGAAAGCAGACAGGTATCTCTCCGTCTGGTCTATGACAGTTAAGGCTCATCCAGATTGAAAGTGTCATGAGTCAGAAAACCCTGCTACAGAAACTCTTTTTAACAGGGGTTTTATGTATATACGTGAAGCCTCACCTTGGCTCCTTAAAACAGGAGACACACATAATTGTATGTCCTTTATAATGGAATGCTTATTTATGATTAGGCCAAGGGAAAATTTAGATTACACCAGCGTAATTCAGGTCATTTTGGGAATACCGCGTTACAAAATTCCCAAAAATTCAATCATTCCACTATGATTTACTGTGCAGCTGTTTGCAGTGCTTTTGCTTTTTAGGTCGAGCCTAGCGGCAGCGCGCATGCACTACTGGCTCTGCAAGACTGCTGTAGTAGGGTATGGGAGAGAAGCCGCGCCCACTCTCCTCCCATATATTTCATTGGCTTGTGTCATTGTCTTTCGTAAATGCTGCCTTCTGATTCGTTAATAGGCTTGTTAGTCCCTCCTTAGTACAGCCTAGTCTTCATTTGTACCCTCCCATGGCGACTGGCCCGTTTACTTCGGTTGTTTCACGAGACCTGTTATTTAGTCTGTAAGCACTATTTACTTTATTGAGTTTCTTTTACTGCAGGCCAGACATGCGCTGCTTTAGCTGAAACCGCTTGTGTTTTTTTAAGCAGCACGGCCGCCCCCGTAACATGGGCGCCTGCTTTCAATCACTTTAATCCAGCATTATCTTGTGTCTGTTTCAAAACCCCCCGCCCCCAAGTAGAAATGGATTTAGAAATGATTACCGAAAGTCATGTGAATTCCAGGTAGCACATAATCCTGTGCTAATGCGCTGAAGCTGACAGCACATCTGTGTTTCATGTCATCTGTAGTAAAGCCACCTTATTAACAACACCACCACCACCAATACCACCACCACCAATACCACCACCACCAATACCACCACCAATACCATCACCAATACCACCGCCAAAGCCAATACCACCACCAATACCACCACCACCACCACCAATACCAACCCCACCAATACCACCAATACCACCATCACTAATACCAATACCACCAATACCACCATCACTAATACCACCACCACCAATACCACCACCACCAATACCACCACCACCAATACCACCACCACCAATACCACCACCACCTATCCAATATCACCACCAATACCAATACCACCACCAATACCACCACCACTACCAATACCACCACCACCAATACCACCACCAATGCTACCATGTCCAATACCACCACCAATACCACCACCAATACCACCACCCCCAATATCACCACCACCACCAATACCACCACAACTACCACCACCACCAATAGCACCACCACCAATACCACCACCACCATTAATACTACCACCACCAATGCTACCACGTCCAATACCACCACCACCAATACCACCAATACCACCAATACCACCACCACCACTACCAATACCACCACCACCAATACCACCAATAGCACCACCACCTAGACCACCACCACCTAGACCACCACCACCTAGACCACCACCACCAATACCACCACCAATACCACCATCACCAATACCACCACCAATACCACCACCACCAATGCCACCACCCCCACCAATACCCCACCACCAATACCACCACCACCAATACCAGTACCACCACCACCAATGCCAATACCCCCACCAATACCACCACCATTAATACTGCCATCACCAATACCACCACCATTAATACTGCCATCACCAATACCACCACCAATACCACCACCACCAATACCACCACCACCAATACCACCACCACCAATATCACCACCACCACCATCAATACCACCACCACCAATACCACCACCAACACTACCACCACCACCTACACCACCACCAATACCACCACCAATACCACCACCACCACCAGTACCAATACCAATACCACCACCACCACCATCACCAATACCACCACCCCCACCAATACCCCACCACCAATACCACCAATACCACCACCACCAATACCACCTCCAATGCCAATACCCTCACCAATACCACCACCATTAATACTGCCATCACCAATACCACCACCAATACCACCACCACCACCAATATCACCACCACCACCAATACCACCACAACTACCACCACCACAACTACCACCACCAATACCACCACCACCAATACCACCACTGCCACCAATACTACCACCACCAATACCACCACCACCACCTAGACCACCACCAATACCACCACCAGTACCAATACCACCACCAATACCAATACCACCACCACCAATACCAATACCACCGCCAATACCAATACCACCACCAACACCACTACCAATACCACCACCACCAATGCCACCACCAATACCACCATCAGTACCAATACCACCACCAATACCACCACCAGTACCAATACCACCACCAATACCACCACCACCATCAATACCACCACCAATACCACCACCACCAGCAATCCAATACCACCGCCACGAACACCACCACCACCATCAATACCACCACCAATACCACCACCACCAGTACCACCACCACCAATACCACCACCAATGCCAATACCCCCACCAATACCACCACCATTAATACTGCCACCACCAATACCACCACCAATACCAGTACCACGACCACTAATATCAATACCACCACCACCGCCACTACCACCACCACCAATACCAATACCACCACCACCAATACAACCACCACCAATACCAATACCATCACCACCAATACCACCACCTCAGGGCCTCTCGCTCACTAGAAATAGCAGGGGCACTGTACGAGGCCGGAGCTGCAGCCGAGACCATCCCTCCCTCCCTCCATGCCTGCCATAAAGCACAGCCCGCCCTGCACCTGGAGGTGAAGCCAGGGCCCTACTACAGCTGGAGTTTTTTTTTATTAGGCCAAAGAAAGCCAATGCCTTTTATTTGAGTTTTAAAACCCAAAACATAAATAAAAGGCATTGTCATTTACAATGCCAATAGCTCAAACTTGCGTGAATGCGAGACCTATTGTATTGCAAATGCTTGTTTTTAGGAATCATCAAGCTTGGGGAGACAACTGAGGCATTTCCCTAAAATATGTCTAGCTGATATCAGTGTGATACCTAATGAACAAGCTACTTACCTTCGGTAACGATATATCTGTAAGAAACATTAGTTAGTTATTGATTCCTTACCTTAGAATTACCCCAGGCGTCAGACTGGATCCGGAAAGTTTTTTCGTCAGCAGTACCCCTGCGCGTCGGTAGGCGTCGTCGGTCGACTCTGCGTCCGTCATTGGCGTCGTGGTCGTCGTGATGACGTCGCGGAAGATACCTAGACGCCGCCCTCGCGCCTGACATCAGTTCTGTACACGACTTTCCGTGCCAGGAACGCAGAGCCATGCAAGACACTGACCACTGGTGCACAAAACTAGGGCCCTGAAAGGATATCCTTAACCCTAGAAATCAGTTCGCAGAACGGGGAGGATGGGTGGGGCGGTAAGGAATCTATAACTAACTAATGTTTCTTACGGATATATCGTTACCGAAGGTAAGTAACTTGTTCATCTGAAAGAAACACTTTAGTTATAGATTCCGTACCTTAGAATAGATACCCCAGCAATACCAACCCCGGTGGTGGGTCTGTGAACCAAGATCACACCAGAAAATCCTGGAGAACAGAACGACCAAAGTAGCCGTCTCTCCGGACTTGGCTGTCCAAACAGTAGTGTTTCGTAAACGTGTGCAGTGATGCCCACGTAGCTGCCTGACAGATGTCATGTAGAGGAACTCCTCGTCCTAAGGCAGTAGTGGCTCCCGTCACCCTGGTGGAATGGGCGCGTAGCCCCACAGGAGGCTCCTTTTTAGCCAGAGAATAGCATGCTTTAATACACAAAACGACCAATCCACAAATGGTTCGCTTGTGTACGGCCCGACCTTTCTTGGCGCCCACGTAGCCAACAAAGAGTTGGTCATCCACCCGGAACTGTTTTGTGCGATCCAGATAGAATGAAAGCGCACGTTTTGGGTCCAGACGGTGGAGCCTCTCCCTCTTTCGAAGGATGCGGAGGCGGAAAGAAGGTGGGCAAAGTGATGGTCTGCTCGATGTGAAAGGCAGTGACAACCTTAGGAAGGAAGGATGGACGAGTCCTGAGAACTACCTTGTCCGGATGGACAGACAGGAAAGGAGTCTTGGAGGAAAGAGCCTGGAGCTCACTCACTATTCTGGCAGATGTGATGGCTACCAGGAAAGCAGTTTTAAGCGTCAGAAGCCTCAAAGGACAGTTGTGAAGCGGGTCAAAGGGAGCGCACATTAAATAGGTTAAGACTAGATTCAAGTCCCACTGAGGCATAACGAAGGGAATAGGAGGAAAGAGATGAGTTATGCCTTTCAAAAAACTATTAACCACCGGGGACTTGAAAAGAGAAGGCTGATCTGGAAACCGAAGGAAGGCAGAGATGGCCGAAAGATAGCCCTTGATAGTGCCCAGAGCAGAGCCCCGCTGGGCTAAAGAAAGAAGAAACAAGAGAACCTGAGAAAGAGGGGCAGAAAGGGGATCCACAGCCTTTGCTGTGCACCATGCCACAAACTTGTTCTACCGGCAGGCGTATACCGTCTTAGTGGAGGGACGCCTGGCTGCCAAGATTACATCGTAAACTTCGGGAGGCAAGTCGAATGACGTCAACTGCCGCCGCTCAATCTCCACGCAAGGAGGTGGAGGCTGGACAGGTTCGGGTGGAGGACCGTCCCCTGCTGTTGCGACAGAAGATCCTCCCGAAGAGGCAGTCTGGTCGGAGGATCGATGGCCATGTTGAGCAGCTCGGGATACCAAACTCTTCGTGCCCAATCCGGAGCCACAAGAATGACTTGGGCCCGGTCGCGCTTGATCTTCTTCAGCACTCTGGGCAGAAATGGTATAGGCGGAAAGATGTACAACAGACCGCAACTCCACTCGCGACGAAAAGCGTCGCCTAGCGAGTGCCGCCTTGGAAATTCCAACGCGCAGAATTGCTGACGTGCGTTCTCTTCGGTGGCGAATAGATCTAACCAACTTCTCCCCACTGCTGAAAGAGACCTTGTACCACCTCCGAGTGAAGACGCCATTCGTGATTCATCATGCACCTGCGGCTGAGTTCGTCCGCCCTGGCGTTCAGTGAACCTGCCAGGTGTTGAACCACCAGGGATATGCCCTGATGTTACAGCCATTTCCAGAGGCGGAGGGCCTCTTGACATAGGGTCCACGACCCCACCCCGCCTTGTTTGTTGCAGTACCACATGGCGGTGGTGTTGTCCGTGAACACCGGACAGAGGAAAGGTATGCCTTGAGTGCAAGACGAATCGCCCGAAGCTCCAGAAGGTTGATGTGGAGCTCGGACTCCGCCGGAGACCAGAGGCCTCTGATCTCCGCCTCTCCCATGTGGCCGCCCCATCCCAGAAGGGATGCGTCTGTCACCACTTTGTTCCGGTTGGGGAAGGGAGAGGGATCTGCCGTTGACCCAATCCTGGTTCGTGAGCCTCCACTGCAATTGTCGTGCAGTGCCCTCCGAGATCTGGACGCAAATCGGACAGATTCCCCATATGCTGCGCCCCCTAGTACTTCAGGTCCCACTGCAGAGCCTGCATATGCCACCTGGCGTGATCGGCCAGCAGGATGCAGGAGGCCATGAGGCCCAGCAGCCTCAGGGTCATTCTGACCGAAACCCGGGATAGAGGCTGAAAGATCGGAATCATAGCCCGAATATCCCGGACTCGCTGTTCGGGAGGATAGACCCAAAACTGCGTCGTGTCCAGAACCGCTTCGATGAAGAGGAGCTTCTGAGAGGGGATCAGGTGTGACTTTGGCACATTGATGGAGAACCCCAGCAAATGCAGGAGGTCGGCCGTAGTCCGGAGGTGGGAGACGACTGCCTGGGATGAGCCCGCCTTCAACAACCAGTCATCGAGATAGGGGAAGACTGGAACCCCTGATCTGCGCAGTTGAGCTGCAACCACCGCCATCACTTTCGTGAACACCCGAGGGGCGCTGGTAAGGCCAAAGGGGAGCACGGTAAACTGAAAATGCTCGTGGCCTACCGTGAACTGCAGGTAACGCCGGTGGGCCGGCAGGACAGGGATGTGGTAATACGTGTCCTGCAAGTCCAACGCTACCATACAGTCTCCAGGGTCGAGGGCAGACAAGACCTGAGCCAGGGTCAACATTTTGAACTTCTCCTTCCGGAGGAAGCGGTTGGCGTCCCTGAGATCCAAGATAGGACGCAGGCCCCTGTCCTTCTTGGGCACCAGAAAGTAGTGGGAATAGCAACCACAACCTACTTCTGGGACAGGAACGCGCTCGATGGCACCCTTGGCCAAGAGTGTCATAACTTCCTGTTGGAGAAGGGTCAGATGATCCTCGGACATGTGATGGTACTGAGGTGGCATGACTGGAGGGATAGTCTCGAAGGGGAGGGAGTAGCCCCTTCGGACTAATTGCAAAACCCACCTGTCTGACGTGATGGTGCGCCAGTGGGGGAGGTGATGGCGAATCCTGCCGCCCACTGGCGGGTGATGGGCATGAAAGGTCGGACTAGGAGGGTTTGGAGACTGCGGCGGAGGGGGTGGAGGTGGATTGGCCTGCCCGCTGGCCCCCAGAACCACGTCATTGGTTCCCACGTCCTCGGCCGCGCTGAGATGGAACAGCTTGCGCTGGCCTGTGGCTCTGGAATGAACGTGTTGGGGCACCCCTTCCGTGACCACGAAAGGGGCAAAAAGCAGACCGTGCAGGGCGCATGGTGGAGAGGCCCAAGGACTTGGCCGTAGCCCGAGAGTCCTTGAAGCGCTCTAGCGCACTGTCTGCTTTGTCGCCGAACAGGCGACGGCCATCGAAGGGCATGTCCATCAAGGTGTTCTGGACATCCCCTGAAAAGCCAGTCGTCCTCAACCAGGCGTGTCGGCGAAGCGCCACTGTCGTTGAAATAGTCCTACCCAGTGAGTCGGCAGTGTCCAATCCACAACGTATGGTGAACTTTGCTGCGTCTCTCCCCTCGGCAACAGCACGGGAGAGCACAGCCCGGGCCTCCTCCGGGCACTGAGGCAGCACCTGCGTGACCGTATCCCACACGGAGTGGGAATAACGGCCAAGAGGCATGCGGTGTTCACTGACTGCAGCCCTAAACTGGAGGAAGAAAACAACTTCTTCCCAAGTTGATCCAGTTTCTTGGATTCCGGTGGTGCGGTAGGGAATGCGCTCTGGGATGTTGAGGCTTGGACGACCAAGCTCTCGGGGGAGGGGTGTTGGGAGAGGAAAGTGGGGTCGCCCGGAGCCGGGCAGTGGCATCGGGCAACTATCCTATCCACAGGAGCCCCTGTGGTGGGCCTGGACCAGGTGCCCAAAAGGATGTCTGTTTGGGCCTCATTAAACGGCAGCAGGGGCTCCGAAGAGCTCGCTGCCGGCTGAAGCACCTCTGTCAGGAGGTCAGTCCTGACTGCCACCGTAGGCAGCTCGAGGTTGAGAGCCTCGGTCACCCTACGCAACACCACAGCGTAAGACGCTCCCTCCTCCGTAGCCACGGTAGGAGGAGACAACATGCCAAGGTCTGGCGAGGTATCCAAACCACTGGCATCCCCCAGGTCCTCTCTCCAGTCCTGGTCATAGTCTATCTGTGCAGTGAGAGGGTCCTCAGACCCCTCCCAGTCTTCCTCACACTCCTCTGGCTGCCAAACTGGCTGAAAATGGCCAGGGTGGAAAGTAGGCACAAAAGTACCCTTTCGACGTCGGGTCCGGCATCGGCCGACGCCGGTCCGACTCCGTTTCCACATGGAGGGGGAAGCCGGGGTCGACGTCGGCTGGGGGTCCAGCAGGCGTCGTCTGTGGATGTGGTGCCGGTGGAGTCGGCGCCAGTGGAGGTGTCACAAGGTCGACCGGCGCCGATCCAGATCCAGGCCTGGATCCAAGGGGGCCCTGCGGTACCGAAGCTGCTGGTGTCGAAGGCCTAGGGCCCCCAGCCGAGTCCGTGGGGCCCGAGGGCGCACAGGCGGAGTCAGACTGCCCAAATATAGCGTGCATGGCTTCGTAAAACTAACTAAGCTGGGCAGGGGTCGCTGCCGGTCCCTGAAAGGGTGGGAAGGCCGAAGTCGACCCTGAAGGCTCTGCACGCGGAGCCGCGGGAGTGGCACCACCCGCACCCTGCATCGCGTCGGCCGATGGACGAGGGGAAGTCGAAGAGCGACGACGCTTCTTCGACTTCTTCTTATGCTTCGACTTACCCGACCCAGAGTGCGAAGACTTCGTCGAAGAGGAATGATGATGGCTCCGCGATCGGTCCCTCGACCTCCCACGCGACCGGGACCTTGAGTGACGTGGAGCCGACTGCCGGGCCTCGAGGAGCTTTCGGGACCGCTCCCGCAAAGACTTCGAGGCCATGATTCGGCAGTCGGAGCACGACTTGGGGTCGTGGTCGCGCTCCAAGCAGAAGAGACACACGCGGTGCGGATCCGTCACCGACATCATGCGGGAACAGGAACTGCAGGACTTAAAACCGGGCATCCCTCGTACTACCAGGAGTCGAACGACTCGAAAAGATGTCGACAAAAGTCACAAAAAACTCAGTCAAAAAATGACTGGGGGTACCGCTCTTCCCGGATCTGCTCTTGCTGGCGCGGAAAGAGAAAGAACTGACGTCAGGCGCGAGGGCGGCGTCTAGATTTCTCCCGCGACGTCATCACGGCGACCACGACGCAAACGACGGACGCAGAGTCGACCGACGACGCCTACTGACGCGCAGGGGTACTGCTGACGAAAAACCTTTCCGGATCCAGTCTGACGCCTAGGGGTAATTCTAAGGTAAGGAATCTAAAACTAACGTGTTTCTTTCAGATTTTGGGTTCTGCATTTGCATTGCTGTTAACTTGTGGTTCATGTGAAAGTATCATCAGTACTGCTGTCTAATACCAGAGCCTGTAAGGTAGCCTGGAATTATAAAGTCGCCATAACCATGGCATTATCATCAGTACTGCTGTCTAACACCAGAGCCTGTAAGGCAGTCTGGGATTATAAAGTCGCCGTAACTTTGGCATTATCATCAGTACTGCTGTCTAAAACCAGAGCCTGTAAGGCAGCCTGGGATTATAAAGTCACTGTAAGCTTGTCATTATCATAAGTACTCCTGTCTAAGACTGACCAGAGCTTGTAAGGCAGCCTGGGATTCTAAAGTCAGTGTAACCTTGGCATCATCATCCGTACTGCAGTCTAAAACCAGAGCCTGTAAGGCAGCCTGGGATTACACGGTTGCTGTAACCTTGGCATTATCATAATTACTGCTGTCTAAAAGCAGAGCCTGTAAAGCAGCCTGGGATTAAAAGGTCCCTGTAAACTTGGCATTATCATAAGTACTCCTGTTTAAGACCACAGCCTGCAAGCAGGGCCGGACTGGCTGTAACGGGCACCGGGCGTTTCCCCGGTGGGCTGCCAGGGTGGGGGCCGGTTTGGGACCCCTGGGGGGCCGTTTTTGTTCCCGGGGTCCGGCAATTTTGCCCCCCTGTAACAAAATCGGCCGTAACCGGCCCTAGCACACACCTCCGCCTCACCTCCCCCTCCTCCCGGGGGGCCCGGCCGAGCAGTATGCCAGGGCCGGTTTCGGATCCCAATCCGGCCCTGCCTGTAAGGCAGCCTGGGATTTAAAAGTTGCCGTAATCTTGGCATTATCATCAGTACCGCAGTCTAACACCAGAGCCTGTAAGGAAGCCTGGGATTATAAAGTCGCTGTAACCTTGGCATTATCATCAGTACTGCTGTAGTAGACAGGAGCCTGTAAGGCAGCCTGGGATTATAAAGTCACTGAAACTTTGGCATTATCATCAGTACTGCTGTATAAAATCAGAGCCTGTAAGGCAGCCTGGGGTTATAAGGTCCCTGTAAACTTGGCATTATCATAGTACTCCTGTTTAAGAACACAGCCTGTAAGGCAGCCTGTGATTATAAAGGTCCCTGTAAACTTGGCATTATCATAAATACTCCTGTTTAAGACCACAGCCTGTAAGGCAGCCTGGGATTATAAAGTCCCTGTAAACTTGCCATTATCATAAGTACTCCTGTTTTGACCACAGCCTGTAAGACAGCCTGGAAAAATAAAGTAGCTGTAACTTTGGCATTATCATCCGTACTGCTGTAGTAGACCAGAGCCTGTAAGGCAGCCTGAGATTATAAAGTCGCCATAACCTTGGCATTATCATCAGTGCTGCTGTAGTAGACAGGAGCCTGTAAAGCAGCCTGAGATTATAAAGTCGCCTTAACCTTCGCATTATCATCCGTACTGCAGTCTAACACCAGAGCCTGTAAGGCAGCCTGGGATTATAAAGTCGCCGTAACCTTGGCATGATCATCAGTGCTGCTGTAGTAGACAGGAGCCTGTAAAGCAGCCTGAGACTATAAAGTCGCCTTAACCTTCGCATTATCATCCGTACTGCAGTCTAACACCAGAGCCTGTAAGGCAGCCTGGGATTATAAGGTCGCCGTAACCTTGGCATGATCATCAGTGCTGCTGTAGTAGACAGGAGCCTGAAAGGCAGGCCTGAGATTATAAAGTCGCTGGAACTTTGGCATTTTCAATACTGCTGTCTAAAAGTAGAGCCTGTAAAGCTGCCAGCAATTATAAGGTAGCTATAACCTTGGCATTATCATCAGTACTGCCGTCATAGACCAGAGCCTAGAAGGCAGCCTGGGATTATAAAGTTGCTGTAACCATGGCATTGTCATCAGTACTGCTATCTAAAAGTAGAGCCTGTAAGGCTGCCAGCAATTATAAGGTCGCTGTAACCTTGGCATTATCATCAGTACTGCCGTCATAGTCCAGAGCCTGTAAAGCAGCCTGGGATTATAAAATCGCTGTAACCTTGCATTATTATGAGTACTACTGTTTCTCTCTACTCCTGCGCTGGCCCACTTTTGGCTGCCTTGAGCCAATACACAAACTCTTGCACCATAGTGCAATGATGTGTGTGTGTTGTGAAGCTTAGGTTTTGTACTGGAAGAGTAGCCTTCTTGTAGAAAATATTATGCTTAGACATAGTTTAATATTTTTACTACATAGGCCCTGATTACAAGTTAGTAAGTATTTCTCAACCCCTACAGAAACCCTTCTTTGCACCAGGGTCTGAATTACGAGTTGGGTGGTGTTTAATGCATCCACTAATTACTGAGTGTGTTAAATATTTCACCCTTTGTTAAACTTTGACATGTCAAAACTGCCTGAATTTAACAGGGAAAAAGTGTATGGTATTTACTGTACCATATCCAGAGTGGTGTTATTTTTCTGGTGTGGTAAAAAGCACTTCGAGTCCCATAAACTCAGAATCAGGGCCTTAGTATGTGTGCCGTACAGTTCACTTGCAAAATATCGAAACCACAAATATCGTGAGACATAAATATTGAGTCAAAAATATCAAGCACAAAAATATTGTTATAATGTAAATAACAAAAATATTGAAAAAAATAAAGACAAAAATATTGTTTTTAAACTAAACATAGTTAAACATAGTAAACATTAGATATATTATAATTAAACAGTAATATAATGTAAATTAAATATATTTAAATAATTTACAATTATATACACATTTTACTTTAAAAAAACTCATATTTGTATGTTTATTTAAACATATATAATTTAAAACTATTATTAAAATAATGATTATAATTAATGTTATAATTTACAGATTTTTTGTAAACTTTAAAAAATATCAAATAAATATATATATATGTATATACAGATACACAATAAATTGCAAACTGTAATAAACTGGAAAGAATTCTAAAAAACATACCAATTCCATTACACATACAAAAGTAAACAAAATAAAAAATAACATTTTACTAAAAGTACATTACAAACATTAATAAATAAAAATAATACAATGTTAAACACACAGAAACAACATAAGAATATACATAAATCTATAAAATTGTACGAATAATACATCTACTATTTCCACTCTAATCTCTGCAACAAAATCTCTGCAACAGTAGGAAAAGTGTTGGACTCAGGAGTGGTGCAAATTACTATTCCCACTCCAGTCACTGCAACAGTAGGGAAAGTGTTGGACTAAGGAGGGATAAAATGTACTATTCCCACTCTAGTCTGTGCACACCTAATATACATTTTAAAAAAAATTAATTACATAATTTAAAGAATTATCAAGTAAACAATTAACATTTAACTTCCCACCCTTTACCCCTACAAACACAAAAACCTGCACCTCATATTTCACATGAATTATTAATTATTATAATTAATTTCCTTCACACTTTTGACCACTACAAAATGCACAACCTACACCATAAATATGAATAAAAAAATTAAATTACACAATTTACATAATAATGAATTAAATAATTAATGATAATCAAAAATGAACTATTAGATAATTATAATTAAATTACTTACCGCCCCTATACCCCTACAAACCCCACAACGCGCACCTAAAACTTAACACAATTCAAAACATTAATTACACAAGTAACATAATTATCAATAAATGCTGAATATGAATTAATAATTAATTAAAAATAATTTACTTCCCACCCTGTACACCTATAAACACCGCAACCTGCTACAGCACTAAAAATGCTAATGAACTATTAAATAAAATTTTAAAACAGCTAAAAATTTGGAAACTATATTAAATAACATTAACAATAATTATACAAATAATTTATCACAGATATATACAATTAGAATATATACTGAAATACATAAAGATAATTAAAAAACGATATTACTAACAATATTTTTGTAAACAATATTAACATAGATATTTTTTACATCGATATTACTTACCTTAAAATCGATATTCTTGTCAATGATATTTTTGCACACGATATTTATGCATCATGATATTTCAAACTCGGTATTTCTACTCCTCAATATTTTTTTTCTTTATTTTGTCTCAATACTGTGCCATACAGTGCAGCAAACATGCAAAGTTGGAAGAGTTTTGAGAAAAGAAAAATGTTCTCTAACTTTATGCCTGCTTCGAGAAGGCATTAATTTTTGGTGCAAAGTCCTGTCTATCTTTTTTAGTAGACACAGCATGGGTGGTTGCATGACAACGCCCATGTACCAGCTGTTAAACACTACAAAGTAGCACAAAGCGCTATGTTGCAATACTTTAGGGCTACTTCCCAGTGCATACAGGGATTTGATCTAGAAAGTAAATCCTAAAACAACTCTTAGCAATGGTTTGTGTCACTTTTGTGATGCAAACCCGGCACAAATCTACCCCTCAGTATTGACATTAGCCACTGGGGTAATGGCAGGACCATACCTGAGCCTCAGGGAATTATTCACGTATTGTTAATGTTTCCCTGGAAAAGCATCAGACTCTTTCAGTAAACCTTGTGAAGACACGCCTTGGTTGTGAAGATATCCCCTCGTTGGGACTCGGCACACAGTCACAACAGAGGCAGTATCTGTCCTTAAGAATACACAGCTCTCTGTGCTCCATCGGAAGCCCCCTTGAGACTCTCTCAGCTCTGCAAAATGAGCGGTTTATTCATGAGGACAGCCTGCCTAGGGGAGATAGGGACAGCGGTGACTTTCTATCTGCCGCGCCAACGGCGCGCACGCAGACATCAAATATTTATGTGTTTTCGCCTTTGAAAGCATCAGCTGAAAAGAATTGCTGCTAGTCATTTACAAAACAATATTGCATCGCCTCGAACAAAACTGATAGCCCTATGCTAATTGTGATAATTCCCCTGCCTCACCACAAGGGATGGGAGATTCACCATCAGGAAAAACAATGTGCTGGGTGACAGAAGCAATTTCATGTCATCAGGCTGGAATTGTTTATTATTTTGAAAGTCATTTAAAAAGGCAAAACAAGCCTCCATTGCAGGTATTCTCGGCATCTCAAATGCCTAAATTGGGGCCTTGTGCACCCACTTCCTGGATTGTGTTTGTTCTGCCTTTGTAGGTACCATCCCATCCCATCCCCTCTCCGCCTCCCATCTCCCACCAGTGAGGCTAATGGGCCGGTGGCCCAGCTCTCTTTCCCGCCCCTCCCTCTGCTGTATTTGACTGACATTCAATACTCCCTAAGGGGCCTCTCTCAGGTCATCAGGAAATGGCGGGAAGGTATTAAGGGTGTCTTCACTTTCTTTTATCCAGAAACCTGTCCTTTCTCCCTCTCACCTTTTCTCCTACAGTTTTATCTCTGGAACCCCCTTTCTTCTTGATCCAACGCCATGTTTCTGCTGTGCCCAGAGTGGCCATTACTTGACTCACAGACACCCTAGTGGAAGATGTTTATTTCAACACTCCTACCTTCTGCCTTCGGCATATCCGACCATATTGACTGACCTACTACTGTGGGCTTTCCCTCCAGTTCTAACTCTAACTTGCCATCTCCCTATCCACTAATCTGATTACTATCAGGCCAATAGAAGTACCTAAAACTTTGTCCTGGGTAATTTCCAAAGTTTAGAACGGAATTGCATGTGATTGTTTTCAAACTCCAAGAGCCAGACAAAGAGGCGGAAAGACAGGGCCATCTCAAGTGAGGGGTCAGCCCAGCAGAGTGATTCAAGGTGGGCATTGTGAAATGAATATAGAAATGTACTGGGGCACTTTTTGTGAATGAATTTACAAATAGGTCTATAAGATAAACATTTAATTAGGGATGCTATGAGAATACAGTCGCTGGAGCTTTAATATTATGAATTATGGTGCCCGTTTATAATAATAAGAACATTTTATTAATGGGCTGTTTGGGGCTACAATTACCGTGGCCCCGCTTTTTGGGGCCGGGTGGTGGGGAGTAGTAAGGAGAAGAGAGACAAGTTGAAGTGAGTGGAGCTATTTAATGCAATAATTGCAGTATTAGTTTGGAATATTCGGGTATCCTGGCACTGAAATGCTGTTCAGAGTGTTATGCCCAAGATAAGTGGTTTTGAGTAATTTCCTAAATTGAAAGTAGTTTTCAACAGTAGCTAGCCAGGGGGGCATGGGCCCTAGTGTAAGGAAGGAAATGGGCCCCCTGGCTTCTGTTAGAATTACAAAAATACAGCAATAATCAGGGCTGAAAGGGCCCCTCAGGTTCTGGGCCGGGTGCCACTGCACCTGCTGCACTAATAAAAGATACTCACCTGCTTTTCAGTCCCATTGAGAGGAATTGGCACAGAAGTGCACAGATTCGAAGCCAGCAGACCAAGAGTACACCCGACACAGCCTGCTTGCTGCAGCCATGGGCATCATTTAGGAGCCATAGGTGCGACCTCTGGCTGCCCCTGGCACGGGCTTTGTGACCCCTGCCTCAGGTGTGGCAAAGGCAATGCCAAGAACAGTACACAGCGTTGTGATGTAGACTGACAGCACTTGCTGAAAGATACCATTTTCTAAATTTGACTCACTCAGCTGCACGAGGGAATCTAGAGCCTTCCATGGAATACTTGGAGAGCTAAAGCTTACAGAATCCACTGATTCATTTCTGTAGCCCCGACTGGCATTAAAATCTTAGCTCTGCAAAACACATACATACAGCAGTTAAAAAAAATACTCTTCTGAATAAAATAAAGAAATTGAATACATTTTTTTTTTTTAAACAAGATGTTGCCAATTTTCATTATTTCGAGCAAATGGAAAATGATGTGATTGAATAAAAACCTCACCTCAGTGCTTTAGTGAGTGATAATGCTTTACAAGTGACGCCAATCAAAATACGTTTGCAATGCTAACGAATAATTTATGTCAATAACTCAGTTCACATTGAATGTATGGTCTACATGAAGGAATACATATGTATAAACCATTATTGTTTTTTTATATATATTTTTTTCATCTTGTGCTTGGGTATACTCTATGGAAATCATTAAATCATGACAGTTTGTGGTATAAATCATTTCGCTTCCCAGTGTTTTATCTTTTGAGCAATACTTCATATTCTCCTCTTCTAACACATCATTCTTTTCATGCAATAAAAAGATAAATGTGTAATGTTTCTATCTTATCAGCATGCGATGTAAAACGGAGGAGGCATATAAACTGGACATTTATCTGTGTTAATAACTGTTGTGTTATCATATAACTGTACTTGTAATGTTATGTTATGTTTGCAATTTCTAGAGCGCACAAATACCCAAGGGTGTCTCGGCGCTATGGACTGTAGAGGAAAGCGGGGAGGCCCCTTATTGCTCAAATAGCCAGGTTTTTACTTGTTTTCTGAAGGATAGTAGCGTTGGGCTGGTCTTAATTTGTAGGGGGAGCAGGTTCCAAAGTTTAGCCGTTGCCACTACAAATCTTCTGTCGCCCCAGTTGACTTTATTTGTTCTGGGAACGATCAGAAGGTTAGCTTCTGCGGAGCGAAGGGCTCTGCTGGGCGCATATGCCCGAAAAGCTTTTTTCAGGTTTTCGGGTCCTAAACCATGAACTGCTTTATAAGCAATGCATAGCGCTTTAAATTTAGTTCTGCTTTTTATGGGCAGCCAATGTAACTTGCGCCTTACATTGGAAATTGACTTAAACTTCGGAGTACCAGACAATATCCTGGCGTCTGTATTCTGTATCCGTTGCAGCCTGTTCAAAACATTTTCTTGAGCGTTGATTAAAAGGCCGTTACAGTAATCAACTCTTGACATAACTAGGGCACTGATGAGTATTTTTCCAGTGCTCATCGGAAGAAAAAGGTAGCAATTTTTTTATTATCCTTAAAATATAAAATGAAGAAGAGGCCACTGCGTTAACATGCTGTTTGAAAGTGAGGCTCTCATCAAACATGACACCTAAGTTTCTGGCCTTCTTGACAGGGGTGGGGAGTAATCCCAGTTCAACTGGCCACCATGTTGGAGACCAACCAGGGGTAAGGTTACCGAAGACCATTACCTCTGTCTTGTCTGAATTTAATTTGAGGCAATTGTTTGCCATCCATGAGCTAATGGCCAGCATGCCGTCATGAAAGCTAGCCGCCACTGCCTCCCCGTCTTTATGCACCGCTAGCACCAGTTGCGTGTCGTCAGCATAAGACGTGAGGCCCATTCCAAAGCTTTTAATTACTCGTGCTAAGTCCGCCACATATATATTAAACAACGTTGGACTTAGCGACGATCCCTGCGGAACACCACAGGGGAGAGAGAAAACTGATGAGTTGTAATCACCCATACTGACTGACTGGGTCCGTTTGAAAACAAAGGAGGACAGAAGGGCCTTGGCCTTTCGTCCGACACCTATAGCTGAGACACGGTTGATCAAGGTGGCGTGATCAACCGTGTCAAAAGCTGCTGATAGATCTAAAAGCACCAGGACTGCGGCACCTCCTCTATCCAGCACCATTCTTATTTCATCTGATGCTTTAATCAGTGCAGTCTCTGTGCCATGTCCTTTCCTAAAGCCGAATTGGGTGTCATCTAACAGCTTGTTCTCTTCTATAAACTGTGCTAGCTGGATGTTCATGACTTTCTCAAAGATTTTTGCTGGAAAAGGTAGACGTGCGATTGGTCTGTAATTTTTGGTGTCTCCTGGGTCAAGATTGTTTTTCTTTAACAACGGCTGAATAATGGCCTTTTTCCATATAGAGGGGTAGGAGCCTGAGCAAAACATAGCATTACAAATGCTCGTTAAATTAGTACCTATCAGGTCAGGAATCATTTTAAAAACTGATGGGGGGCATGGGTCAGACGGGGATCCTGATTTGACTGTCTTAACCAGGTCAATGACCTGTTCCACCGGCACTGGCCTGAATTCCATGAAGCTAGGGGAATCTCTATTCCTGTTATTGTCATCTAGTTGGTTCACGTCACCTGTAGGCGTATTAAAGTTTGAATAAATTTGGCCCACCTTATCTTGAAAAAAACTAGCTAAGGAGTCACAAAGTGACTGAGATGCCTCTTTGGTGGTATTAACCAATGGCCCTGTCAGGTTAGAAACTACATGAAACAATTGCTTAGTGGAATTTTGTGCTGTTTCTATCGTTCTGGTGTAGTAGTTACTTTTTTCTATGATTATAAGACGTTTATACTTTGTCAGGGCCGCTTTATAGCGTGTTTTCTCCAAGTCATTATATTGTTTGCGCCAACGTCTTTCTTTATTCCTGCAATGTTGTTTCTCCAATCTAAGCGCCTCGGTAAACCAAGGCGCTGAAGGAGTTCTCCTGTTTTTGGAGACTGTCTTGTAGGGTACTAATTTGCTAAATGCATTTTGGAGCCATTCAGTATAGTTAGTAGAGGCCAGTTCAGGGTCCGGCACAATCTCTGGTTGGGAATCTATTAGATTTTGTCTAAGATGGATTTGATTAATGCTCCTCCAAGCCCTAAATTGTTTAGCGGGGGTGGGGCTGGTATGCATAGAGATGGGCTGTAATATTCTAATGTCAAATATTACTGCGCAATGGTCAGACCATGTCAAGGGAAGAACCATCCTTATTGAGATGCGATCACTGTTTGAGAACAGACCATCTAATGTGTGTCCAGCTGAGTGAGTAGGCATCCTTACTTTTTGGGAGAATCCTAAAGCCTCTAAATCAGAGATGAGAGCTCTCGAATCTTTGTCTAGGAGGGCCTCCAAATGGAAGTTAAAATCCCCCAGAATTGTATAATTGGATTCAGCCGCAACAGATTCTAATAGGTTACTTATTACTGACGGAATATCTCCCCTGGGGCCTGGTGGACGATATAATAGAGTCCCCTTGAAAGACTGGTGTTTAGAGAGCAATATATTAAAATTACTTGTAAGAGGTTCTTAACTTCACCAATGTTATTTGCTGTTATTTCATCAGGATTAAGGTCACATGAAATCACTGTCTGGGAAGATTCAGTGTCAAAGATCTTGTGCTTTCACTTCCTGTGATGTAATTGGGTCAAAGGGTGGTTATGTGATGTCACTTCAGCTACCCCGATAATTTTAGTGAATTGACGCCCATGTTTGCAGCGGAAAACAATCACATTCAATTTAGAAGCTTATAGAAGAGCTCTGAGAGGATGAATCTCTGAAATGTATTCTGTAGGTAAACGAGACCCAAATTAGTTATAGCACGATGAGCAAGAGAGAGATTTAAAGAGAACTCTTTTTATCCTACTGGTACCCAGTGCAGCTGACGTCTACAAGGGGTGAAAGCATGAGTCAGCCCAGGCCAAACATAAGGCCTCATTAGGATGGCGGACGTACTTCCTTCGGTTCGTCATCCATTCAGAATGGGAACGCCCACCTACAAGGCGGTGGTCCCCACACGCCGAATTACGATGCGACCTTCACCACGGCGGTCGCAATGTCTATTCATTGTATTGCAGCGGGTGCTACGGTCTGCAGCACCCGCTGCAGAACAAAAAAATTACAGGTTACATATCCCTGCACTACGTTGCAGGTACCATGCAGTGCCTGCCACATGGTGCTGGGATATGTAGGGGGGCACCATAGGTGCCCCCCAGCCCATGTCCGAGGCCCAGGTGGGAAGGAGGGCCCGTTACGGGCCCCCAAGTCCGTTTCCACCTACCTGGTCATGGCGGGTTAACCGCCATGGAAAGACAGGCGGAAAGGAATATCATTATCCCTAAGGCGATGCCTGGCAGACACCGCCGCCATTCAGTGGATAGCGGGCGGTCCGACAGGCAGTCGGAATCATTCCGCCCGTCGGAACCGTGGCGGTCTGTCTTTCCGACCGCCACCGATCCGACCTCCATCGTAATGCGGTGGTAGGATCGGGCCTTACGAATGGTGAGGGGACCGCCACCGACGGCTTGGCAGTGGCGGTCTTCCCGCCATCGTAATCAGGCCCATAGATATTATACACAGGTTCAAGCTTGGAGAGTAGTTTTTTAAGAATTCCCAAATAAAGGCTAGTGCAATAGTCTAGTCGCAAATTAATCAGAGCCTGAAATGCTAGTTTGTAACTTCCTAAGAAACTACAGATTTTCTATACCATTTTTAGAAAGACATAGCAGGTAGCAATGGTCTTGTGAAGCCCCTCCTTCCGCTAGAAACCACAAATCCCTATAGAGGTCTTATGTGTTGATAGAGCCTTCAATTTTGAATGCCACTAATTGCTGTGCCAGATGTTGTTTGAGTGGCCTAGTTTAATCTGTGTTAAGCTTTAATGCATCCCATTTATCCTATTGACTACTGCCGACAGACACCTCTGACCCTGCACAGCACTCCTATGCCTTTTGGCTAGGTTCGCACTACAAAAATACCTCATACTTACATACAAATCTAAAAAACAAGAATTTGGTGGTTGAATTCAGCCACGGATCGTTGAGGCTGGAATATGGTGTTGTACTCAAAGTTGGGAAATGTTTCAAAAGCATCTCATACCTTCACCTATACACGGTCTGAAATGCCTTTAAATTGGCCTTTCCATTCTTACACCTGTGCAGACTGACATAGCACTTGCTGAAAGATACCATTTTCTACATTTGACTCACTCAGTTGCACTAGAGAGTCTAGAGCCTTCCATGGAATTGTGCAGAGGTAAAGCTTCCAGAGTCCGCTGATTTGATCTTCGGTGAAAATTACAACCTAGCCCAAGTGTACATACAACAACATACGTTTTGTGCTGTGTGTAAAAAAATTGGGGTATTAGTTAAGAGGGGCTCAGTACCCACTCCAGTACTAACCACACACCTTGCAAGGGGGCCAGCCTGAGCTGAAACCCCCCCCGGTAGCTATGGTACAGGGCAGACAGGCTTAACTTAAAGGCAATGTGTAAAATATTTATGCAGTACAAAACAATAACGTAAAAACAAGAAAAATCCCAAAATAATTTAGAAAATTAGAATAATTTTTATAAATAAAACTACACCAAAACAACAAAAATACAATAAGGGAAACTGGACTTATGATATTTTTAATGTTTAAATATAAAAATAGCACCAAAAAGCGTTATGCTGCAACTGTGGTCATCTGGTTACGCATGACTGGTACCTAGACGCAAGTTAAAGTTGGCCACGATGGAGCGTGGGAGGGGTACAGTAACCAGGTTCCACCTAGTCAGAGGTTTTACCTTCGGATTTAGTCTCTGAAATGGTAGTCAAAAATCCTCAGCGGATCAAGGCAGCAGGCTGCGGCCAAAGAAGGCTCCACGTCAATGGATGGCTGCTGGACGAGGTCACTGTGAGCCCGATGACTTCCAGCGGGAAAGCGGATTGTTTTACTAGGAAAAAATATTTCCGATGCCATAGGTCTGACATGTTTATGAGGAAAAGTTATGATAAACGTAGTAGGCCTGATTGCAAAAAGCTTATGTTAAAGTCAATAGGCATTTAAGGGTGAATTGTTATTTCCCTGGATTAAAGCTGACAGATGGGTAAGTCACAGATTACCTTTATAGGGAAGAATTTTGGTGTTGTCTCCACCTCCGATAAACCCTAGAGTGGGGGAGAAGATTTACCCTGTAATAATTCTTGCTAGAAAGTTTTGTAATAAAAAATAAATAAATAATATATACATTCATATATATAACTATATATCCATATAGATGCAGAGTGCCTTTGGTTCAGGGCCATTCTGCCATTCACCTGTCTGAGTGTCATTTACACTCTGCTTTCATCCATGAGACCGTAGTACATGGGGTATTGGTTCAATTTGGTTCGACCTGATGTTAATGAATAGAACACCAGTGAGTTTACAGCTGGCTCTCAACCTTTTGCAGCCTCCTCATAAACCAATAGCCTCAGGGTCAATTTAAACGAGACCTAGATCCTTTTTTTTTTGGGTGCCGAACCATTAGACACCAAAGGACATTGGATGTACTTAAATTGGCAATGCACAGTCTTTCAGTATTTGGGCTGGACATTTGATAATAAGCTAAGAAGGAGTCCTATGTTTTCCAGCAAAAATATTTTTTTAATATATATTAGCCAGAAGTTTAACCAAATTGACCATGATCTATGGTACTGAAATTTGGTTCCTAGGGGATAAATTTGACCTCGATGCAACTGAAGTTACTGGAGGGAGGCACCTGGTGTGCAGAACACGGTACCCCTTGAGGTTCAAGGATTGGAGCTCTCAGACCTCA
Organism: Calotriton arnoldi; assembly: GCA_963921515.1. Taxonomy (NCBI): domain Eukaryota; kingdom Metazoa; phylum Chordata; class Amphibia; order Caudata; family Salamandridae; genus Calotriton; species Calotriton arnoldi. The sequence goes on along the minus strand of CAWUFW010003863.1, from coordinate 1,472,057 downwards.
GCTCTCAGATTGGTCTGGAGCTGGGCTTAAATTGCCTGTATTGCGTACAACGTGTGACGCTTGGTACTTTGTTGGAACACATTATCTCATTCTCAGCCATTTACACTGAAGCTAGATTTAAGTATTTCACTGTGTTGGAATTCTTGAGAGAGAAGGAGACAATTTGTAATCAGACACTAACCAAGGGCCACTTTAAAAACACTGCACAATACATCTTAAGAGATATATATCAGAAATGCAGATATACAGGTGTTACAAACAGCCGTAGCATCTATAGTATGTGTGCTTGCTGAATTGACGCAGTTATGTGTTAAGTTTCACTTAACTGCTATACTACGGGTAAGCTGGTTAAAGTTTTTATTCAAGTCCAGGAATATGGACCACCCGCTCTCCACCCACCTCCCAACCGCCCCTTGCTTCTCTTTTTCCCCATCACCAGAGTCCACCACCCAAAGTTCCTTCATTGCATAGTCAAGGTTCTACATGAATATAACTCAATGATTTAACCATAGGTGATGGTATGGTTGACTCACAAGTCTAGGTGCATACATATGACGTTCTGTGTGGGAATTTTGCTCTTCCTGGATATTGCCGGTGCCTGGGGGGGTATCAACAGGGAGATAAGAATCAGGGGGTTGTGTATGGCAAGGGAGGACTCCATCCACTACATTACTGTGAACTGCCCTTTTCAGAAAGACTTTAATAAGGGCATGTGGCACGTTCGAATCCTGGCCTCAGCGCTAGACCCAACATTGTGTGATTCTGGTCAAATCACTTAATCTTCTTTTGCCTAAATGTGTGTGAAATGTATTTGTGTAATCACCACTTGATATACACGATATCTCCCAACCCCTCATCTGATATTCAACACCCTACTGCTTCATAGCTTGGCTTACGTCATATACAATATGAATACAATACAACAGGAAGCTCATGCTCCTGCTTTTAGGAAAGTGTGGTCTGCAGGTCAGTGGAAGCCGGCAGATGACCTTCGACATACTATCAGCAAGGGAGGTTGAGGTTCACCCATAAGTAGTTGAACATTTCTTCATTTATCTTGCACGTATGTAGAAGCACTGTTGGCTAACATGATGCATCGTGAAAGTAACACGAGAGAAAAATGAGAGGGGATGCCAGTGTAGATTTTATGGCTGTTAATTTTTGGTGGGAATGATGTAGGATCATGATATTGCCGAAAGTAAATACATCTCTTAAGGAATTATTAATGTGAAAAACTGCAACATGATCAGCAATGACTGTGTATGTGTTTTTTTATAGCTTATATATTTTAGATAAGCTCAGAATATATAACTGAGTATAAATAATTATCTTTGTTTATTTTACTATTGATGAACATTAATAAAAAAAGAACTCTTGTTAGTGGATGGCCCACTGGTCCCTTTTCCAGAATCTCCAGCCTCCTAGCATCTGGTGTTTCCCAGGAATCCCCACAGTTCTAGGCAACAAACCACATACAAGTTATCATAAAGCTAAACCCAGTGCTTAATTTGAGCTGGTGGTTTCAGGTGCTCGGCACCGGCACTTATTCCAGTCTGCCACACAGTGGCGTTGTCCATCTAATTTTGGAATGTACACTGCAACAGTTGTTTAATAATTCTATTTACTTTAAAAATCACGAATACCGTTTGTCCGAACCGTTCTTACAGTTTTGACTGGCCTGGAATAGTCTGAATTGTCACACTTATACGAGTGTCATGGTTAGCAGTTGTGTTGTTACTGTCATTGGCAGCACTGGCAGGGGGTAGCGCAAGCTGCAGTGGGCTCCTGACAACGGCCCTGGCACTTCTTTGCCGACAAATTAAGCACTGCCTAAACCCATCAAGGATATATTGGTACAGAGCTATCTTCAACTACCAAAAGAAAGCATTTTACTTAAGCATGTCAAGGGCTTCCATAAATGTCCCAAATGCAAAGCATGTAAAAATTATCAAAGATGAGAGACGTACAGAGTGCCACCTGGAACTGGACAACAACCCATTCAGAAACATATCTCTTGTAACTCTGATTTTACCATTTATGTTTTGGAGAATACCCATGCAAGAAATGTGAAATAAGTAGTACAGTTTTTGCTGTTTGGAAGCCTATCATAGACCATCTCAGAACTATCAAGAACCAACATAACACCCATCCGATTGCCCACCATTTTGCTACATAACGCCCATCCGATTGCCCACCATTTTGCTACATAACGCCCATCCGGTTGCCCGCCATTTTGCTAGGTTAGATAGTTGCAATCAAGACCATGTGAGGTATTTTATGATAGATAACATAACATAACGTGTATTTGTAAAGCACACATTCACCCACAAGGGTATCTTAGCGCTGAATAACAGATGTTTGTTGTTACCCAACTCAATGGTACTCATTTTATCGACCTCAAAAGGACGAAAGGCTGAGTGGACCTGCCGGGATTTGAACCTGTGACCATAAGGTCACACACAGGCCCCTAGAGTAGATGCATTAGTCCACTAAGCCACCAGACCCGGCCTAAAATCGCAATCCGTCGGGATAGAGTAGCCTGCTCTAAGTACGTCAGAGTCAGAACATATTATAAAGATAGACACCAAAGAGTTAAATTAAGAATGAAGAGTTAGCTATCCTCTAATAGGATATTGTTATGCAGATGTTTTGAATTCTGCCACATTTCCGGAGTACGAACCATCATGTATGACATGTATGTTGTTATTTTAAATTATGTATGTTTACCTTGCGAAGAAAGGGAGATATAGCGAAATGAGATGCACTTATGTGGATTGTTTGCAGTATGGACTGAAAGGAGAGGGTACTGGCCCAATGAAGCAAGCTTAACCTACAATATTATTACACATTACAGTTTTCATAATATATTATTTAGTGAAATTAGCTCAGTGGGGCATGATGGTGTCTTTTGATTGCAAATTGGGAATGTTTATTTTTTTAATTTAAATAGTTCTGTTTTTAAAATGTTTAATATTAATTTAAAAATATTTTAAATATTGGCTTGAATTCAGTGGTTAAAATGCAACCACCTGCAAGCATTCTGTTTATGTCAATCACTCTTTACTTGCCTCTTGTATAGCGCTGTGAAGATGGACCACTACTCACTTACTACCAAGGGAACTGTGTCATGGAAGGTGCTACATAATATGTGTCAGACTTTGTTTCATCCAGGAAAAACGTAGATATTGTCTTAATTCATCGTGTGAGACAGGGTGGTAGATCCTTTTCATATATGGAACCACAGTTATGGAAGTCCCCACCTAACCACCTAGGTGCTGAAGAGAGTCACACCAGACTAGAAACGTAGCTGTTCATCTAATATAGTCTGTGGTCATTAGTGTCGAGTTGCCTTTATTGGTAGCTGTTGCGTTATATAAATGCTCATTCATTTATTCATTCATTCAGTGTCAGACAGATGAATGAAAAAAACTTTCAGGGAAATCCGTTTTTCATTCCAACAATAATACTAAACAAACACTATCTAATGAAAATTACAAAACTACAAAAAACGACAGTTTCCTTTTTCTCATTGATCTCAGTACCTGTCCAAACCAATGGGAGGTTTGAAGTCCACTGAAGATGTCTTGTGAGAAATGCTGTTTGGTTTTGAGTCCCACAATATGATTTGGGATATACTCCTGATGACGCGATCTTTGATAATCTTATAAAATATAGATAAAGTGTCTGCTCGGAAGTGAGGTGGTGTTAACCCAAATGCCACATAAGGTAATGTGTCCATAAACAGCACCCAAACAAACATGAAATTATAGCATAATCCCTCTGGAGTCAGCAGAAAATTGAACACCATGAAGGTTTATTAAAATATTGAAGAAATCATTACAGAAGGCAACAATATCGTTAGTCTCAGTGCAGGCAAAATCATAGTAGAGAATTAGCTTCAGGCTCAGTCAAGTGCAGCAGGAGGTCTGACAACAGAATCAGCCTAACAGAAAAACCTCAAAATAATCCTAAATCCAAAGAATGAGAGAAAATGGCAGGGGTTTAGTCAATTATTCAATTCAATATCTTTATTCGGTCTGATTAGAATAGACCATAAAAGTGCATTAAAAAATATTACACATATCCACGATCTCACAAAAGATTAAAAGATAATCCTACATTAGATTAAGAACAGTTAAAAGAAAAGAATATGTGCATAAAAAGGCTTTAAAATTCCACATTACATCGGATAGCCATACTTCTAGACGAGCAAAAAGTGCAGATCGCAATCAAATTTTAAGGCAACAATAAAATTGGCAGAGGTTTGAAAAAAAATACGGGAGCAGGAATAAGAACAAAAACCTCTAATAGGGTCCGCTATGTCCTCCTACTATCCCCCAAAATTAGACAAGGACACCTCAGCCAAACTCCACCTGCTAACCCACGTTGCACATTTAATCAACTGTTTAGCCTATCATGGTTTCCCTAGCCCTTTCAGAAAAGCGCAGACAGTAAGTAATTTCAGGTGAATTTAAGAATTGTAAGTGGAGCAAAGCTACTCTAGACCGACGGAATCCTAGCTTACGTAACAAAGGCGTCAGCAAGTGCTTTCGTGCTGAGCTGTGCAATTTGCAAAAGAACATAAAGTGCGCAAGTGATTGTGCAGACTGACTGTCACACGGACAAGTAGATACTATGTTACCCTCCGAATCTAATTAAAAAAAAAAAATAAGGACCAATGTATTGACCCTGCTCCAAAACGAAAAGAATTGAATACTCCCACAGGGGTTTAGTCTCTGGATTCGGGGCAAGCAACGAGTGGTTCTCCTCCAAAATCTGCCATCCTTCATAGGAAAATACACAGCAAAAACAGTATTCTCAGCATAACATGAGCAACATGTTTTACGGAACCAGCCAATCATGTTACAGAATAATGCCACATTAAGCACCATCCCCTAAATGTGATAATATTGAATGCAATTCTGACATCAGGTCATGGATGTGTCAGTACAAATGTGGTTAATCACCAAACAATGACGAACTAAGGGGCTCATTAGGATGGCGGTCGGAAAACCTCCCCGACCGCCATGGTAGCGCGAAAAGACCGCCCACATGGACCACGACATAACCGCCGGTCGAATTACGATGGCCCGCGGTCGAAATCCGACCGCTGCGGTCTGATCGCAGTCTTTAACATTGCGGCGGTTGCTGCTGCCCGCAGCACCGCCGCGATGTCCAAAGGAGCATGTCCTGCATTTCCCTGCACTGCGTGGCAGGCACTGCACAGTAACATAACTTTGAACTGGAGCGGCATTCACTCACGCCGAACGCACAGTTTGCTCATAGCTTTATAACAAAGATACAGTTCTTCCAGTTTTTATAAATTTTATTCCATGTAATCCATTATTTCATTGCTTATTCCTTTTCATCATGTCACATGAGATACAGCATGTAATCCCTGTTTCAAATGCTGCAGATATGCCTTCCAGGCCTTTTTCTGTAACACGATTCTTACATGCGTCATCAACAGTTATAGATCCAATTTACCCACTGCATTTCGAGCTTTTTTTCTAGCCCTTCGTCAGGGGTTCACTGTAAATTCAAAACATCACTATTAGATGGTATCTTAAGACCGCTTTATGCCAACAATGCATTCAGATATCTATACTGTCTTATTTTTGAAAAAACCCATGGTTCACGTTTTCCCTCTAAACGCGTAACACCACGCTGCATCAGTGGCCCAAAACTCTATCGTGTTTTACCTGCTTCTACACTTTTAAACCTCCCCCTAATTAAACCTTATGTACTCGTGCCCAACGTCTATTAAACAAGACAACCAGGACCGGCGGTGGACATCCGCCCGCCATCCTAATAAGCCCCTAATTTACGGATAGGCCTTCTGAGCCCTAGACAGAGAAAACGGAAGGCCTTTGGGTTGTTGCAAACTGAAGCAAAGCTGAATTGACTGAAAACGTGATATTGCTGTGGCTGCTAATTTGTGCGCATTTTGAATGCATACGGAAAGACAGAAACAATACCAGACCTTCCAACTCACATGGTGCCACCATGTGACACACAAAATCAGGCTCTCTTCACCAAGGGCGTAGCTTCAGTGGGGTGTTTGGGGGTGTTACACCCCCCCAATAAATGTATTTTCTGATAAATAGTTGGGTACAGTTGCTTTCAGTTGGGTATGGTTGAGATGCCCGTCAGATTTCACCAGGAATTTTTACATACACACAGACAAAAATGCACACACACTTTCTACCTCTGTATGAAAGTCCTCAAAAATGTTGGTTAGTTTACAAAATATTGTGTTTTCTCTCTTAGTACTCCTACCAATCCCCATTCGTCTCCATTTCCACTGCACCTTAAGCCCCTCTCATGCACCCGGCGTGCTGTACAATGTATTTTAACATTATATGCCAGTCTAATTGTCAGAAAATCTAAAGTTCATCACCCGCCCCAATCTTACTTATCAAGCTATGCCCCGGCCCTTCACACAGCCACCTGGAGCGGATATCAAACAGTGGCAGGGAAACCAAGCTGAAAACCACCGTCAACAGTGGATTTCCAGCTACTTTTTGGAGACGTTGAACTGCCGACTTCTATTAAGGGGTGTGCAAGATTTCTATTTATTTTATTTTGTAGGGGAGAGTTCGGGGTGAAGTAGGGGCAAACATACCTCTTAGGTACTTCTCTGTCCTAGGCTCAGCCCCCTCTAAGGCCCCACCCTTCCACAGTGAGATTTTTGTCTTAGTTGGCAGGTATGCGATACACAGAGACACATTTGGAAATTCAAAACGGAGAAGTCTAGTTCAGGCCTAGTGCGCTAAACTAAAAAAAAAACCCTGCCATAGTAAATGTAAATTAATCAAAATCATCTTTATCCATGCCAATAGTTTTTAGTTCTCGCCTAGCGTTGCAGCGCATGCGCTGCTCGCTCGGCGAGACATATAGTGAGAGAGGAGATTTCAGAAGGGGACTTGAAGCCCCGCCCATCATTTTCATTGGGTCGTGTCAGCGTTTATGCTAAACGCTGGCTTCCCATTGAAAAGGATGTTTTTTGGTCACTGCCCTTTCTCCCTTTTGGACGGCCCATCCGGACTGGGTCGTCTGCTTCACGGCTGTCGTGAAGCACTTTCTTATCTTTAGGGGGCCATCTGTTTCTAATTAGCATGGCCTTAGCGCGGCCATGCTAATTAGAAACAGATGCCCCCCCCTAAAGATAAGAAAGTCTGCAGGCACTACCTTGCACACTGAGGCCCATGCGAGCGAGCTTGACGTCTGAAGTCTGGCTTTGTTTGACTCCTTATTGTAAATGTCAGATTGAGTAAACAGCTTCATTTTGTTAGTTTTCCCTGGACGGCTCCTTTGTGGTAAGTATTGGTCGATAATCCCGTTTTACCTTAACAGGCTCCTTCCCCGTCCTCACATGGGCAAATTCGCATACACCAAACAAGACCCCAAATGCACCAAGAACGAGAGGCGCAGACACACAGCTGTCTCCACCTTGGAAATGCACCGCTTCGAAGCACACAAACCACTGACTCCCTTGAAGAGGTAGTCGCAAGAGCCAGCCCACTCCCTGTAGTCAGCGTAGGGAAACTTAGAACCGGCAGATGTCACTTTGCTTATGTGAGACACCCGGTAGCGCCAAGAGGCGATGGAAATAGCAGAGCCAGCGCTATAGAACGGTTTTACATAATCTAGAATCTCGATGGGTAGTGGGGTGGGGGGAGGGGGGCGACACTGGTTCTAGAACTTGCAAGGCCTCTGTGGAACCAGCAATGATGTAAATGCTACTGGGCACTGAGTGTTTCGTCCAGAGTTTCGAAGACAGGAAACTCATGTTGTTAAAACGATGTAACCCAGCGTGTCTCCCTCCACCCTCTTCCCCCCCGTCTCCCGCCCCCACCCCAACCTCTGCTGTGAGACAGAAAAACCCAGTAATATGCTCTAAGTGATTCCTTTCTCGCCGCGTAAATCAGAACCGTATGTCCAGGGAACTTGTTTTTAAACTTCATCTGAGAAAAAATATGACCTCAGCTGGCACTGATTGCTAGAGGATGAAGTACTTCTTTTGCAACACAAGGTTTGAGATTGTCCCGGGAAAGGGAGGGGAGTAAGGGCGGGGCAGGAAATCCTCTGTATCAAGAAGTGACACTGTCCCCCCCCTTCCGGTGCATTTTCAAAAAGTGTTGTGATTTATCAGCCAGGGAGGATGATAGTGGCATGCTAGGTATTCCTAACCCAGCACACCATGTGCCCAAATCTCTGCTTCTAAGCACCTTTAGACACCGTGGCCTCCTTCGTTTCAGTCTAGCTGGTAAGTCAAATGCATCCGCTGCAGAACGTTTGTGCTGTAATTGAGTCACGGGGTGGATTCTTGCTGGAGCTTATTTATCCTTTCATCCTTCTGAGGTTGATATTGACATTACCTTGGATGATAGGAACATTTACTTTGTACAGTGCTGCAGCTTGAACGTTGTCATCCTTTCCAAATTTACAAAACAAATGATGGCTTGTCCTTGAGTAATAAGATCATCTGTCATATAGTGTGCTACGAAGCCGTAAGACTGTGGCAGCAAGCGCTAGTTGAACATATCATAAAGCCACTTGGATAGTTGGAGGTGGAATACTGAATTCCTCAATGGTTTGTGTCTGTCTGGAGAATACTTGCAATGCCGTCCGCCAGATCGGTTACTTCCACGCATGCGCTGATGTTTGCTCTCTTTTCTCACTATCTCTTATTTTTATTTTCTTCTTAACCTGACTTTTTTGCCTTTTGCTATTTGTACGCAGATTATTAACCTTTTTCATGCTTTTACTCGGTCCTCGCTCCTATTTTCTCCCATTCCTCCTTTTTCCCACTCATTCTTTATCTGTTCTTTACCAGTTGTGTATTACTCTTGATATCATATTCTCTAATAAGGACGAAACCGGTCCTAGGTTGCTTGTAGTCTGGTTCAGTAAGGACCTGCCTTGGCAGTTCGGGCTGAATTGTTCCCATTGGAGCAGAGTCATGACTGATTTGCCTATGTCTGGGTTCAAACAGAGGGACACAGTGTGCAAAACAACAATGGACTTGGATGTGTTCTGATTAATTACCAGTGGCTAAGATTAATTCAAGCAATCCATTCATTACTTTTTTGTATACTCAATGCCATGTTTAGGCTGCAGCATGTTTTTGTTTTCCACTTTTATTCTTTTAACCCCTTTACCGCGGCGAACATTCCACCGCGGTGCGGCGGTTTAAAGGAGTGGGCGGGGCCGCGTCGGCCAACGGACGTGCGCAGCACTACCGAGGTAGTGCTCGCGACGGCCGTTGGCCGACGAACGCAGCGAAGGGGTTAATTTAACTGGTATGCTGCTGAATTTGTGTGTGAGTTTTTTCTGGGTGTGTAAGTAGATGTAGGTATGAATGAGTCAGTGGACTTTTTTTTTTTTTAAACAGGCCTCGGAGAAGCGGCTCAATGGGTAGGAGTTTGACTTTTATAGTAAATGGCGTTCATGGTCAGCAAATACCAGCTAGCCGTGCACATCGTGAATTACACAGTACATTTTGCACAGCATTGGCTAACATGTCTTTGTTTCATCCATCCTCCGAGCAGCTCAGTAGTTTATAGTGGAGGGAGGTAGGGCAGAGAGACAAGGAGAGGTAAATGCACAGCCCACCGTGATATTCAGGGCAAGATATACCAATTAAAACTCACCTGGGCCAAAACAGTGCTCTCAAACTCTGAAAGTGAAGGAGTTATAACTCTAGAAATTCAGAATAATGGGAGTCCAATTTTAGAACTTGTGTCCAAATTATTATTACTCTGTCTATTTCAGCGGTATTCCGAGAAATAGCTCGTGGAATTAGGTACAGAATTACTGATTCCACCAGTAATTCCTAGTTTTTTAAGGCTACACCTAATAAGACATGACAATTCTGCCTCCAGGTGTAACTGATACCCCGGCTATAGGTATATTGGTATATTTGCTGATGTGTTGTAAAAGAATATGGAGTTTCGAGAGAGAATGTACTATAGTACAAATGCAATGCAATAGATTTCGCAATTACAACAAAGTGAGCTATTGCCATTTTCAATTACACCATTTGATTAATGCTTCACGAAGGTAAAAAAAAAACCAATAACATTTTCAATGCCAATAGCTCAAAACAATGTCATTGCGAAACCTATTGCATTGTAAATGCTTGCTTAATTATTGTTAGTAATTCTTTATTTGACAGACTATAGTGTCCTTCTACAATCTATCACCTGACAATTAATAAACAGCATGAGTTTCTCCTAGCTGTGGCCTGGCGCTGCCCTGGTGTCTGTGTAATTTGTTTAAAAATACTTTATCTCCTGCTAGGGTGTGTCTGTTGTTTATTAAACCGTCCTCCCAGGAAATCCATCTCCTGGCTCTGTGGTGTGAATCTTCCCACATTAGCATGCATTGGTTTTGTGAAGCTAAATATTCCATGCAGTGATTTACAGCAAGCTCAGGAGAGGGATGTTAATGCGCCTGTAAAATACAGTGTAGATTTAGAGGCAGAGTCAGCCTGCCAGGGCGGTGGGCCTGCTAGTAAATTCCTTATCCACCAGTCCTTTTGTGAGTGTGCAGTAAGGTTTGTTCTGTCTTGAACTGAGAGGGCCTGCCTCTGACTCGCAGCGCTAGCTGCGGAATTTCATCGCGTGAAATGACAAAGTAAACCAGGCCGAGTGAGAGTAAAAGGCTGCTTTATCAGCACAGGTATGCAGTTCTGAAACTCATTGAAACATTTTACAATTTAGAATTAATTGCCTCACTAATACAATAACAGATCCTAACCCCCCCATTCACACCCCACCCTTAAGCCTTCCCAACAATAAAATCCCCAAACCATTTTTACAACATTCAATCTTCACCATCCCTTTTCTTTCATCCACTGACCTTCACACATGCCTAAACCATCACTCCCCTGTGTTCCCTCTGCCACAACCTACTCTGTAATGCCCCCAACCCTTCCAGGCTGTCGCGAGCTCCTCAATTTCTGCCACCTGTCCAAGCGACAACTAACGTCCCGGAGCTGCAGATCCCCAGAAACAAATGTAGAACAAATAAATAATTATCTAGGGAGGGAGGGACAAGCAATGAAAAACTACCCCTACCTACAGGACCACAGTGTCGGAATGACACAGAATACCTCAAAAACTCTAACAGCTACATTAACTCCACCCCCTTCCGTAAACCTAACTAATAGCTGAACCCCAAGGGCCTGGAATTACCATTCGCTCGAAGCCGCCCAGGGAAGGACATCCAACGAATGCCACCCCCAGGAGCCTTCATCGGGCGAAATGGCAAAATATACCAGGCCCAGTGAGAGCAAAAGGCTGCCTTATTAGGACAGGTATAAAGTTCTGAAACTCATTGAAACATTTTACACTTTAGAATTCATTGCCTCACTAAAACAATAACAGATCCTAACACCCCCCACCCTTAAGCCTCCCCAACAATAAACTCCCCAAACCATTCTTACAACATTCGATCTTCACCATCCCTTTTCCTTTATCCACTGACCTTCACACATGCCTCAACCATCGCTCCCCTCTGTTCCCTCTGCAACAACCTACTCTACAATGTCCCCAACCTTTCCGTCTTGTTGCGAGCTTCTCAATTTCTGCCACCAGGAAAAACCCTGTAAAGGCGTTATTCCTGCCGGACCCCCCCCACCCTTCCAATGCTTAATCAGAAAGCTCAAATACCCCTCATCTCTTGAAAAAAGGTCTGTCGCCAAAACTACTAGCACCGCAAACAAAACCGGAGCTAGAAAAAACTGGCTGTCGCCAGAACAGCCGAAAACATGCTAACACCACCTTTGAAGAGCCAGGGTCAAGGCTAACTTCTACCTAATATTAAGTCCGTACAACTCGCTACCTACAAATGCAAGGTGAACTCCATCCCGTCTGAAAAACTGAAAAACCTCTTTTTTATGTCAGTGTGTTCTAACCAACCTATACCCCTACTTCTACAAAAACATTGCATTTCCCAATTAACTTTGCACCTTGCTCTTTCAACTGCTGTAAATTTAACGGCACCACACCAAATTCTTCTAGGCATTAAAGCAGTCAACATTTTTGTCCCCGCCCAAGATTTTCCAATAATATCAAGATGTTTTTTCATATCATTAATCAAATCCAAACCTGATACCTGTGCCAAGTTGTTTTCACCCCAATGTAAGAGTAAAACATCCGGGCACATTCTTACCGAAACCAAGTTAGATAGCCAAGGTAAAAGTTGACCCCATTTCATACCCTCGCTCCCCACCAATCCATCTTGATTTCACTGCTGCAGAATCTCAAATTCTTTCCAAAAGGACGCTTCTCAGCAGGCTTCGCTGCCCACTTAATAGAGGAGTATCCAGCTATCCAAATTGAAAAGAAAGCCACAGGAGGACCAGCCATGCAACCTGAAAAAAAAATAAGAGTTAACAAAGCACATAAGTGTTAAGCATCCTCAATATCCTAATATACCGAAGGCAACAATCCGCGGACCAACGTCCCAATTTATTTACCTCACTGAGGGAGAAACCCAAACTTGCTGCTTCAGAAGCCGCAGTGATTCTAAAGGAATAAGTTCCAAAATGAAAAGGATGTTCTCCAATGTGACATATAACGTTTCTCATTACCCCCAGTAAGCAGCCTTGACCCATCTGGGTGCTGGAAAACTAAAGCTGAATTAGTCCCCCCTGCTGCTTGGAAATCCTGCCATGAAATCACTGGACATATTATGCCTTTGATTATGTTAAGAACTACCTTCGTGCCCTTACCGGTCTGGTCGGTTTTAGATCGCCCCAAAAAGATCTGTATTGTTTCGCCTGAAACTGACATATCTTTCAGACCACCTGAATGTCCCCACCCTACCAGTTCAGATATACTCACGGCACCAAAAAATAACCAACACATGCACAGCCTAAACAACAACTGCTCAAATACAGATGAACATATGGAAAAAAGGCTCCTAACCATCCGTAATCATAGTTTCATTGAAACTGGAACCCAAATAAACTGACCTCTCTGTTTCTCTTTTGACCAACCTTGTAACATCTGCCTACCCATCTCACGAGCTGAGGGCTCATAGCCCCAGAAAAACGTGCCATAGAAACCTCAAACCAGCTAACTTACCAGCAATTGTGGTCGCTGAAACATTCCTATTGATTAAGTTTTTACGTATTCATGAACAAGAACTGAAAGCTAAAGCAGCTCAATGATAAAACCTGAAGAATACTTTTACAATTATGTATATTTTATGACGTTTTTAGAATAATGTAACTTTTATGTATCTTTTCTTTTTCTAAATAGTGTATGTAATATTGTTATGGTTTTAACTAACTGAACAATAACATTATTATTATCATTCCTATCGATATTACACATAATAAAACTTAACACATCTCTGCATAACCATAAACTTTGTTCATCCTGACGGGATGCACCCATCCTCAGAATATCTTCCCAAACTCTCCTATAAGCTGTTCTAGTTCTCACTGTCAGAGATTTTTCAACCAGTTCAAGCATTCTGAATCTGCTAGCTCCCATACCTCTTGCGGCACCTCTGTTTTCTGCACATCCGCTCCGGGTGCCAAACCACTGAATCTCTGCCACTGTGAACAAGACAAGGCGTCTGCAATATTATTGTTCACACCTGGCACATGCTTGGCTCTAAAAACAATATTGTACATCAAGCAACCTAGCATAAATCTCTGATAAAGAGGTTTATCTTTGGCTTTCTGCTCAATGATAAAATCGACAACAGTCTTATTGTCGATATTAAAAGTAACAATATTTGTTAGCCAATTTTTCACCCTACACAGACAAAGCCACTAACAGCGGGAAAAATTCAAAAAAGGCAATGCTCCTTCTCTCATTCACCCACTTGGCAGGCTACTTCTCGGCATAAACCAGAATAAACCTAAACAACTAGAGCCAGCTGCATCCGAGTAAATCTGGACCATTCAAACAAAATCTAACTCCAAAGACCACATAGTGACGGCAGCGAAAACTTTCAAAAACATTAACCAAACCTCGAAATCCGCCCTCATCGCTGCTGAAATCCTGATCCTGTGATGTGGTAATGTAGCTCCTGACATGGAAATACCTAAACACATACAAAAAGTCCTGCGTGCCCTCACAAAACAACAAGCAAAATTCAAATGATCCAACAGGTGCTGAATCTGCTTCAATTGTAGTTTGGGTGCTAACTTTGCTTCTTCAAGCAAACTCTTGAACTTTCAATACAGGCAACCTCGCTTCCATTTTAACTGTATCCAATTCAATGCCAAGAAAAACTAGACATGTGCTAGAACCCTCCATTTTCTCAGGAGCCAAAGGCACACCCAACTCATGTACAATATTTTGAAACTGGTGTAGGGCTCTCTCACAATCCTGGGTGCCTCTTGCACCTACGAACAAAAAAATATCAAAATAATGTGTGATCAATTTATAACCAGTTCTGTAAACAAAGCACCACTGCAAAAATGTACTAAATGATTCAAACAAACTGCAGGAGATGGCACAACCCATTGGCAGAACTTTATCCACACACAGTTGATTGTCAAAATGAATACCTAACAAAGAAAAGTCCAAAGGATGAACTGGTAACAAACAAAAGACTTGATATCACATTTTCCTAACTCAGCTCCTGAGCCCACTTCTCTAATCAATGCAAAGGCTATATCCACAGAAGCAAACTGCACTGCGGAATCATTCCTTCATATAAAGTTGTTCACTGACATACCTTGCGGCCATGAAAGATGATGAATCATACGAAACTCTCCCACATATTTTTTAGGCACCACTCCTAACAGAGAAATCCTCAAATCAGGCAAAGGCCAGTATGTAAAGGGACCTGCCATTCTTCCTTCCGCTACTTCTTTGTCCAGTTTCTGATTCACAATAAGGGGATATTCCTTAGCTGACAAACTTTTCAGCAAATCTGCGTGTCCTACGACCTGATAACCAAGTCTAAAACCTTGTCTGAGACCCAATTCTAACCTTGTTGCTTCATTCCAGTTAGGGTCAAACTTTAGCCAGTAACTCAAAGATTCCATTCAAATTGGAGTAAAAGCCTTTGCAAACAGTTTGAAGGGATCCACCCCTACCTCTGCCCTGTCCACTACCCCCAAAGCTCGCCTGCTCCCCAGAACATTAGAGGATTGAATTCTTGCCCCCACATTTAGAACATTTGTGCTTGTATTTACAAGGGTTTCGTGGACAGTACCCCCTATTGAAACTCCAGCAGACACCTGAATTGGGATTTTGGCCTCTACCCCATGTCCAGCCCCCCTACAGCCCCCAAGATGGGTTTCCCAAGAAAAGGCCGGTGTGGAACTGCTAAACCACTTGCAGTGTGCATGGTACCGGGAGGTCTTTGTGGATACATCCATTGCACCCATAACTCATTGTCTACTTCCCCCTCAAGGTTTATCAGGAACAAGTACCATTTGAGCCTGAAACTCCTCACCGTAGTATAACCATGCAAAATGCCCAAACTCTGTGTGGACCTTATGAATGGTATCTATATACTTAAACATGGACACTGCCCGCTCTGGAAATGACTCACAGTAGACAGTGGCAAATATAAAACATGCTGAAGTCCATGTGTCTATTGTTGTGGGCACTCTAGGTATTTGGTGCCAATTCCCAGGCTTCTTCTCTAGACCCCTCCTTAGATTGCATTTCTCTATGTAACAGCTTGTATAGATCCACAAATTCACCCTTCCAAATTTTCTCTTTAGTCGCATTGCTCAAATGCGCACCCCTGTGGCATAGATAACCCCATGTAAGGTAAACGTTTTAAGCCATCAGTTTTACTCTTTTCCCCATCTTCTTTTTATTGTTCTTCTTTGTCCAAACCCAACTTAGATGTTTCGTCAATATTCCCCTTTTTTTTGGCGTCTTCTTTTGTGCCGATCCCCTCATCTTTCTGACTTGGTTTTTCTGATTCTACATTGATCAATTAAGTACCCACACTTTTATCCACTGCACTTGGCCCGATACCCTGTGTACTTTTTTATGCTGTTCCCTCGCATTATTACCCTCCCAGTTGCACCACGATTAACTTTCACCTGTTCTTAATGTGCTGGACGATTCTGGAGATGCTTGCCTTCTACCGCCTCTTTCTTGTGGTCTCTTAACGTCACGTCTTCTGTCCAGTAAATCAACTCGGGAGTCTCCCGCCTGCAACATATGACTTTTGGGAACAATTACAGTGTCCCCCACCCCCTTTTTCATCCCCTCTGCCTTTTTGTCCTCTTTATGATCTTCCCAATCAGGTATTTTCTCCTTTTTTCAAATCTTCATCCTCATCATCATAAACCAGCAATTTCAAATGCCCTTCCACAAACGCCAAACTCACACCAGGACATTCACCATCCCCCACACTCCCATCAAAACACTTCCAATCCGCTTTTTTGGAGGCTAGAATTGATGCCAATGAAATCCTCCTTTCCTACACTGTCGGGATGGTTGCACCAAACCTCTCCCTCTCTTCAGGCCGGCCCACCCAGGTCACTCCAAACCCAGCTGGCGGGTCTTCACTGCAACTGGTAGTTCCATGCAGCATTCTGCCATTGGTGCTCTGCAAGTTGCCACAACCTGCAGAGGCTGTGGTCCTGAATTCACCCTGACCTGAACTACTTTGTGCTACTTCCATCTCACAAGATACCCAAACCCATCTACCAACTGGTAAAAAAAAGTTCTTATCCTCGCTGACCCTATCTAAAAATCAATTACCTAATTCCTTGCGCCCCTGAAAAACATCACCCTGCTTGTGGAGGAACTCCTTATCCATATTGACAATGTCAATGCCTTCATCACCAAAACCCACTCTCTGTATGGCTTCTAACCTGGGTGATTGAACAGTGTTAAACAATACATCTCCCTTTATGGAGCAAGTAATTGCCGGGAGCATTCTTTCAAAATTAGTCTCCACTGCTGCCTGTGTATTATCTAGCTGCAGCCCGCTTTAAAAAATGGTCACATTTTTAAATTAAGAGCTCATGCTGAAGGGGACGTGTGAGCACTCTGCTGCCCCCTGCTGAATTCTTGCTGCCGCACGGCTTAAGGGTAGTGCAGACACAGCGCGCAGCACACCGCTCCCTCCCAGCACAGAAGAATCCCCCGGGGCCCACCTTTCACTTGCTGGGCATTTCACTCCTGACCCGTGTGTGCGCTCCCTGCCACCTCTACCAGACCAGGCCAGTTCCTGATGCAGTGAGTTAAGCACAACCTCCGCTCTGGCCATGCCAACATTTTATTGTTCCTTCTCCTCACCTTGACAATGAGCACTCCCAATTTAATTTTTTGATGAGGCGGTGAGCATGCCAAGACTGCCGCTGCGACCCCACTAGCCGCGGCACGCTAAGAGCATTCCAAACCAACCCAGACCTGAGACAGTATGCCTGGTTGAATGAAGTATTCCCTGTCCACTTCACATAAAACCCTGAAGGCCTCCCTGACAGCCTCTGCTTTATTAGCCATAGTGAAGGTACACACTACCACAGGCCTATCTAACAGGGACAAGCAAAGACGAGCATTGGCATAGCCAATAGGTCTCGCTTTTGGGACCTTATAAGTGTTTACCCATGCAACAGCTGATGTTGTTGCACCAAGGATATTGTGCTGCATAACTAAATACTTATAAGGTCCCAAAAGCGAGACCTATTGGCTATGCCAATGCTTGTTTTCTGTTTATATCTTCTCCTTGAGTGACTACAACTTGTACATTTGCAATTTTTTTCTGTTTGTATCTCTTATGTAACTCGTGTAATCCAAAGTCCTTATGTAACGCAACTGGTTCTTTTGTAAAGCGCTCTGCACCTTTGGGTAATGTTCGCGCTATATAAAATCGCATTAAATACAAATACATCCTCTAACAAATGTAAGTCGATTCCTTTGCAAAAATCGAAACAAACAACTGTCCGTAGGGATCTACCCGTTATGTTGTGCCTTTTGTAAAGATCATAACAAGCAACTGTTTGTAAAACTGTATTTCTTTTAATTAACCCTGCTTTATTGTGATGCGCTCTAACACATTTGGGTAATGTTCGTGCTATGCAAAAATGCATAAATGAACGAGATAGCAAGCGAACTCGCCACTGCTCGGTCCAGGTGGAGACCAAAACGGAAACTCTAACACTAAGCTGAAGGAGCAGGGCGGGGTAAATAATAAAGAGCCATTCACATTGAGCGACACAGAAGAGGGCGGAGTCCCGAAAGGAGTCGCAGATGGGAAATAGCACTGGGAAATGGCCTAGTCCGTCTTTAAGTTTTACTGCCGTGGGTTTTGCCTGTTTTCTCTTTCAATGCTCCCCATTCCCCTCCCCGTAAGTCTCAACTTTAGACTACACGTCTCACGTGTCTTCGCGGTACAACGCTGGTGTGCCATGCGTGTGCTGCCTGAGTATAGTGCGTGGCCCATACCAGGACAACAAAGGGTAGGGCGAGGGAGGTCGGTGGGCAGGGGGGACCGCCATAAGAACGGCAAAGAGAAACCCCCGGGGGGAGGGCACAGAGGAAACGTCGGGACTGAGTAGAAGATGAGAGCTGAGAAGACATGGTGACTGAGAGGGGAGGAAAAAGGTAAGGAAAAACGGGATTCAGGAATCAGGTGGGCAAAGAAGCTCACAACAAGGCACTGACAGAGAGCTTTAGTGGACTGGCAAAAGAGTTGGGGCAGAAAGCGACAAGGCGGGATTGTGGACGGTAAAGAAAACCAAGAAAAGACGGCGAGAAATAAACAGACTGGCACTGCATGTGGAGCACTGTTGCCACAGACTGGCACTGCATGTGGGGCATTATTGCGACACAGAGAAGGCTGCAGTGACTGAATCTGAGACACGCAGAAGACCAAAGAGAGAGCGGGAGACACACATGTGAGCAAGAAAGAGACCAACACCTGCAAGAGTTGGACATTAAAGAAGCGTAGAAGTGGGACTGGCCGAAAGGTTGTCTGGGGGAGTGCTGTAGGGCAACAGGTGAGCTATTAAAACAAGTATTGGCCGCGCGGCCGTGAAAGTAACGCGGCCGCGCGGCCGTGAAAGCAAAAGTTATGGCAGGGACGCGCTCTGTGGTGGGGGAGGGGCAGAGCGAGGCGCTTGGGAGAGCAAGGCTTAATGAGCCATGAAAGCCACATGGCGGCTGCGCGCGTGTACGCGCTCTTGAACACAAGCTTGAGGCCAGGAAAAGATTGTGGTAGCACTTTGAAAAGCCACTAACTAAATGTCTCGCAGAGCAGCGCATGCGCTGGCTCAGCGAGACCTCAAAAAACTACCCCTACCTAAAGGACCACAGCATCAGAATGACGCAGAATCCCTCAAAAACCCTAACGGCTACATTAACCCCAACCCCTGCGTAAACCTAACCAATAGCTGAACCCAAAGGGCCTGTGTTTGACCATTCGCCCGAAGCTGCCGGGGGTGGATATCCTCCGGATGCCACCCCCCGGAGCACTCATTCTATTTATTAGTTCATGAGGCTGGGTTGTTCATCCAGGCCCTATGGCACTGTACCTGGCGGGTGCAGATAACAGGAGGTGCTTTCAGAGCAGGAGGTGCTGTCATAAACACAAGGCCCGAAAGCCCCAATTCTAGCCACAACCCCCTACCAGTCCACGCACCTGCTTTAACAACCTACCATACAGCTCTAACACCGGTAGCTTGTTCTTCTTAGGAGGGGCAACAGCTCATGTGCATGCCTATATAAGGTGGTAACAGCAGGAGGCGGGGCTATCTCTGCCTGCCCACAGAGTTAAGACAGACTACCACATATGAAGTCCAGGCTTCAACTGTTCATCTCTGCACCAGCATAATAAGCAGCTGACACCTGGGCCAAACCTGAGTGGACGAACGCTGAATTTCCAAATGCATGCAGCTCCTGCTCAGCAGCTGGACATAATCAGTGGTCGAAGTGGGCGGGATCAGAGGGCCACGATGTGCCCATACTTTTCTAATTTAAGTTCCCCTACTTTTTGAGTAAAGAGAACCATTCCGGGACAGTTAGTTCAGAGAGTTGAAATACATCAGCAGAAGTGTAAGGCATGGAATCTCCTGTGCTTTGAAAACGAAGGCGGGGCAGGCAGCTAAACAAGCCTTCTTGCCATGGTGCCTACTTGCCTGATAGAAATGTAAATGTGCTCAACTGGTCAATCTGCAGATGTAAAGGATTCTTACAAGCCGTATTGGCTTTAATAGATGCAACCACTTGAAGGTTTCTGATGATAGTTTTATTGCAAAGGAGTTACCAGCTGAGCTTTGAAGTGTACGTGCTTTTAATGGACAGTAACAAATCAGTCTGAGAAATATTAAAATCTACATTTTGGCAGCACTTTTTCTTAAACCTTATTTGTACATCATTTTTCATCAGCCTATCTTATACTGTGTGCAGTGCAAGTTTAAAATGCCGACTTATGTATGCCCAGTACTTTCTGTCACAGACTGGGACCTCGTAGCACTAAACATAGACAAGTCACTATTACTTACTGCACCAACCAGGATTCAGTTCTGTGTCTCTCTAGTTACAGACCCGGATCTCTGCAGTGCATTAAGTAACAGAGGTTTCATAATGTACGATAGTGCATTTCCCACTGTTTAAATTAACTTGCATTTATTTGTATTTAATGTGTGCCTTATTTTATATGTAGTTACCTCAAGGTGAAAGACCGAAAAAAAAGTACAGAATATTCTTTGTTAGCCACACCTTTGACTCCGCCCTCAAGCTCACTCACCCTGCCCACCTGCACTTCCACCACTGGTCATAATGGAGCAAATAGGTACCTAGCAGAGCCGGCCTTTGCTTAGCTAGCGCCCTGGGTGTGGGCAGGGAAAGATTTGGCGCCCTTGCTGATGGTAGTGAATTAAATGCGGCAGCAGGCGGCCCTTTTGTGTTCACTGGTCAGTACCTGGATGAGCAAGGACTGGCCCCTGAACACAAACATCCCGGACGTCCCCCAGCTCACCTAAATCACCGATAGCTTAGCTGCCTCACGCAGATGATGGTTTTGTTGATGTGTGCCAGCAGGGGTCAGAGGTTTAAGGGAGGGCAAGGAAGGGGGCTATAGGGGTGTTAAAAACATCGCCCGCCATATGATAATGAAGGACTAACACCACTCTAAACTGGCATATCAGACAGAAACGAACAGGCAAGGACAAGGCTGGAGCAAGATGAGAAGGGCGCTGCTGGTGGCATAACCTTCGTGCACACCGCTCCATGCACCCCTCAGAAAATTGGATCCTGGGCCCAACTCGCCCATGCTAAAGGCCAGCCCTGGTGCCTAGCATGACCGTGGTGCTGCACATACTTGAGCAATGTGAACGCTGGCATTTTGCTGGACAAACCAGGGCAAGATGTCTGCTGGCACTGAATGGTGCGCTACATACAGGTGCAGTCTGCAGGACAGTGCTGCTGTACTTACCTGAGAAATGTGTTTGACATTGACACTACTGTTTTACATACCTCACCATTTGTCTTCTGGCATGGCATTAATGTTTCACATAACCCCAGCTCTAGCGAATCCATCATGCTTTTCATAATGGTGCTCTCTGGAGCCTGCCATCACAGCAGCATCTGTAGCCCAATGTATAATGTGTGTGGCAGTGGTCTGGGCTTGTATGAGAAGCCTGCATAAACTGCACCTGTCCTAGTACTCTGAAGAACTGCACGGACGCCGCCAGAAGTCCACTTACAAAGTGAGCTATTACAAGGATCTGCACGTATCTTGTTGAGCACCAACGATCAACCCTGGCCTTCTAACATTTTATAAAGTACTTTAGTATATTTGAGTGGGGGATGTGGCAGTCTGTAGAATTAAGCGTTATATTACATGAATGGGCTTCATCGTGTTTCAAATGCGAAAGATGTGCAAAGTTAAAAGACCTTCAGTATATAACTTGCCAATAGCTTAGGGGGCCGATTAAGAGTTTGGTGGTACACCTCCGCGGCGGCGGTCCCAAGAAGACCACCGCAGCAGCGGTCTTCCTCTCGCCATATTATGAGGTTCCCATGGGCCAGCAGCGGTGTTTCTGGCAGCGGTGTCTATTTGTTGATATGTGTCGATGCAGGTGTGTATTTTTTTTACTGCAATGTACACATATGCATGACATGTGGAAAAATACCTACTACCAGTACTTTCCCATTGCTGGAATCTGGACCATATATGCCCAGTCAGTTAATAGGTAAATAGTACAAAATGGGCTTACCGGACTTCTGGCACCAACAGGGTCGTTTTCTTTGGAGTAAAGATGCTGCTGTGAAGGGGAGCCATGGAGGAAGGTATTGACGTCAGTGAATGAAGGGAGGAAATGGAAATGGGTGAGTATGCACCCCAAATCCTTCGATTCTGCAGACTCGAAGCAGGCGGTCCGACCTCCATGGTCAGCTCGTTGGAAAGGCAACTCATAATTCGGATGGCGGTGAACATCTCTGTACGGCTCTATGACAGGTGCTTTTCCCCGACCGCGGTCGACGTATGGCTGGCGGTGTCAGCGGTGCGCTGGCGGTCTTTCATTCAGCAAACCACGAAACTCGTAATATGGTGGTCAAACTGCCTAGTCGGTTAATCAGATGCGACGGCAGTCTTGGGACCGCCAAACTCATAATCAGGCCCTTAGACTTTCCAGATGGCATACGGACCCTTTTTAAGCCCACCTTTAGGACTGTGTCTGAGGTTTTTGTCTCTCTGGTAATTGTCTTAGTATGGAGGTATTCCATTGGATTCTTTTTCGTCAAGGGATGTATCATGATTTTAAATTACTTATTTGCATTGCTATGAACTGTGATCTAAATTCATTATGCTTCTATGTAACTTTTATAGGCCTTTTAGTGTATACTTTAATGGTACTGTGAACCGAAATAAAGTTGACTGATGATGATGACCTTCAGTATTCCATTAATTATACAAACTCTAATTAGTTTTACAGTCTTGCTTGCATTGTAACATTTTCAAATGTATTATTTTCTGTTCATGTTGTCCCTGAAGGAGGGAAGATGCTGTTTATATTTTGATTGTACTTTTGTTTTCTCTCATAGGGCATAATGTAGATTTATTCATTAGAAATAGAGCTAAAGTAATTTTACCATGTGATAGGTTCTCTGTCTTACTAGTGTTTGGTAATTGTTCATGCCACGCTGATCGTATGATTTCTCCGCCTAAAAACATTTTTTTTTAAAGATCTGTATTGTGAGGCAAGCCAGGTTAATTTGCCTGGGCTCTTAAGAGGCAGACCCTAATTGGTGCTTTCTGTTGATTCTGCAGAAAAGGTTCATGACCCGCTTAGAAAGCAGACTTCATGTTAGTCTGCTACTGATCTCAACTTAGAATATGTTTGATCATTCTTTTCTTCTGCTGAAGTGAGCAGTCCTTTGGACACAAAAACGCTCTTTTAGATATAATTTACTTTGTGCTAGACCATAAATTGTATCTGGCTATAGACTAGTTGGGGCTAAGTTTCAACTGCCAATGTTGATTTAGATGTATTTGCATTATGAGTATTTTGATTTGAATTGACTAACTCTATATATTTTACCTTTTGCAGAGGTTCTTACATTTAATAAACTCTTATAGTTTGTATTTTGAATCTTGTCTCATATAGATTTCCCTGTGTATATTTACTACTGGATTTCTCTGGGTTTACATGAAATATTGTGTTTGTGCTTGGGGATTTTAAGACTGGTGGATGGCATAGCCACTGTATGGTTTTGACAGATGCCAGGCATCTGCCAAACTCTAGATTCCTCCCAAAATGTGGTATCGGGCAAAATAAGAAAAGGGCAGATTTCATGTTCAAACTCTATTCGGGTAGCCATTGACTTTCTGGTGTTCAGAACTCAACTCTGGAAGATGTGGGTCGTCCACGGTAATTCTGTTACTTCAGCAATGCATATTGGCCACACTTTCAACTAATCAGAATAAAGCCATGAGTTAGGAGATTTCTAATTAGTTGCTGACAGCCAATCAGAAGACACATGGGAACTTCTGACATGTGAGCAAGCCTGGAAGTTTTCAATAGTCCATAGACCGCTCTTACATTACGGACTGCAGTTTGCCTTCTTTTTTAAATTGGATGAGGAAGTTGCTGAAATGGTAGCTTTGCATCTCTGAATTGGTGCACCAAAGACTAATAAAGGAGATTATGCCCAGCACTAAATATAACGCTATTGTAAATTCCGGAGGAGTTCTCGGACTATGTAGAGGAATGATGCTGAAGGCCTGGTTCCTTCAAAGATGATTTGCAATGGGTGCCGTAAGCTGCCTTCTCGATAACTGTGTGGTGATTGCAGCTGGTTTTCTGCCCAGGAAGCTGCATTTCACATGGCTGGCCCTGGTAGTTGGCATTGTCACTCTACAACTCCACTTTAGCACATGATCACAGAAGCGTTGCGATGTCATTTCCTTATTACAAGTGAGCAGTATGTATATTAGATAGAGACATTTATACAGTTATTGCAGGTTCCTACGTATTAAACTACTATAATGCACAGGATTCTGCAATCCCTCTATAAAACAGTCTCTAATTTCTTTATAATCCGCGACTTGTGACACACGCAATCGCCGATTATAAAGAATTTACGTCAGAACTCAACTATTATAACTTATTACCGTTCTGACGTCACAATGCCTGCTGCCAGAGCCAGCAGCCAAGGAGAAAGGCAGGTCAGGTCACGGAGCATAATTAGAGCAGCTGTTTAAAGCAGGAACCAACCGTGACTTTTCTTTCATGGGGCTAGGGCGGTCAACTGCGAATCTGGGGAACTGGGTTCGAGTCTCGGCAATGACGCTGAACATCCGGTGATTCTGGGCAAATCACTTAATCTCCCCGTGCCTAACAAAAATGAATGTGTCCTCATGTAATGCAACTGGTGCTATGTACAGCGCTCCGATACCCGATTCGGGTCAAGTTCGCGCTATATAAAACTCTGTAAAATAAAAAAAAATAAAAAAAGTCTGTTTTTCGGTAGAGTGACAAGCCAAAAGGAGATATTTATAGGCAACATGTGTATTTTTGCAGTCCTGAGGTAATTATAGAAAAGTTGTAATATTTCTGCATGTTTCTACACATTCTGAAATACTGCGCCTATAAAAAAATAAAAAAAAACGGATTCTAATATTTTTTGCAACAAATCTATAACACGATTTTTAATGTATTTAAGTTTGCACTAGAGATTCGATTTTTATTTTTCATGTTTGAAAACAAGCTCTCTTTCATATGAAAGAGCTATGCAGCAGTGATTTAAGTGGTTTATAGTAAAGGTGAAGGTGTGACCATGTATTATAAGGAATAAAGTACCTCCTGCCATACAAAATAAGAATATTGCAAGTCGCCTCGGAATTCCATAGCCTTCAGCCTCGTTCCTCTACATGGTCATGGACCTCCTTGGTGATTTGCAATATCCTTATAATGTATGTCAGGGGGTACTTTATCCCATACATATCAGAACTCCTATTGTAACTTCTAACATTTAAGAGCAAAAAGCATCTCACGTTGTGGCACCATGCGTACTGTAAAAAAATCAATAATAGAACAGGAGTCACTAAGCATGTGAAACAAAGTCTTAAGAGGGATTTATTAATGCCGGTGGTACCTTTACTTCGATGCACGTCTTCATCTGTCTACTTGCGTGTACAGACAGAAGCACCGCATTTGGCACATCTGATGAGAACAAGAAGAACACGAGCAATGAGGTGAGAAGCAGGCAGAGTATCTTTAAAGCCTGTCAACTGCCTGCTAATAATGAGACCTTCTATCATTGTAATGCCTGAGCTTAAGAGATTGGAAATGGCCTGGGCGCAAAGAGAAAGCATCTTCCAGATGTGCTGTCCCCCGAGTACAGAGCTGGAAGAGCGGCGTTGGAAAGCACCTGTGAGCACAAACTATAGGTTCCATAAATGTGTGCGCACCCTTTTACTAGCCCAGGACTCTGCACCTGTAAGAGAATGAGCGACGTCTGATTGGAAAGGCTGCTCAACCTTGAAATCTCCATTTAAATGCATTGAACTGAAAGAGTATTTTGGGGAGGAACAGCAGGAAATTGGCCATTTGAGGTCCACAAAGTAGGATACAATTGAGGGCTGACCTTCAAAAGGGCGAAATCGGCCAATGCCTAAAAAAAAATACGGATGCTTGGTGCCCTCAGATACATTTGTCCTGACACAGATGTTTGTTTTTGCCGCTTGTTCTATCAGCTCTGCAATCAATACAATAATCCAAAGTCTTGTATAGAGTAGATCTAGACTTATAGATGTATATCATTCTATCACTGCTTTCAAATCTGAACTAAAAGTCTTCCTTTTTTTATAAAATTCTCCCCTTCAACATACACTAATTGCATCTTTTGCTTCCTGCCAGTCCTTCCTCTAACCCTAAATCCCCTTGTGCGGCTCCAGCCTCCTTTTGCAGGTCATTGCCATAAAAGCTGCTAATTACAGGCCAATCACCTTGTACGACCTTGCACTTGATGAACATACTCTCCCACCCTGACTATCATTAATTTCTTTACCTTTGCTTTCTTTAAATGCTGTCAATCCTACAGATTAATTAATTTCGGCACATTTACCTGTAGTTCTGTTTCTTCTGTGCTGATGTAAAGCACTCTGACCCCCTGCAGTCTGTAGGCGCTACACACATTCGACGTTTCCAGTCTTTCGCAGGTTGTACATAGATCCAGGTTTTTCCAAGATCAATTTCCACTCATTATTCGCCACTGCAAACTGTGCAACTCTAGAATCGCATATTAGAACCTCCTGCGGTAATACTGTGACCATATAGTAGCGGCATTTCCACCAGGCGATTTTACCACACGACTATTCCGACCAAGTTCGAATGACGCTGAGAGGATGTGGCGCAGCGGCCAGAGCTGCTGACTAGGCAGCTAGGGGACCTGGGTTCGAGTCTCTGCCTCGGCGTAACATCCTGTGATTCTAGGCAAATCACTTAATCTCCCTGTGCCCATGGACAGCGCCTGTATACCATCACGGGTGACAAGTCGTGCTACATAAATCTACAAACAAACATCTCTCTACTCAGGGAGTGTTATAATTAAAATGTCAGTCAGCTGTTTGTAGGAATGGCATCCCTGTGCCGGCCTGACATGCTGGTGGATGCATAAAGAGTTAATAACCTACACAGGCAGAAAACTAGGTGAAAAATAAGATTTTGAACCGGCACGCGCTACCCAGTCTATAAATAAGCGGTTGTCTTGAATTATCTAGTACCACAGCCCAAGTCGATGATATTGATGAAGCGCGTCAGCACTGCTTAATTTATCATTGAGGCCTAATAAGTCACTCCTTGGCTGGAAGCTGCTGTTTGCATCGTCCGTTTCAGAAGAAGCAGGAAATCCTCCACTGGGCAAATGGATATCGACCAGGGTTGTGCTGCCAGCCCGCTACATCTTGGAAAGGACGGGCACGCTTAAGCGACCGCTGCTGGAGGTATTAATGGAGCTCCTTGCCTATGTTGGAGCAAGGCAAGGTTCCTAGTGGCCAAGCAAGGAGTGAATATCAAAAAAAGTGACAGTCAGTCAGTGTCACTGTTCGATGGCCAGCGTAAAAAGAAGATGCTGATTAGACAGCCAGGTGACTTTACCATGAAATTATAAAATAGGCAGCATGCCAAAATGTATTAAATTCAGGCTTTGGTCACACAACGTGCTCACATTTGTATTCTCGGTCAGTGAGACAGTGGGGAAGGTGTATGCGGCTAAAAGGGATTGTAACCTGTTGGGGTGGAGACACCAGAGAGATCTGGGGCTCACCCTAAATCCCAATACGCCAGAGAAGGTGCTGCTGCTCTCAAGGGAAAAGTTACCAAATGACGTGTGTACACAGTTTCCTAAGGTTTTTCGAAGGCAAACTGGGGTTGTTGAAAAAATTTGAGCACAAAATCATTTAAAAAATGGTGCAGTACCATTTGTAAGTAGGGCAAGGAAGATGCCTCACTTGATGATGGAATCCTTGGAACGGGAGTTGAAGAAGTTATTGGAATCTGGTGTGATCGAGGAGTTTGAATGTTCGGAATGAAATTAAATGAAATGAAATGAATGAAATGAAATGAAATAGGGATTTATAAAGCGCACGGATACTCACAAAGAGTGTCCCGGCGCTAATCTCCAAAACCACCAGACAGAAAACCCCAACCTACCTTACCAATGTATTATTGCTGGAACAGCCATGTTTTAAGTAGTCTTCTAAAGGGCAGCAAGTCCTGAGTCAGTCTAAGATGAAGGGGCAGAGTGTTCCATAGACAGGCCGCTTGAACCTGGAAAGAACCAATCCGAGAACGAGTGAATTTTGAATCACCATCAGGGATTGTCCCGAGGACCTTAAAACACGTTGAGGCTGATAGTGCTGGATCCTACTTCTCAGATAGACCGCACCCAAATCGTAAAAAGCACGATAGGCAAACACCAGAGCCTTAAACTGAATCCTCTTTCTCACCGGGAGCCAGTGTAGTGCTTTCAAATGAGGCGACATGCGTGTTCTGGGGCTAACCATAAGGATAGCTCTGGCTGCGGCGTTCTGAACAACCTGCAGCCGATTGAGCAAATATTCAGGGAGCCCCAGATACAAGATGTTTACATAATCCAACCTGGATGTAATTAAGGCTTGCACCACGATCTTCCGGGATTCAACCGGGAGTAGAGGAAGGAAGTTTTTGCCATTCTTATCAGCCCGATACAGGTACCAGCAACAGTTTGGATATGGGACTTCATTGATAGACTAGTATCCAACTTAACTCCCAAATTTTTTACTGTGTCAACTGGAGTAGCCGGAGGAGACATGTCACACGGCCACCATGAGCTCCAGTTGGCGCATGGGGGACATCCAAAAACATGATTTCTGACTTTTCAGGGTTACACTTAAGTTGATTAAGTTGCAACCAGGAAAAGACCTCCGTTAAGCATCTATTTATCTCCATTCCCTGGAAATTCGCCCCTTTGTCACACGTGAACAGTAATTGAGTATCATCGGCGTAAGAAATAATCTTCGCTCCGTCGGACTCAGCCAAACATGCAAGTGGGGCCATATAGATGTTAAAAAGCGTGGGGCTCAAAATAGCGCCCTGCGGGACACCCACTTGCATTGAGGGAATAACAGCTGTAAAGGGCGGGGCCCAGATTTCCTGCTGCCGCTCAGACAAGAAAGAGGCAAACCAATTGTACACCGCGCCACCAATGCCGCACTCGGCTAACCTGCACAAAAGCCGGTCATGGGGCACGGTGTCAAAGGCCGCGGACAAGTCCAACAGTATCAACACCGCGCTGCCCCCTTTATCCACCTGAGATTTGATAGTCTCCGAAACCTCAAGAAGAGCAGTCTCCGTGCTAAGGGAAGGTCTAAAACCTGACTGACTGTCATGGAGAACATGGTTACCTTCAATGTAATCTGTTAGCACGGAATTGACATGTCTCTCAAGGACCTTGGAGAAAAAAGGCAGCAATGAAATGGGCCTATAGTTGGAAGCAACCTCAGGGTCGGCCGTAGGTTTCTTCAAAAGGGGAACAATTTTTGCTTTTTTCCAGGGGCTCTTCCATCTGGCTATCAGATTATAAGGAAGGATCGGTCTGTGGGTAGAGGGGGCGGTATTGGCATAATTTATAAAAAGTCACTGATTTGCTCCATTTTATCGGTGCAAAATATTGAGGGCGCCGAGAGCCTCAGTTTCGTGCTCACTGTTTCCAATCATCAATCCATTGCAGGCATTCTTGTCTATCGACCACCTGGTCAATGTGGTAAATTTATTGAGTCACTTGCTCAGGCCATCTCACATATTTCTATTAAATATAAACACTGCCTTGTATTGGGTGATTTTAATATCCATATGGATGAGTTATGTGACCCTGAGGCTGTTCGGCTGTTGGAATCTTTAGCGATTTTTGGGCTGTCCCCTTACATTCACCTCCCCACTCATGCTAAGGGACATACGCTGGATCAAGTTTTTTCTAACGTTAGTATGATAACGGATGCCCCTCAACCTTTAGTTTGGTCGGACCACTATCTCCTGAGTTTCAAACCCCCGAGGTCGTTAACTCATGCTCAATATAGGGCTGAACCCCGTCCATCCACTTTTAGATCTTTTAGTCAGGTCACGGCCGATAGACTGGCGACTGCTTTGAGCAAGTACCCGATTCCCTTTAGTGGTAACCCTGAGACTGATGCCCTCAGTTTGGAAAGGTGGCTAGGAGATCGGGTTGCGGAGCTGGCACCCTCCTCTACCCGGAAAGCTAAAACTGGTCGCACTTCCGCACCTTGGTTTACTGAATCACTTAGGGAAAGCCGAAGTGCCTGTAAACGGTTGGAGAGAACGTGGCGGACTAAGTTTGACTCCGAGGATAAAGCTATTCTTAAACTAGCTTTAAAAGCCCCAGTGGTTTTCACCCCGAAAGATGGTGGAAGGAGGTTAGAATGTGTGTGGACTTACGCAGATTGAACAAGCAAATTTGGGTAGGTAGGCAACCCTTACCGAACATTTCTGAAACTTTGGCGGTAATGAAGGATGCAAAGTTATTTAGTGTCATGGATTTGTCCTCTGCTTACCACCAGGCATTACTGCATCCTGATTCTAGGCACCTGATGTCATTCGTTAACTCACCTGGGTGCCTACATGTTTATTCGCATGCCATTCGGGTTAGCTTCCGCCACTGCTTGTTTTCAGAGTTATGAAAAAGGTGTTAGAGGGTCTGCATGAAGTGTTTTTCCAAGAAGACATCCTAGTTTACGGCAAGGACCAGCAAGAGCATAACGAGTGGTTGTGGAAGGTGTTGAACCAGTTCCAAGAGGCGGGGTTGGTGATGAAAAATAAGAAATGCAAGTTCCATGTGACTTCCGTGACTTACCTGGGACATACAATCTCTGGTGAAGGAATGAGTCAGAAGTTGAAATTAGCGGAAAGTATTGTGAGGGCACCTACACCTGACGACAAAGATCAAATATGTTCCTTTTTGGGGTTGGCTGAGTTTGGCTGAGTTTTGTTCCAAGTTTATTCTTGACTTTGCCAGTGTATCCTTGCCTTTGAGGTTGCTGTTGAAGAAAAACTCAAAATTTGAGTGGTCTGGGGAGTGTACAGTTGCGTTTACAGGTATCAAGGACATTACTGGGACGTTACCTACCTTGGGACATTTTGATGCCTGAAAGAAGACATCTCTGTCAACGGATGCGAGGGTTGGGTGCTGTCTTATGTCAGGTGGTGGATGGAGAGTCGAAGGTCGTAGCTTTTGCTTCTCGCTCACTTAGAGGTGCTGAGGAAAGGTGTTTGGTAACTGAGTGAGAAGCATTGGCTGTGTTTTGGGTGATCCACCATTCCAAATTCTATTTGAAGGCATACCGATTGTGATTAGCACAGATCATCATTCGTTATGTCCCATTTTAACCTGTAGAGAGGTGAAGAACTGATCTTCAGGATTAAACGGTGGATAGAAGGGTTGCCAGAGTTTAATTTTGCTGTGGAGTATGTGCCTGGCCCTAAGAACATGGTTACAGG
Source organism: Calotriton arnoldi (assembly GCA_963921515.1). Classification (NCBI taxonomy): domain Eukaryota; kingdom Metazoa; phylum Chordata; class Amphibia; order Caudata; family Salamandridae; genus Calotriton; species Calotriton arnoldi. The sequence goes on along the minus strand of CAWUFW010003863.1, from coordinate 1,440,610 downwards.
CTGTATATCTAGGTTACCCATTGATCAGGATGTGGACAATGGTGACACCACACTTGCGGGATGGGTATGTGTCTGCAATTGATGACAAGGAATAGGCAGGTGCCACTTTAAGGATGATGATTTTGTGATTTTAGAAGAATTCCTTGTTAATGGTTGGCCGGACAATAAAGATGTACCTAGCTCATTGAAAGGATTTGTGAATGTGAAAGATGAGCTTTGCATGGTTGAGGGGACATAGTGATACCGCAGGGCGGTCTTACGAACAAACTTATGAATCTGGCACATGAGGGTCATCTGGGCAGGAGTTTGACTAAGGCCAGGTTGCGCAAGTCCTATTGGTGGCCAGGTATGGATGGTCAGGTGGAGGAAGTAGTAAAAGACTGTTGGCACTGCGCAACCAGTGATAAAAGAAGAAAGACGCGCACGGCCCGTTGTCATCTGTTGAAATTCCTGTGAAACCCTGGTCCAAGTTAGGGTTAGACATTCCTGGACCGTTTGAGCTACTGGCTCATGACAAGCAGTATGGCCTTCTACTGGTTGATTACACCTCTAAGTGGGTGGCCACAAGGTGTGTACCTAGTGTGAACACCAAAACAGTAATTTAATTCCTCACTGAGGAGTTCTCACAAGAAGGTACTCCGGAGTGTCTAATTACTGACAACGGGGTTCAATTTCCTTCACATGAAATGTGTTTATTCCTTAAAAATGTGTCTGTGGTGCATTTCAAGACTGCTTTGTATTTCCTGCAAGCCAATGGATTGGCAGAGAGCATGAATAAAATTGTGCACAGACATCGTGGCAAACCAAGTCTTCCTTAAAGAATGTTCTGAGAGAAACATGGTGGGATCACAGTGACACTCCTAATTGTGTGACGTCTGTGTCTCCATTTGCTGCTCTGAGGTGTAGGAAGCCAGATAATAAGTTTAACCCGGCATGGTTGAAGGTGAATGTGGGGAAAAATGGAAAGGCCTTGAATGATGGAAAACCTACATCCCTGAGAACATCACATAAAGAAAGGTACAAAACTCGTTTTGACATGAAAACCTCTCCACATAATAAGTCATGGAACACTGGAGAAAAAGTGTTTGTCAGGAAACCGGGAATGATAAAGAAAGAACGCTCTAGGTTCATGGGTCCTTTCGTTATTGAAAAGGTGAAAAAAAATGTGGTGGTGTTACACTCTGGAGATGTGGAGAGGAAGTCAAGATTAACGAAATGGAGTGGTGACAACAGTGTGAAAAATGGTAATTAATCTGTGGGTGGTACCAGGGTTTGGCAGGATGCAGTTCCGGGAAATTCCACCAGCACTTGATCCTCTGGGAGGGCCAAGTCCAGTCAGGCACAAAGATTATGTATTTGTTTAAAGTTGGTATTGAATATTCCTTGGAATGCATTTTAGGTCTACTTGACACTTTGTAATTACTGTTGGTTTTAATTTATATTTCGGGTGCATCTTTTGTCAAAATTCTTTTTTTTGTATATAAAAATTGTATGGGGAAAAGATGTTATGATCTGCTCACATGGTAGGAATGGTAATACTACTGGGCATTAGAATATTACACTTGTCATGGTTACCTAGGAGTTGGAACAATGCCTAGGTCAGTAATGACATCATAGAGCATCATACACTGGGTGTAAGGAACAGTTGGAAGTATTGGCGTTGGTCAAGCTATTTGTAGGGGTTGGTGGTTGTTTTATTCATCCTGAATAAATATCTTCAAACTACACCAGGAGTTCGTGTGGTGACTGGATCTTATTACAGTGGCAGAAAAACAGACACCAAGAACACAAAAGGAGCACAAAAAGACATTAGCAGACAATACAGTGCTGAAAAACAAGCACTAAATAGAGATTGTTAGAGAAAGTAGTGGGACAACAGAGAGAGGAGAGAAGCGTGACAGGCAGAGAGAGAGTGAGAGGCAGAGAGAGAGTGAAAGGGAGAAAGTGAGAGAGAGTGAAAGGGAGAAAGTGAGAGAGAGGGCGAGGGAGAAAGGAATGATAGAGGAGGGAAGCTCGATCCTAGAGGTGCTGGAGCTTGGTCCGCAAGGGCCTTGGCCAGTCACAGGATTTGTCGCATGTAAGTCCTAAGGCTGGGCTACGCTCTACACCTGCTCGGCCAATGCAAAACAAACACTGACAACGTCAATCTGTCTTGCCCTTAGTATGCGGCCCAAGAATTGGCCGTGCCAATGCTGGTTTGTTTTAGCATACTTTGTGGCAAAAAACATTCAGATTGTGGCCTGCGCATACACATGCTTGTGCATGCACAGACAGCCACCCTGGAATGTTCTTGCAATAAAGTAGAACAACAAAATAATCAAAGAAGGCTTCCCGTGAGTGCACACATGCAGAACGGCAATCCGTTTTCGTTATATTTTATGATAAAAATCACTTATAGATGGCGCCACATGCAAGCGCAGGTGTGCACATACGTCAGCAGCAAGCTTGGAATGTTTTCTTTAAGAAGCATTGCAAAAATCATTCCAAAATGGCCACCAATGCATGTGCACACAGGGATGGCCATCTTTAAATATTTTTTGTATAGTTTCAAAATGGCCACTAATTGTCATTGACTTTGCCAATGTTTGTATCACAATTTTACAAGCATTTTCAAAGCTAATTTCAGCTGATGGTGTGCGGATTGGGGGTTGGGGAGCACGGACAGATAAAGCAGGATACGAGTAACAGCAGGCATAGGAAGGGGAGGGACTAGAAAGCACCGGATGAGCAGTGGGTTCAGGAAGCTGAAAGATAGAGAACAGGGGCTGGAATGTGGTCCAAGAGAGAGAAGGGTGAAAGCAAGCAGAGTAACCGAAGCAAAGAAATTAACTCATTGCACTGCACTGCAAGCACACCATAGGAATCAGACAGAGAAAAACAATCTAATTTAGTCAGACAGCTGTGCAGGGGCGGCTCCTCCGCTAAGGCGGAGGAATATCGACACCCACTGCTCTGTGAGCATGTGAAAACTGAAAAATAGAACGATAACGCATTGTTATTATCATTTTATTCTTCCATCCTTTAACAGCTGGTTAGGGGCAGGGCGGGTATGGTCGGGGTCAGAGGAACAGCGGGAGGCGTGGGGGCACTCTCCTAAGTGCGCATGAATGTTTGGCCGGCCGTCTCGGGCCGGCCAAACAGTCATGCGCACTTTGCATGTTCTCCACCCAGGCTGCAATACAGGCTTGCACTCCTCGGAGCGCCGAACCACGGCGCTCAGACCAATCACGATGCTGCTATCAGCAGGGAGTCTGGAAGCCTGGGTGACCTGGAGTCCCGGAAGTGGGCAGAGAAGACTTAGAGGAGGCGACGGTGACACAGGTGTTTTTTATTTTTTTATTTTCATTCCCTCCCCCGCACTAAAAATATTTTTTATTTACAAGAACGGTCTTTATTTGCAGGCTACTGTTCTGAATTTTGGCATTCCATAATGAAATGATTATCAAGATGCATCCTTACAGATAGAGAATTGTTTGTCACAGCTACAGCTGAAAGGAGTGACCACAATTCATATCCATACATTGTATATTTCAGCCCAAGTAATTCATCCAGGCTTTAATAAACGCATATTGTATTCACGAGCACTGAGACATTATGCAACGCAACTCTAACTGCCTTCAAACCAGCTCTGCTGCTCGCCTCTGATGAGCTCTAAATAGAGTCAAATACGCAGCAGGAGAGAGATTCATGCAAAATGTGAGGAAGGAAACCATAGAGCTGAAGGATCACAAGGAGAACTATAATCATCATTATGCACTGGCACTTGAGCATTTCGGCCAAGAAGCCAAGGACTGGATGCAACTGCAGTGCAGCTGATGTCCTGCACATCATGTGTCTAAGCTGCAATGGAACACCAGGGAGAAAGGAAGGGCTGTTGAAGACGAAGCACATCAACAGCATTAAAGCTGATGTGTTGAGCCACGGTCACGTGTGTTTTGCACATTATATTTGAACAGTCATCGTGTTAAAGAAGGCGTTAGTGGCACCTTTCAAGACCCTGCCCACTCTCTCCGCGAGAGTGTCCAGACCCTCTGGGATTCCCCACAGGTGGGCACAGCAGCCTGCAATCTTTTGGTGACCACCTTTGTTAGATCAAGTGCCATAAATACTGCATGCCACAGCCAAGTCCTTTCTTCCCAGGTGCTGCTTCACCTCAGAGGTTTTACCTTCCCCTTCCACACTTCCTGTCCCCACCCAGACGAGATGGTGAGCACTGCAAAAGGGGGTTACTTGCTTTCCCCAGGGTCCCAGAGTCCTACTCATGCATGCTGTGAACATGACATCTTCTCCCCACACCCACTTGACTGAGTTTGTGCATTCTGCATGTGGCTGCTTAGACTTCTTTCTTCCCAGACTTGTTCGATGAGGCGCACAGGCTTCTTCCTGATTTGTGATGAGCCTCCGGCTCTCAGCCTAGTTCTCTCCTCCTTCCATACCAGGATGCCCAGTGGGTACTTCAAAGCCACATCATCAGATGAGGCCAAGTCATTCGTATTATTGGATGTGTGTTTGGATGATCTGCTTGAAGGATGATATTTTTTGAAGCGAGAGACGTTTCGAGTCGCTTGCATCTCCCCATTAGCAGCAATTATCATGGTTCCATTTCATATGGTCACTTGCAACGGTTGTTCCAGGTACCTAGCGTCCAACTTTCACATTTGTTCCAGCTTGACTAGCACCCAGTCCTCCATGGCGGAAGGTACTTTGTGGACTCCCCTCTTCTGGCCAGCATGCCTCTTTATCTTCTCTTTCTGCCTTCAATCCCGAGTTCGTACTTGGTCATCTCTTCGGGATTCTCTGGACTTTGTTTGTTCACTGTGGTATTGGAGTGCACACATCCCGACCCAGAAGGAGCGCGGAAGGGCACTTCCCCTTGTGCTACGTGAGGTGGTCTGGTATGCTTGGAGTGCCGTGTCGAGAGCCTGCTGGAGTGGTGCCTTGTCGATCTCTGCTTTTTGCACTGTCTTTTTCAGATTGCCCATAAATCACTGCACCACACCGTTTCCTTGCAGCAACAGCGGAGTGATCTTCTAGTGCTTAAAGTCAAGATGGGCTGCAAATGCAGCAAAGTCATATCCTTTAAAGGGTGATCCATTGTCCGTTTTGAATGTTTTCAGGATACCCCAGACAGCAGAAATTTAATTACTTTGCTGTCTGTTTGCACTGCCATGTGGGTAAGGCTGTTCTGAAGTTTCAGGGTGAAATCAGGATCAGTGTTGAATAGGGTTTTATGTTCACATTGTGCATGTGCAGTACCCGGAGACCCTGGGGAATCAGTGACTGCCCTTTGCAGTAGTCACCTCCCTTTTCCGCCCTTGAGCCCCAGAGGATATAGGTAATAGTTATACATTTGGAGAGAATAAAGATAGTGAAACTCAAGACTAAGCAGCAGGAAAAAAAAAATCAAGTCTGGCATTGGATGTCAGCATTTTGGCTTTGTCAATGCTTGTTTTGTTTTGGCATGATTTTTATTTACTTTTGGAGGAGCTGCCAGACCCTTACCAATACAAAAGAATTGTACAAAAATATTTTTTTGTATTAAAAAGCACAAATAGCCAGAGTAATCCTTGGTGCTGAAGGGAACTACTTTGTGTGAGGAGGTGCTCTTTGTAAAAGATCAGAAAGTTATCCCCAACAGTGAAGTTAGCCAATGACTGAATTGGGCTGTCTCACTGCTGCCTGATGTGGTGGGTGGATGAAAAGTGTGAATGACCTAACAGACCAATGGATGTAGCAAACTGGATGAAAGTCCCTATAAGTAAGTATATTATGCATAGATAATTTTAATAAAATCAATAGGTCTTGGCTAACGCCAGACATAATGACAGGACTTGCAAGGTCAGGACATTTAAGGGCATGGTTTGTTCTGATCAGTGGATTGAGTGCTTTGTTGTACTTTGTTGGTGGTTTCAATTTCTGCAAAACTCTATTGGTATTTAAATGAGGCTGCTATTGAATGAACTGTAAGACTGGAAGCATACCACTTGCCTCTGTCTCTTTATAAAATCAAGACCTTCTCTATTAGGTGGGAGAATCTGCGCTTAACACAAATCAACAGGTGTCTATAGGCCTGCGATTTCTACGCAAGAGTATCTAAATGAAATATTATCAACCATTGTGCATATAGGTACTAAGGGCCTAATCACGATGGCGGTGGGACCGCCACTGTCAGGCCGTTGGTCGCGGTCCCACTGCCATCGGACCCTGCATGACCGCCTGCCGGGCGGGCGGAGAGACCAACTGTCACATCTGACGGGCTCAGTGCATTGGAGGGACTGCAATCCCTACAACAGTGGTGGTGCCTGCTCAGGCACCGCCGTAGGGATTACCTTGTACCTTTCCGCCGGCAGTTTCATGGCAGTAAACCCTTCATGAAAAAGCAGGCGGGAAGTGACTTGGGGGCCCGTAGCAGGGCACATTCACCCCTGGCCTTCCAATATGGGCCCTACATATCCCTGCACCATGTGGCAGGCACCACATGGTGCCTGCCACTTAGTGCAGGAATATGTGCAATGTGTTTATTTTAGACTGCGGGTTGTGCCGCAGCCCAAGCCGCAATACAAAATATACAGACTGCGACCGCCTTGAAGGCGGTTGCATCCTAATCCCGATGGCGGGACTGCCTACAGTTAGTTAGGCAGTCCCGTTCCCGATAGGATGGCGGTCGGATGTTCGTCCGACCGCCATCATAATCAGGCCCTAAGTTCTATAAGCTTTTGGGACCAAACCGAATAACTAAATTGGATGCCAACTGCTCAGGCCAGGATATTGTGATTATACTGAAGTGACAGAATTGACTAATTAGTTCACCACAATCTATTATTTTTTTTAACTTGCTCTGTGCTTGCAAGGGTTGGTTGGTACTATGGAAAAATAACGATTTGTTTATCCATGGTCCAGAAGACTGGTGGTATGCGGAGTCTTTTTATGGGGCCTCTGACACAAGGTGTCCTCCAGGTGTGCTCAGCATCTGACCTTGACGATGTCCATGTCACCTGAACCCAGTTCCAGCAGTAAGTTGATGAACCGGGCTCCCATGGTTGTACCCCACTAAGTCGACCATAACTATGCATTCTACTTGACAGCTTCAAGTAATATGCGGACATACTATTGTGGAAAGGTTTGCTTACCTGAAGAGCGGCCTCTTTAGGATCCCAGATCTTAGAGGCCGTGGCGTCTTTAACGCTGGGAATGCCTGTTAGACGTACCTGTCAATCACCCTTATATAGTTGTATTCTAGTGAATGACTGCCCTTTATTGTCATGCGTTTCCATAGAAAAAACAAAGTACAAGTTAAGTAAGGGCACACATTCCAAACTTTGGCCAGATAAAACCTTTATAATCGGCTAGATTCGTCTCAAATTTGACAAAGCTTTGTTATATCATACAGCGGGGGCATCAATCAATCAGTAGATTTGTAGAGCGCTTCTCGTCACCCGTGAGGGTATCCAAGCGCTGGGCATAATAATTTTTTTCTGGTGATTCATCTCTTTGGCTTTTAGTCACTGAGGCTGGCTTACATTGGTTTAAGGAGGTGATTTAAACGTCCTCAATAATTCCTGGATAGGAATCTGTTCTTTCCACCAGGTGTAAGCTATCCGAGAATCAGGAAAGAACAGTGAAGTTAGTAGCTCAAAGGGCAATACATGAGAGAGGAGAGTAAAATAATAATGTTCCTCTTGAGGGATATTTTTCAACACAGTATTCATCCTCCAAGCGGCTCAGCTCGCCCACCCGCCAAAAACAAGACCCACGCCATGCTGCAAATGAATGAGCCGACTACAGTTTCATAGGTATGCTTTTTAATATTATTATTATTAATATCATTATTATGTTACACTACAAACACCAGTAACAATGATAAATACTGCAATGGAAATGTTAAAAAAATAGTGTACATGTCTTCATGTTTCAAAAACACATTTTCTTTTAAATAAATTAATACTTAACGTCGACGGAAAAAATAAAATACAATGAAAACTGATAGTTTAAGGCAGTACTCTACATAGACAGTAACTTGGGTACATCAATGTGCTACATGTTCTTCATGGGAAGCAAATTTTTAAAAAAGAAATAAAGAACATTCTCTTTTAAAGGTGTGGATTGAAGCATCAGGAGCAGGAACAACAAAAATGGTGACCACTGAAGTCCAATCCCTGCTCAACAGCCAGGTGTAGTCAGGCTGGTTTTTAAACTCCTGCGGTTTGAGGAGCATTCTTCACAATTGTGAGTGCAGTGGTCATGATGGCAGGCATGAAGGTGGCATGTGTAGCCAAGAACTGGCTTAAAGAGTCGGCAGCCAAAGCCATTTTCAAACTGGAAAAGATGAATGGAGGCGCAGTGTGACTGAATCGCTACGGTCAAGCCATGCTTCTGAGCAGGCCTTCCTTTTACCCACAGCATTGGTGCTAAAATTCATTTAAAGCAAGGCACTGGGGTAGGCTTCGAAGCGAGGATCACAGTACAGGCAGTATATTGTTTTAGACAGAACCATCTACTGGTGAAGCAACCAATCTGGAAAGGAGTTCAAAACCAGGAACTGCCCAATAGCTGTTGTGCATGGATGAGAGTACAGTGGCCACCATAGGACAAAAGGATACACATGGAAATGCTGTATAGAGCTTATAGGAACACAGATGTCGAATGTTACAGGAATTCAAATTCTTAATATGAACAATGTTACTTGGGCTAAGGTGACTATAAGGGTGAAGATCGCTGGGAATCGTGGTCTGATGTCAATACAATACAACACCTTATCAAAGATTTGGCCTTAATTTGACACAGAAATCCCATAATTTAACCATCATTTCGCAGCGAGGTTACAACCTAGGATATTGGCCCCCGGTATGCCAATGAGAACAGCATCAGGCAGCAGATGGTTTGAGTGGTTGTAGAAGCAATGAAACCTTACACATCCACTGAGGCCGAAAAGTTAACAGAGCCACTGTACCACATTCCGTCCTATTCCTACTCACGAGAAGAGACAGACCGAGAACATTAGGAGCAGATCATGTTCTTGCACGAAGGATAGTCAAAGTGCAGGACTTCCAGAACAATCCCGCTAATGACCCTACACCCATGAGACTGTGTCATCTATGCTGCTTCAGTGCCCAGCAACTCTGGAGTGAGTACAGGTCAGTTGGTGCAAAAACAGATGTGAGAAGATTCACAACAGAAGTTGAACTATGATGGCTGCCTCATTTTACATCGATTATTGGACCAAAGGATACTGAATTGAATCAGTAAAGACACTGAAGTCAGAGAAAACTCTATAGTCAACCACACAGAGCTTAACTTTCTAGGCCAGGGTTCTCCAAAGGCGGTCCTGGAGTGCTGATCCATGCCAGATTTTTAGCATATCCCCAGTTACATAAATGTAGTTATCTTAAAAATCTGGCATGGATACGGCCCTCCAGGTCCAACTTTGGAGAACCCTGTTCTTTGCAGACTACAAATCTAAGCGCACCATTTAACAAATCTGTGCTATAAAAGTAAAACACCAGCATTGTATTATAGCTAAAAGGTCTGAATGTTTCATTTAAGAAGGTACTCTACGGACGACAGCGATAAAGACACATACTGCCTCTCTCCCGCCCCAACCTCAAGCAACTATGCCTTTTATCATAGTGGCTTTTGAAATTGCCACTTTACGTTTCAGGCAAACTATCGCCAGCCAGACAATGACCAAAATATGTCTCCATTAAACCGGATCAATTGGAAACCTCCGTCAGCTTAACAGCGGAAACCAGTGTTTAATAGATCTAAAAGAAGCACGCTCAATAATGATTAGACTGTGGAGGAAGGGACTGCCGGTGCAAATTATGAAACATGCAACTGAGTGTCCTAAACAAAAAGGGAAAAAGGATGTGATGCGTCAAGTATGTACTCTCTCTGATCCTCCTCTTGCACTCGTTAGCAGCAAGAGTCGATACCTGAATTGATGCCAGTTTGCCCCAGAAAGGAGACAGATGCAGCTATATTCTTACTCGTATTTCTGCAAGATGGGTCTCCAGAGAAGGTTCTGGATATCCACACATTGACTATGAATGGATATAATTTACATAGTAATTATACTGAAAATCTGGCATGGATATTGATCTACACTGGATATTTCATGTACGGATGTGAAGAGTGCAATATATTGTTCTTTACTGTTGTAGAGTACGGAGAGGGCCAGCTCTCATGAGAAGCAAAGCCTCGAGTTAGTCGTGATGTCCTTTCTCTCCCTCATCATTGATAAACAAGCACTCACAAAGCCAGCAGGTCTTCCTATTATTAGGAGGGTTTGCTAGTTGATAGGCAAGGTTTGTGGGGTTGAGTGAGTTTGAATATGAGTGGTTGGGACATATATCTCTTTAATGTGGTGGGTTTTGCGTAAGGATGTTCCTTTGATATTGGCATCTCTAGACAAATAAAGACAGACGGTATTTGCCAGAGGCAGTACTAATTCAAATTTAAATTGCATATCCTGCAAATATCCCCAAATCAATTTTAAGGACTTGAGGGGCTCCAGGCAAAAAGATGTTATGGGCTCGCCCCTTTAGAACAACTTGAATTTATCAATCAATCAATTTATCACTCATCATCAGCTAGTTCAAGCCCCCTGTGAAGCCAAAAAATATTGAATTCTGCATTAAACTTTCAGTTGAAAGCTCAAGCTGCCCCATATCTGCCAAACAAATAAAATCAAAAAAAGCTTTTTTCGCACTTGGAACTGAAATTTGTGTTTTGCAACAGAGCATTTACATGGAATTCAGTGTCTAACAACCAGCCTGTTGCTCATTGTAGGAACGACATGGAAAAAGCGATTAGGTAGATATTAAGTACATACACTAGTGCAGAATATTAAAATGCAGATAATGCTTGGAATTGTAGCTTTAATTGCCTGATATTTGAAATCACAAATAATTTCCAGATTCACAGCTGGCATTCTTGCTACAACAGTGAAGATCATGGGACTGCTCTGAGGCTTTCATCATTCCAACAGATTAAACCTGCTATTTTCTGCTTACTTCTCTCTACGGCTCCACAGCTACAAGCCTCCTCGGCGATCTACCTTATCTGGCCATCGCCGGCTGACCGCTAGACTTCATGAGTACAGAAGGATCAAAGGATCACAACTTGAAACCATAGAATTCAAAACATCAGTAGTGCTGAAGTGATCCCTCATTGGTCCGGCAGCAAACTTGCGACACTTCCTTCTTTCCCATCTACGACCACAGCCCAACCTCTTTCTTACAGCAAATTGCTTTAAACTCACCTCTTCCTTCTGCATGCAGACTCATTTCTGGTCCTCCAAAACCCTGTCAGACACTTTTTCTTTTCCCTCTCTCTTTCTGATATTGCAATTACAAATTGTTTTTTGACATAAGGAAGATCTGTGTTTATTTGTTCATGTTGCCTGAGCTACAGCGCTATAGAAAAAAGTCAAAATATTTTTTTTCCCCAAAGACCACCAGGCACTGCTATCCTCAGGCTGCTTGCCTTTTCCTGTAGATATTCGAAACTCAGGTAGGTGAGGAGTTTTGAGCTCCTTTGGTCATTAATATATGAATAAATCAAAATATATGGGGATGTAAGCAGCAATACACATTCAAACAGCACAATATATTCTCTAAGATTCTGACAAGCAGGGGGGTTTAGTGTTTAAATCCAGTTCACCACAAAATAATTCTTATTCCTATTAATAAAATATTTTTTATTTTCTGGTCCAGTAAATGGAAACAGAAAATATTCTCATTAGTGTTGTATAACATGTAGTAAAGTTTCTAATAAAATCATGATAATTAACACAAAATGTTCAAGTATTCAGATCAGATTTCAGGAAATCACAGTTATGCAGAGAAGTACAGAAATGTCTGCACTTTCTGAGCACTGCCCTTGCACCGTCAGATCTCCGCCCCCTTTCTCAAAGGCCTACCTCACGCAACAAAGGTAGAAAACAGACTGAACCTGCCAGGCGTGCTCTTTTCCAGGTGGCCATTGCTTGTGCCCGTTTTGGGAAATATGTTGATAGTACCACGTAACTGAAACCCCCTACATATTTACTTATTGAAATAGCCTAAAAGTCTATAGGAGTGACCGTATAAACCACACAAAATTCTCTTTGAGAAAAACCAAATATGAAAGCACAAATTAGAACTCTGCTGCTGGTCGCTCTGCACAAATGACAAAACAAACAATATCTACGGCTCAATGGAACCGATAATAAATATAGTTCTGCCCAAATATGCCCAGGCCCTCCTTTAAGACTTTGTAGTATTTTACGAGCAGCTAGAGTAAGACTGATAGTAGTTACTATGGCTCAAGGGGTGCAAATCGAAAGAAGCCCAGGCCTATATCTGGAATCCAACTGATAGTGACTATGCACCGCATTCCCAATTGTGGAACTGCGGCAGATCAACTAGGTATGTATTCTTAGACAACCAGAAGGAAATGCTTCCTCACATCCTCGTAACAATGTGCCAGTGCTATAAAAAAGTGCAAAGCTGAGGAATGAGGCGCAGTCTGGGTAGTGAGTTAGCCTTTCTACAGTGTTTCACCAATATGCCCCCGCAAACTCTAGTGCGCCTGAGGGTATCTGTCATGCTGATTCAGTCCCTATGGAGAGGCATTCAACAATGATGACGTTGTGTGACGGTAATGGTGTGCAGAGTGGATTATGGGCACCTGGGAACTCTACTAGGACTGGCAATATTTTCACACGGTGCACGATAGGAGTGATAAGAAGCGATAACTTATAGTAATGTTTCACTATGCGGACTTTGGAGCAATAGTGGTGAAAGGCTCCCATACATTGTGCCAAATATATGAACCATCTTTGTCCTTGTAAGGTACACTATTTAAGGAATCTAGTCCGATTTTGTTAAACAAATTAGCTGCGAGTACAATGATTACCTCTTCCACGTGGTATACTCTCTAAAGCACATGACACAGTATTTCCTGAACTGTTTACAGGTAATAAAGAAAACATGACAAAAAAACTGTTCGTGCAGCAGCTGATGTGTTACGTACAAATTCCAGACGAAGGGCAATTTTTATTTGGTGCAAATTGTGGTCCTGTGCATAACAGCCACCCTTGTAGAGTACGCCTGTTTATAAATGTTGTATATACGACTAAGTTTTGTGCATCACGCAAAACAGGGGACACACCAAACCATGTTGCATGAGATTAATAACTGACATCAGGTGGGCTCTTGAAAAATGTCTCTCTGGTGCAGGTGCAGGGATTGCACCACGACTGCTACTGTGCCAGGCACCTTAACATACAGATGTGAATAGGTGCAATGACCAGGCCAAGACATTGGCTTATCCCAGATATCAAGCGCAGCAGAGGTTCGGGTTCTGAAGCAGAATGGAGAGCCACCTAACACACACATCTATTTCCATTATTTGAGGTTTATTGGGGGAGTCCCTTTGCTATTACAACAAAACTACAAAATTGGGGGCTGGAGCCATCCTGATGACTACTTCACCTGGGAGATCACAAAAACCAATTGGCACACGCCTTATAAATGGCCGCTCGATCCGCCACAGTCTTCCTGTTGTGTTCCTGCTACAAATTTAGAATTTACAAGGAAGCCTCAGGCTTGGGTTCCGAGCCACACGTGGACTTGCCGGTTGAGCACAAGGCAACAAGCAATCTAGCATAGCAGCTGTATCTGAATAGTCCCCTCTCTGTCCCTCCACCATCGCCTATCTGGCAGCAAACTCCTCCTTCCTTAAACACCAAAATTTATCGGCCAGCTTTAGCACTAGGGGCCGAACGATCTATCCGCTTTTGGTGTCCCCATTTGACCCTCATCTCCCATTCACCTCTTTTCTTAAAAAAATAACGTTCCTTTTGACAAATAATAAAGTGGACTTTTTTTGGTTTCTCCTGGCTCCGTGAACACAAAGAGGTGCATGTCCTACCATAGGAGGAAGCAATGGCTGTTAAATTTTACAGTAATCGTGGAAAGCTTGTCCGGCCCTCCAGCGCTCATTACTGGATGTGGCAGGCGGTGGAGGAGGTGGCTTGGCAGCACATGCAGGTGGGGTTGACGGACTTCGGGGGGATCAGATCGAGGTCCTCGTCGTCCGGAATCTCGTCTAACCGGTAGCCGTCCTTTAGCAGCTGGATGTTCAAGTCCTGGTTGATCTGCTATAGACAAAGAGAGGTCCTGTTACAACCAGTGAAGGCTGAAGAAAGGCAACAAGCACCATGGTCTTCCTCATCAATGTGAGCAGCACAATATCACTGCCTTATGGCAGGGCAGCACAATGCACAGTTACCCTTCGGTTGTTTCCCCTCCCAAACATCCCCTGCTTGCAGAGCAGTCTATTCAGCAACTACAACCACAATTGCTTCGTCTCCTACATCAGCCCCTCACTGCCCTGCTCTCCTACTGCAGCATTTCCAGTTTTTCCTAGTATTTCCCACGAATCAGGACCACCGATGCCATCGTTTCTTAGAGACATCCTCCCCCTGCTGCTTACTGTAAAGCAGTTGCCATGTGGCTGCCTACACCTACTGCAGCGGGCTGCCTACCCCTTGCTTAGAACCCAAAGCAGCCGCTCCACTGATGTGTTCCACTCCAAAGCAATCCTTCCGTCAGCGGCCCCTTCACTTCTCACTCCGAGTTCATTCGACTGCCGCTCCATGTTACTATCTCCATGAACAATACTTCCCTGTTCTAGGAGTCTCAGCAATGTGTTGTGTGGCTGCACAAAGGAGAATGCAGGACAAAGCAGATGCTTGGCAGTATGTTTGGTCCCTAACAAAACCTCTAGCAAGAAACTGTGCAGCAGTCCTGACTCGGGGATGCCTAGCAAGCCATTCTTCCACCTCCTCTTTCTAAGCCGTTGCTCCACAGCCTCCTTTCGCCCAGCCTCTTCTCCACTACCTTTGTCTGATACAGCAGTCTTTTTATTGCCTCTTTCTGGTACAGTAAACCTTGCATAGACTCTTTCCCAGACATGAGTCTATAAACTATCCTCTTCCAATATGTGACTCACTCTACTGCCTTCTTTGAACAAGCCCAACCGCTTCTCACTGTGAGGGAACAGTCTCTTTGTGTGCTCTCTCAGAGAGCAGTTCCACCGCTGTTGCCCTGTAAATGCCGGCACTATCTCCAATACCCTCTTCTCAGAGAGCTATGCCTTTATGGCCTCCTTCTCTGAGAGCAATCAGTCCATGGTGTTCGTCTTAGACAGCAATACCTTTGTGGCCGCCTTCTCTGATAGCAATACCTCCACACCCTGCTTCTCAGACAGCAATACCTCCACACCCTGCTTCTCAGACAGCAATACCTTTGTGGCTGCCTTCTTTGATAGCAATACCTCCACACCCTGCTGCTCAAAAAGCAATACCTCCACACCCTGCTTCTCAGACAGCAATACCTCCACACCCTGCTTCTCAGACAGCAATACCTCCACACCCTGCTTCTCAGACAGCAATACCTTTGTGGCCGCCTTCTCTGATAGCAATACCTCCACACCCTGCTTCTCAAAAAGCAATACCTCCACACCCTGCTTCTCAGACAGCAATACCTCCACACCCTGCTTCTCAGCCAGCAATACCTTTGTGGCCGCCTTCTCTGATAGCAATACCTCCACACCCTGCTTCTCAAAAAGCAATACCTCCACACCCTGCTTCTCAGACAGCAATACCTCCACACCCTGCTTCTCAGACAGCAATACCTTTGTGGCCGCCTTCTCTGATAGCAATACCTCCACACCCTGCTTCTCAAAAAGCAATACCTCCACACCCTGCTTCTCAGACAGCAATACCTCCACACCCTGCTCATCAGACAGCAATACCTCCACACCCTGCTCATCGGACAGCAATACCTCCACACCCTGCTTCTCAGATAGCAATACCTCCACACCCTGCTTCTCAGACAGCAATAACTCCACACGCTGCTTCTCAGACAGCAATAACTCCACACCCTGCTTCTCAGACAGCAATAACTCCACACGCTGCTTCTCAGATCGCAATACCTTTGTGGCCGCCTTCTTTGGCAGCAATATCTCCACAGCCTTCTTTCAGAGAGCAGTCCCACTGCTCTTGCCTTCTAAGACAATAATATCTCTACTACCTCTTTCTTAGAGAGCAATACATCCAATGGCTTCTTTTCCAGCAATGCCCCAAGGCCTCTTTTTGAAGGAGCAACAGCTCCATAGCTGCCTTCTCAGAGAACAATACCTGTATGCCTCCTTATCATAGAGCAATGCGTCCATGCCCTCCTTCTCAAAAAGCAATACTTTCATTGCCTCTTCTCACCCAGCAATACCATCACAGCTTCCTTCTTAGTCACCAATATCCTCACAATGCCCTTCTCAGACAATAGGCCCACCGCCAATATCTCTTCTCAGAAAGCAATATCACCAAGTCTCCTCCATCTCAGACAGCAAAACCTCCACAGCCTCCTTCTAAGAGAGCAAAACATCCACTGCCTACTTCTCGGACAACTATTCCTCCACAGCCTCCTTCTCAACAGGTCCACGCACCTGTATTCTAAAACAGTAATATCCCTACTACCTCCTACTCAGAAAGCAATACCGCCAAGTCTCCTTCTTCGGACATTACTACCTCCACAGCCTCCACAGACAGATGTACCTCTAAAGCCTCCTTCTCAGACAGAAATACCTCCACAGCCCCCTTTTTAGAGAGCAATACCTCCACTGCCGCCTTTTCAGGCAGCAGGTCCCCAGATGCTGCCTTCTAAGACGAACACATCAACTGCCTTTTTCTCAAACATCAATACCTCCACAGCCTCCTTCTCTGACAGAAGGTTCACAGATGCTGCCTTCTAAGGCAGTAACACCTCCACAGCCCCCTTCTCTAACAGCTAGTCCACAGTTGCTGCCTTCTAAGACAGTAACACATCCACAGCCCCCTTCTCTGACAGCGATACCTCCACTGCCTCCTTCTCAGAGAGCAATACCTCCATAGCCTCCTTCTCAGACAGAAATACATCTACAGCCTCTTTCTCAGACAGCAGGTCCACAGATGTCGCCTTCTAAGACAGTAACACCTCCACAGACCCCTTCTCTAACAGCAGGTCCACAGATGCTGCCTTCTAAGACAGTAACACCTCCACAGCCCCCTTCTCAGACAGCAATACCTCCACAGCCTCCTTCTTGGACAGCAATACCTCCACAGCCCCCTTCTCTGACAGCAGGTCCACAGATGCTGCCTTCTAAGACAGTAACACCTCCACAGCCCCCTTCTTAGACAGCAATACCTCCACAGCCTCCTTCTCGGAGAGCAATACCTCCACAGCCCCCTTCTCTGACAGCAGGTCCATAGATGCTGCCTTCTAAGACAGTAACACCTCCACAGCCCCCTTCTCCGACAGCAATATCTCCACGGCCTCCTTCTCAGACAGAAATAACTCTACAGCCTCCTTCTCTGACAGCAGGTCCACAGATGCCGCCTTCTAAGACAGTAACACCTCCACAGCCCCCTTCTCTAACAGCAGGTCCACAGATACTGCCTTCCAAGACAGTAACGCCTCCACAGTCCCCTTCTCTGACAGCGATGCCCCACTGCCTCCTTCTCGGACAGCAATACCGGCACAGTTCCCTTCTCAGACAGCGATACCTCCACAGCCCCCTTCTCAGACAGCAATACCTCCACAGCCTCCTTCTCAGACAGCAATACCTGCACAGCCCCCTTCTCAGACAGCAATACCTCCACAGCCCCCTTCTCAGACAGCAATACCTCCACAGCCCCCTTCTCAGACAGCAATACCTCCACAGCCCCCTTCTCAGACAGCAATACCTCCACAGCCCCCTTCTCCGACAGCGATACCTCCAGTGCCTCCTTCTCAGACAGAAATACCTCTACAGCCTCTTTCTCAGACAGCAGGTCCACTAATGTCGCCATCTAAGACAGTAACACCTCCACAGCCCCCTTCTCTAACAGCAGGTCCACAGATGCTGCCTTCTAAGACAATAACACCTCCACAGCCCCCTTCTCTAACAGCAGGTCCACAGATGCTGCCTTCTAAGACAGTAACACCTCCACAGCCCCCTTCTCCGACAGCGATACCTCCAGTGCCTCCTTCTCAGACAGAAATACCTCTACAGCCTCTTTCTCAGACAGCAGGTCCACATATGCTGCCTTCTAAGACAGTAACACCTCCACAGCCCCCTTCTCAGACAGCAATACCTCCACGGCCTCCTTCTCAGACAGCAATACCTCCACGGCCTCCTTCTCAGACAGTAACACCTCCACAGCCCCCTTCTCTAACAGCAGGTCCACAGATACTGCCTTCCAAGACAGTAACACCTCCAAAGCCCCCTTTTCTGACAGCGATGCCCCACTGCCTCCTTCTTGGACAGCAATACCGGCACAGTTCCCTTCTCCGACAGCAATACCGCCACAGCCCCCTTCTCAGACAGCAATACCTGCACAGCCCCCTTCTCAGACAGCAATACCTGCACAGCCCCCTTCTCAGACAGCAATACCTCCACAGCCCCCTTCTCAGACAGCGATACCTCCACAGCCCCCTTCTCAGACAGCGATACCTCCACAGCCCCCTTCTCAGACAGCGATACCTCCACAGCCCCCTTCTCAGACAGCAATACCTCCACAGCCTCCTTCTCCGACAGCAATACCTGCACAGCCCTTTTCTCAGACAGCAATACCTCCACAGCCCCCTTCTCAGACAGCAATACCTCCACAGCCCCCTTCTCTGACAGCAATACCTCCACAGCCCCCTTCTCTGACAGCAATACCTCCACAGCCCCCTTCTCTGACAGCAATACCTCCACAGCCCCCTTCTCTGACAGCAATACCTCCACAGCCCCCTTCTCTGACAGCAATCTCTCCACAGACTCTTTCCCAGACAGCAATACCTCCACTGCCCCCTTCTCAGACAGCAATACCTCCACTGCCCCCTTCTCAGACAGCAATACCTCCACCGCCCCCTTCTCAGACAGCAATACCTCCACAGCCCCCTTCTCTGAAAGCAATCTCTCCACAGACTCCTTCTCAGACAGCAATACCTCCACAGCCCCCTTCTCAGACAGCAATACCTCCACAGCCCCCTTCTCAGACAGCAATACCTCTACAGCCCCCTTCTCCGACAGCAATACCTTCACAGACTCCTTCTCAGAGACAGTACCTCCACCGCCTTCTTCTCAGACAGCAATACCTCCACAGACTCCTTCTCAGAGACAGTACCTCCACAGCCCCCTTCTATGACAGCAATACCTCCACAGCCTCCTTCTCAGACAGCAATACCTCCACAGCCCCCTTCTCTGACAGCAATACCTCCACAGCCCCTTCTCTGACAGCAATACCTCCACAGACTCCTTCTCAGAGACAGTACCTCCACCGCCTTCTTCTCAGACAGCAATACATCATTCTATGACAGCAGATTGGGATTGTTTTTCCTGTAGGCAGGTGGATAGTCATAGTAGAAAATGGAAAGACTTAACATGCAGGGCTCCTGCAAAGAGCGTGTGATCACCAACTGGGGACTGCTGCCGCCCTCTGGCCCACCAGTCAGGGGGCTCAGAAATGAGGAGGGAGGGGTAGTATCTGTGTTATGCACCGCATTAGCGCTAACACCTCCTCGCTGATCGACTCTCCCTTCACAGGCAGCTCAGCACCACTGCCTTCACCTCTGTAATCCTCCACCCTCCATGTTGAATCCCAAATCCCACTCGCCCGTCCCTTCTCCCCTAAACTACTTACTGTAAAACCCCAATCTTTTACCATGCATTGAGCCTAGTAAATACGCAGGCTACCCAAGTATGCAGTATGTAAGTCTCATAGCTACATATGGATTGGCTCAACCCTGTTTGCGCCCTGCTACAATCTATGAGGTCCTGAGGTGACGCGACGTGTGATTGGACAGAGTGCTTGTCAATCTCCAGTTTGTGCTTTTTGAATACCTGAAGGATCGGTAAGACTGGGTTCTTTTTCGTTGTCGTTCTCAGGAATGGTTTTCTTTTTTGCTTCATCCAGGCCTGAAAGGATTCAAGTGTTAAGAAACGAGCAATACTCTCTCTCTCTCTCTCTCTCTCTGCCTTTCCCTTTCTCGTACTCTGCCTGTCCCTTTCTCTCTCTCTTGTTTTTCTCTTTTTCTCTCTCTGTTCCTGTTTATACTAGGTCCTCCCGGTCCAGGAGGATTTACTTTAATTTTTTCAAAACTTGGGTAGATACTTGCCAATTAGCCAGGAGGGGCGCAAACCCAGGAGTCCGTGGTAAGATCGGCTTCACCAGGAGCGGAGAAGCCTATAGGGCAATGAGGCAGCGCCTGATGGGCTGGCCTGACAGGTCACTGCGTGGGCCAGTTTTATGGTCTACTCAGCCGGCTTTTACTGTTAGTTTCCCTAATATTAAAACAAACATTGCCTTTAACAAGCTCACATTCATGCAGTCTTCCACACCACGCAAAACATTTACACAGCGTGTCTTTACAGGTACAAAACTTCCCCAATTTGCAAAAAAGGGCCCCTTTTTAGGTCTCGGCCTGCACCAGCGCTTGCGCTGGTCTGGCCGATAGTTTTAGTAAGCGGGTTTTGGAAGTGCAAACACTGGCTTTCGGCTGGCGACCAGCTTGAGTTCACGATGGCGTGCACGCGCAGCTGCCACATGGGTTTCCTATCTCTTCCTCATTTCCTCGTCATGGCTCATTAACTCTCTGGACTCTGATGTTTCAATCGCAGCAGCAGCTCACATTACCAACTGAGGGCCCTGGACTACAGTCACATGAAAAACAACAGCGATTAGCACTGAAATGCAAGCTTTTCTTTGTCTAGTTAGAAATATTGCTTCGGTGGGTTGATTTCACCTTATATCGCTATTTGTTTTATATTGGGAGTCACAGCCTAATTACCAGTATTTTTGTCTCTCACTGTTTTTTTTTTTATATTTATTCGCGCAAAGCACAAAGCTATATTTAAGGTTACTTTTTCCGCGTCACTTCTTCACTCTATTTAAACTCCACACCCCCCACTCTTATTGTCTCTCTCCTTCTCTCTCTCTCTCCCCTCTCTACTTAATTAACTCTCCCCTCTCTATCTTTTTTAGCCTTTCATTCTCTCTCACCCCTTTATCTGTTTCTCTTTCAAACTCCTTCATTCACTCTCTCTCCCCTTCTTTCTCTCTCTCTATCCCGCTCCACTCTTTATTCTATGTACACCCTTTCTCTCTCTTTCTCTCTCACCACCCTCTCTAATTGGGCATTATATCTTCACTCTCTCTCTCACTCGGCAACACCACAGCATCACTCAGCGCAACCACAGCATCAATCAGAGCCAGCACAGCATCAATCAGAGCCAGCACAGGATGACTCAGCACCACCACAACATCGCTCAGCACCACCACAGCATCGCTCAGCGCCACCACAGCATCGCTCAGCGCCACCACAGCATCGCTCAGCGCTACCACAGCATCGCTCAGCGCCACCACAGCATCGCTCAGCGCCACCACAGCATCGCTCAGCGCCACCACAGCATCGCTCAGCGCCACCACAGCATTGCTCAGCGCCAACACAGCATCGCTCAGCGCCAACACAGCATCGCTCAGCGCCACCACAGCATCGCTCAGCGCCAACACAGCATCGCTCAGCGCCGCCACTACATCGCTCAGCACCGCCACTGCATCGCTCAGCACCGCACAGCATCGCTCACCGCCACCACAGCATCACTCAGGGCCACCACAGCATCACTCAGGGCCGCCACAGCATCACTCAGCGCCGCCACAGAATCACTCAGCGCCGCCACAGCATCACTCAGCGCCGCCACAGCATCACTCAGCGCCGCCACAGCATCACTCAGCGCCAAGACAATATCACTCAGCGCCACCACAGCATCACTCAGCGCCAAGACAATATCACTCAGCCCCACCACAGCATCACTCAGCAACACCTGAGTATCATTCAGCATCACCTCAGCATCGTCTCCGCAACAGTCACCACCACTACCACCTCAGCATCACTCAGCACCACCTCAGCCTGCTCTCGGAATCTGGCATCTGTTGATTCTCCCCTAGCGTCTGGCCGCTGCTAGTGTTATAATACAGGTACTAGTTCCCAACCTTCACCCTCCGATTGTTTATGCCCCCTCAAAAAAAAAGCTTTAACAAACAACCATTGCCAGCATTGCAAGAACAAAAGAAAACTGAGGATTTTTTTATTGTAAATACTTTTTTAATATGGTCGTTCAGTTTTACATAATGCCTTCTTGGTCATATATAAAGTAACAAAAATGCTTCTGACACTTTTTTATTATAACTTTTCAGCATGCCGCACAGCAGCCACACTTCTCTACAGCACAGCTTGAAGACATTGGCAAAGTCAATAGCTCTGGCTAAACACTTATAAGGCCCCAAAGGCGAGACCTATTGGCTATGCCAATGCTTGTTTGGGCTTCTAACTCACAAATGGGACCACTTTTATTTTGGTGCCAGGGCCTATTTTCTGTCCCATTCCGGCCCTGGGCTTCCCCTACTGACTGCCAAATTGGACGTGATCTTGAAAAGTAAAAGAGAGAGAAAAAGACAAAAAAAGACAGAGAGAAAGTGAGAGACAGTATTGCTGGTTTCTTAACCCCGTCCTGGTAAGCTTGTAAACTTTGAAACTTGTGTATCAGGCCTTTTTAATGTAGTGATATTCAGTTTACAATCTTGCCTTGTTACAATCCTGGAAAGAATGTCGTGTGTAGGCTGTTAATTGTTATAATGCACTTATTAATAGGAAATGTGACAGAAAACCCCCCATCACAGGGCCACAATGTTGTAACCCTTCATAAGGAACACCAACTGCTGCTTTTGAAAAAAAAAATACATATCTGTAATTTAAATGAATAGTTCACAGAGAAGGCACGTGTTCAGGATAAGTAGAAAAAGTCATGTGCATCATCCTCTGTGGCAGCTGCTTGGAGAAAGTAGGACGAAGTGTCCAATTTTAATCCAGAGAGAAGGAATCCCAGCTCAAGGTCCTCCAGGTGACTTGTGTTCTTGGACAGATCAATATCTTTGCCGAGAACTCGGCAGGGAGCGGTGCAAAGACTATGGGACTGTTTATTGACAAACTGCATCTCAACAGACGCACATGTACATGTTCAAGTTTCACAGAAAAAGGCGCCCTCTTCAGTTGCCACAATGAGCCTAACAAGCATTGGCAATGCCAATCGGTCTGGCTTTAAAAGAAGGTCGTATGGCAATGTAAAGTATTATGAGTAAATAGCATGGGAATGAATATGTTTGTGTGGAAGCAAACAACTATAGAATATTATTGATGTAGGTTAAAATGTCAGGTGACAGTTACACTATCAAGCCAAACCTAAAATTCCATGTAAACCAATGACCGCCCTCCTCCCACCTGTGCCCCAGTAAAAAAAGGACATGAAATAGCTTATTATCTAAGACACTTTAATAGCTTTACAGTGTCACGTGTGTGCCCCTGAAAGTTCAGTCTCAGACTGCTGGCTAAAAAAATCAAAATGTTCGCAGGTATGCCGAGGGCAAGCACTTTTTAGTGGAAGCACACAACTTCTGCGCCATCAAAACATGGACTCCTGTATCCCAACATGTGGACGCAGCTAAAGCCCCTCTCTAGTAATGCTCACATAATTGTATGGCGACAGCTGCACAGCCAAGCCAGACCATAAAAATGACTACCTCTGTCCACAATTTCCTTTTTAGAACCAGAGGCCACAGCTTTACAAAATGGAGTTCATTCTTGGGGTAGTCACACTAAAGGAACATGATATAAGGAATTGCTCAGGCGCGGCAAAGCTTTACTAGCCTCTTGTAATCTCTCCACCAAGGGATTATCCGGAGACATTCACTTTATAGAAGCCTTAAATAACAGTCCGCCTGGAGCCGGCCTGGTACTTTCCTGGCCTCCCGGAAGCCTAATGTTAACAACTTCACACTCTCACGAGCTTTTTTATGTTCTTCAGTGGATGCTTGGAAATGTTCGAAAAGCCCCTGGGAGGAAGGAGAGCAGATTTGAAAAGGCTTGCTTTAATGGCAGCTCCTGAGACCAGGGTCTCTTTCGAACACAGAAGCTCAGCTTGATGAGAAAGGGAATTAGACACACAGAAGTCCCCGGTGCACACGAAGTAGATACGGCGAACACTTTCAAAGGGAGCGGGGGTTCAGGCTCACAGTATGTAGCGAGTCGGATCTATTGTTTTCAAATAAATCTAGGAGGGTAAGTGAATAAAGGCTCCAGCCTGACTCTGGCTCGGCCCTTATCCCCCAGTTAGACTGGAGCCAAAATTGAGCCGAGCAAATCGTCCCAGGCTCAGCTCTTTTCCCCTCCATATTGCAGTTTTACAGACAACAAAAGACATTAGAAGCATGATTTTGTATTTGTCTCACTACATACTGGTAACAGCGAGCAACCACTGCAGGGAGTCCTCTTTATCTGACGAATTGCTGTAACTGGTACCATTGAGGTGTCAATCCTCTATCTCATTACTGTTTGTTCATTCTTTCTGCTAATCTGTCCCTTTTTTGTATTCGATATAGCTTCTAGAAATATTTGCTCTCTATTGTCATATATATTTATCATGTAATTTGTCGACTTTGCACGTTATCTTAAGTGAACAAAATTTACTAATTTGATTCATGGAAGATGCCTATGCAGAAAGCAATGTCCGTGCATGAAAAAGAAGATAACCGAGGAGCCGACACACCAAGGCTGAATTTAAGACTGCAAACAAGAGATCAAGTCCCAGCTTCCCCACAGGCAGACCTCTATGATCCCTGGTCAATCTCTTAACATCATGAATTACACAGAACAGTGGATTAATCTACCAATGTTGACAACAATTGGAAGTGATTCTGTCTGGAGAGCACACTTTACAAAAAATTCAAAAATTATTTAATAAACTACAATATGGTTGAATACATAATAATAATAATCTTAACACTTTATGTAGTGGATTCTTAAATCAGTCTTAAGTTTCTGTTTAGGAATTATGAATTTGTATTCAAACCGAAGTAAGTATTAAAGCGAAACAGAGATGCCAAGGGTCGTGTTGTATTTTTTACATGTCATCTATTGCGAGATTCACATGATTATTCTTCAGAAGACAAAGCTCCTATTTTGTGTATTAGGGTCAGACAAGACCCCTATGGGACTTGTAGCTTACCTGTCTCTAGGTCTATAAAATTGGAGCCAAATATAACGTACAATGATTTTGATGATAAAGATTGTCAAACCATCGGACTTCTCTTGAATTGAGAGTCAATTTAACTGATGGATTTCCGAACTGTTGTCCACCATCTCCATCCTGTTCGCATGTTGAATAAAAGGCTAAGATGTTGCAGCGGTTGTTGCAGATTGAAGTTCATGTTTTCTCTGCTCCTCTAATGTTTCATTAGAGTGTCAGAATCTATTATGAGATTTTTAGTGAGGTGACAAAGCAATTTGATGGTTAGGGAAATTGGAAAAGGGAGTGTGAAATTTGATTTTCTTGAGGAGACGTTTGGGACTCAACTGGAACACCTCCGCTACATTGATTTCATTAAGGCTGCCCTTTAGCCATTCATTCCCGGGATGTGAACATGGAGGTAAGAATGGGCTGGTATTGATTTTTAACATATATGAAGTGAATTGCGAATTGCACATAATCAGTAAAAGATTCAGGATACTCTTGCTTATACCTTTGGAAAGTTTTGTGTCTGTGGGGAAAATAATAAACAAGAAATTGGCTGATTAAGATGTAGGTGAGTTGGAGAAGCACAATTATAAATGGGGGAATAAGTACAAGGAGTACAAAGCTGGAGAATAAAGATGGAGAATAAGTAAAATAATCTAGTTAAAAATGGTTACGCGATTACGTCTTTGAATTCCATAATCCAATGCACAAAGTCAAGCTGCCTTTTGCCCTGGCCATTTCTAATGGTTGACGATCCCTTGAAGGCCTAATTTTACTGGTCTCCAAATCATTATACATGCTTATTATATCCAGATATACTCTTGGATCATCAGGGGGTGACCGCAAATCTTTGTGTAAACAAAATTCAGGAGTCAGAAATGTCACTAGTGAGGAAACACAAGAGTCAGTAAAGGGTATATCAAAATACAGAGTGCTAATTACAGCCACCAAATATGGAAAAATAGGTTGGAAATCTGAGGTCACAGAAGCAACTGCACTCATGTGTACTTTACCAAATAAACAATTTTGCCAGGACTTTGCTTGATCACTTCAGCCTAAAGACTGCTTCCTACTCTCATCCATCATGCTAATAACTTTACTTTGGCAGTTACCAGATTTCACCTAAATTACTGCAATTTGGGAATGCCCCAAGTATGCTTTAAAACGTACAGGCAGTGTGTGCCTAATTACAAAGAATTATGCAAGCATGTTCGCCCAGCCATTAAAGTCCATCATTGACTTGAAACAGCACAGCGAATATGGCTCTAAGCCACTCATATGATTCATTGCTGTTGCTATGAACATCGGAAAACAGATGTTACTTAAGCTGTTTTCTAAACTTTGTCAAATGAGCACCAGCCCTACAGTTAGATAACCCATTACTTTCCTAATATTTTTAAAATGAGCACTAGCACTACTGTTAGATAATCTATTGCTTTCCTAAAATTTTTAAAATGAGCACTGGCCCTACTGTTAGATAGTCCATTACTCCAAAGCCTAGAGCCTAAGATTGTAATTCCTGATTCTATTCCAGGGCAATCATAGTTTTTAAAATGTCCAGGTGTTCTAATTCAAAAGAGTTAGTGAACGATGCTGGAATGCAACCTGGAGGAATTGCCAGTGGTTAGATTTATTGCAAGCAGCCTCCCATCATCACTTGTGTGTTTAATGTAATGGCTTAAGTAGCCAAGGGTATGCACACACGTGGGCCCCGAGCTCATTGTGCCACGGGAACCAAGTAACACCCGACTGAAGAGCCACAATCAGTGTGAAACCGGTCCTGGGTTGCTTGTGTTCCAGTTCAGTGAGAACCTAGATTAGCAGTTTGGGCTGGACTGTTCCTATTGGAGAAGGGTCAAGACTAATTTGCATATTGCTTGGTCCAAACTGAAGTGGCATGCTGGACAATATAAGGATGGGTAGGAATGGTACCCATAGTGATTGCCAGTGTTTAGACTTATTGCAAGTATTCCTCCCATCACCTTTTATGTGTTTGATGTAACGCCCTAAGTGATCAAGGGTATGCCCAGATGCAGGCCTCGTGCTTGATGGGAGCATAATTTAATTCTGCAAATGGACGGATACAGTCTGTCAGCAATAGCTTATACCAGATAGGAAGCACCTCGGACAGAGCAACACTAAGACTCAGTGCAAAATAATCACCATTCTCCTTTGCTACAGGCCTTTCCACATATACCTCTACTTGCATCCTTTCAAGTTGGCTTTTGCACAGCAAATGATCAAAAGGCAAGTAATATCTTCCGTTTGTTTCATCACTGCACCAATAAAGCAAATAAAACCAGCACAGCCAATTCCAACTGATTTGGTATCTGGATTACTAACAAAACACTGATCTAATTTTATACACAGATTAAGTGCTTGATTTGTAATATGGAATGAACCCCTCGCACAAATTTCCTAAATCGGACAGCTTTTTCTACAAAGCGCAAATTAAAAATGTGTTCTTTTTGATTTTACAATTGTACTTGTTTGAAAATTGAATATTGTGTTTGAATATTTAAAGGTTTGGTGATGTAGAGGTAAATGCCATTCCCTCCAAGGAGAGATAATGGATAGAACTTGAGCAGATGTTTGAAAAGCTTCTGGTAACCCACGGACTACAACATGAAATCAAGATCGACGAAGGCCCCTCTTTTCAAAGCTTAAGAGCTTTGTAGGCACTGGGATTTTTCATTACATGGCATTGCTGAATATCATTGTGGTGGTCTCAAGTCAAGGGAAGTGGCGGCTTTTGGCAGATCATGGCAGGAGGAAAAAAAGTACTCCTATAGAACTCTACCCTGTAACTGATTCTAGAGCCTCAAACCCACCAGCACTGGGGAGACAGAGGCTGTCTGCAAGCGATACAGTGAAAAAACAAAAGCTAAGGGCTAGATGAAAGGATGTCTACTGTTCAGGAAAGGGACAAGGAACTTGTTAAAGTCCATAATTATGGTAGTAAATGGATAGCCCCATTTGAAGCCAGACGTTTAAGGATAATCGGAAGCAATGATACCAAAGAGACGCTTCTCTAATGGACTTTTGATGTACTCACACCAGAGTAGTATTCAACAAACATCCTGCTGCAAAACCTTTGGAGGACAGAGAAGCCGATAAGGAGAAATATTAGAAGCCAGGACTGAGAAGTAATAACAAAAATGACACGCTGAGAATTACTGAGACTGAACACTTCTGCGCACAGCAGGAGTGGACCCATGCGCAGGTATGATGTATGCTGGGTGAGGTCATGGGTCACAATACTGGTTTTGGCCTAGTTCCCTGCCATCCATGAGACTATAAGGCTATCTCCCATATCATTACCTTTATCTGGTACCACTGCCATTTACATTACTGAAACTTTTGTTTTTCTTCTTTGTTGATTTGTGTGTTTTGCTCCTCCCTCTCAGTTAGCTGCCTTGTTGTATAGTTTCTTTTAAAAGGCGAGGGCCATGCCCGTGAGCACTTGAGTGGCATGCGCTCACAGGTATGGTAGTGTTGTACAAGAGTAAAGTATGTGAACCACCTAAGCGGAGTTCCCAGCCGTAGCGTTTTACCTCTGTCCCAGAACCTCTGGTTTGAAAGGCCTGCCCATCAACAACAACAACAACAAGTTCAATTAAATCTCACATTGCTTACTGTACATTCCTGCCAGCCCAGTGGAGGCGTTTCCTCCTTCACTGCTGCTTGAAGCTAGCACCGTTGTTAGAAGTAGACAGAGGTGCACTGGGGATTGGCTGGGTGATGCAAGATCGGCTGCACTGGGCATTGGCTGGGTGATGCGAGAGCGGCTGCACTGGGCATTGGCTGGGTGATGCGAGAGCGGCTGCACTGGGCATTGGCTGGGTGATGCGAGAGTGGCTGCACTGGGCATTGGCTGGGTGATGCGAGAGGGGCTGCACTGGGCATTGGCTGGGTGATGCGAGAGCGGCTGCAATGGGCATTGGCTGGGTCATGCGAGAGCGGCTGCACTGGGCATTGGCTGGGTGATGCGAGAGGGGCTGCACTGGGCATTGGCTGGGTGATGCGAGAGGGGCTGCACTGGGCATTGGCTGGGTGATGCGAGAAGGGCTGCACTGGGCATTGGCTGGGTAATGTGAGAAGTGCTGTACTGGGCATTGGCTGGGTCTTGCGAGAGCGGTTGCACTGGGCATTGGCTGGGTCATGCGAGAGCGGCTGCACTGGGCATTGGCTGGGTCATGCGAGAGCGGCTGCACTGGGCATTGGCTGGGTCATGCGAGAGCGGTTGCACTGGGCATTGGTTGGGTGATACGAGAGCGGCTGCACTGGGCATTGGCTGGGTGATGCGAGAGCGGCTGCACTGGGCATTCGCTGGGTGATGCAAGATCGGCTGCACTGGGCATTGGCTGGGTGATGCGAGAGCGGCTGCACTGGGCATTGGCTGGGTGATGCGAGAGCGGCTGCACTGGGCATTCGCTGGGTGATGCAAGATCGGCTGCACTGGGCATTGGCTGGGTGATGCGAGAGTGGCTGCACTGGGCATTGGCTGGGTGATGCGAGAGGGGCTGCACTGGGCATTGGCTGGGTGATGCGAGAGCGGCTGCAATGGGCATTGGCTGGGTCATGCGAGAGCGGCTGCACTGGGCATTGGCTGGGTGATGCGAGAGGGGCTGCACTGGGCATTGGCTGGGTGATGCGAGAAGGGCTGCACTGGGCATTGGCTGGGTGATGCGAGAGCGGCTGTACTGGGCATTGGCTGGGTCATGCGAGAGCGGCTGCACTGGGCATTGGCTGGGTGATGCGAGAGGGGCTGCACTGGGCATTGGCTGGGTGATGCGAGAAGGGCTGCACTGGGCATTGGCTGGGTAATGTGAGAAGTGCTGTACTGGGCATTGGCTGGGTCTTGCGAGAGCGGATGCACTGGGCATTGGCTGGGTCATGCGAGAGCGGCTGCACTGGGCATTGGCTGGGTCATGCGAGAGCGGCTGCACTGGGCATTGGCTGGGTCATGCGAGAGCGGTTGCACTGGGCATTGGCTGGGTCATGCGAGAGCGGCTGCACTGGGCATTGGCTGGGTGATGCAAGATCGGCTGCACTGGGCATTGGCTGGGTGATGCGAGAGCGGCTGCACTGGGCATTGGCTGGGTGATGCGAGAGCGGCTGCACTGGGCATTGGCTGGGTGATGCGAGAGGGGCTGCACTGGGCATTGGCTGGGTGATGCGAGAGCGGCTGCACTGGGCATTGGCTGGGTGATGCGAGAGCGGCTGCACTGGGCATTGGCTGGGTGATGCGAGAGCGGCTGCACTGGGCATTGGCTGGGTGATACGAGAGCGGCTGCACTGGGCATTGGCTGGGTGATGCGAGAGCGGCTGCACTGGGCATTGGCTGGGTGATGAGAGGAGCTGCACTGGGCATTGGCTGGGTGATGCGAGAGCGGCTGCACTGGGCATTGGCTGGGTGATGCGAGAGCGGCTGCACTGGGCATTGGCTGGGTGATGCGAGAGCGGCTGCACTGGGCATTGGCTGGGTGATGCGAGAGCGGCTGCACTGGGCATTGGCTGGGTGATGCGAGAGCGGATGTACCGGGCATTGGATGGGTGATGCGAGAGCGGATGTCCCCGGCATTGGCTGGGTAATGCGAGAGGGCCTACATTGTTCATTCTGATTGATGCGAGAGGGGCTGCATTGGGTATTCTGGGTGATTTGAGAGGGGCTAGCTAGGCATTGGTTGGGTGATGTGAGAGGGGCTGCACTGGGCATTGGCTGGGTGATGTGAGAGGGGCTGCACTGCGCATTGGCTGGGTGATGTGAGAAGGCCTGCATTGTTAATTCTGGGTGATGAGAGAGGGGCTACACTAGGCATTGGTTGGGTGATGCGAGAGGGGCTGCACTGGTTATTGGCTGTGTGATGCGAGAGGGGCTGCCGTGGGCACTTTGGATGATTTGAGAGGGGCTACACTAGGCATTGCGTGGGTGGTGTGAGAGGGAATGCACTGCGCACTGGCCTGGTCATTGGAGAGGGGCATCACTGGGAATTGGCTGGGTGATGCGAGAAGGGCTACACTTGGAATTGGCTGGATGGTGCGAGAAGGGCTGCACTGGGCACTGACTGGGTGATGCGAGAGGGGCTGCACTGGGAATTCTGGGTGATGCGAGAGCGGCTGCACTAGGCACTGGCTGGGTGATGCGAGAGGGGCTGCACTGGGCATTCGCTGGGTGATGCGAGAGGGGCTGCACTGAGCATTGGCTGGGTGATGCGAGAGGGGCTGAACTGGGCATTCACTGGGTAATGTGAGAAGGGCTGTACTGGGCATTGGCTGAGTGATGCGAGAGGGCCTGCATTGTTAATTCTGGTTGATGCGAGAGGGGCTGCATTGGGCATTCTGGGTGATTTGAGAGGGGCTACGCTAGGCATTGGTTGGGTGAAGCGAGAGGGGCTGCACTGTGCACTGGCTGGGTGATAAGAGAGGGGCTGCACTGGGCATTGGCTAGGTGATGCAAGAGGGCCTGCATTGTTCATTCTGGGTGATGCGATAGGGTATGCATTGTTCATTCTGGGTGATGCAAGAGGGGCTGCGTTGTTCATTCTGGGTGATTTGAAAGGGGCTTGCAATCGTTGGGTGATGCAAGAGGGTCTGCATTGGGCATTCTGGGTGATTTGATAGGGGCTACACTAGGCAGTGCTTGGGTGGTGCGAGAGGAGCTGCATTGTGCATTGGCTTGGTCACTGGAGAGGGGCAGCATTGGGCATTCTGGGTGATGCGCGAGGGGCTGCTTTGGGCTTTGCCTGAGGGATACGCACTATTTTTATGTTTTGCCTATAGCTGTTATCTAGCCGTATGCTGCTTACAACTATACTTCCTGTGGCCTGAGTTGCCTTGTCCGTCTCACCACTGCATGCACCATCTGCCTCGTGCACGCGTGGCTTGAAGGCCTGGGGGATGAGGAGAGTACTGTGCTGCCATTATAAATCCTGAGAATCTCCAATGAGTGATTATTCTGCTTGGGTGTCTCGTATTGGACGCAGAGTGTGTATGCCAAAATGAATCTGCAAGTGAGGTGCAGGTTCACCCGACTATGTAGAACGCAGTAACCAGGCAGCAGGTGCCAATGCGCACTATCTAGCAGTGAGATAGAACGCAGTAACCAGGTAACGGGTGCCAATGCGCACTGTCTAGAAGTGAGGTAGAACGCAGTAACCAGGCAGCATGTGCCCATGCGCACTATGTAGCAGTGAGGTAGAACGCAGTAACCAGGCAACGGGTGCCAATGCGCAATGTCTAGCAGTGAGGTAGAACGCAGTAACCAGGCAGCGGGTTCCAACACGCACTGTCTAGCATTGAGGTAGAACACAGTAACCAGGCAGTCGGTGCACATGCGCAGTCTAGCAGTGAGGTAGAACACAGTAACCAGGCAGCGGGTGCCCATGCACGGTCTAGCAGTGAGGTAGAACGCAGTAACCAGGCAGCGGGTTCCAACGCGCACAGTCTAGCAGTGAGGTAGAACACAGTAACCAGGCAGTGGGTGCCCATGCGCGGTCTAGCAGTGAGGTAGAACGCAGTAACCAGGCAGCGGGTTCCAACGCGCACAGTCTAGCAGTGAGGTAGAACACAGTAACCAGGCAGTGGGTGCCCATGCGCAGTCTAGCAGTGAGGTAGAACACAGTAACCATGTAGTGGGTGCCCATGCGCGGTCTAGCAGTGAGGTAGAACGCAGTAACCAGGCAGCAGGTGCCCATGTGCATTGTCTAGCAGTGAGGTAGAACACAGTAACCATGCAGTGGGTGCCAATGCGCGGTCTAGCAGTGAGGTAGAACGTAGTAACCAGGCAGCAGTTGCCAATGCGCATTGTCTAGCAGTGAGGTAGGACACAGTAACCATGCAGTGGGTGCCCATGCGCGGTCTAGCAGTGAGGTAGAACGCTGTAACCAGGTTGCAGAGGCCCATGTGCACTGTCTATCAGTGAGGTAAAATGCAGTAACCAGGCAGCGGGTGCTCATGCGCAGTCTAGCAATGAGGTAGAACGCAGTAACCAGGTAGCGAGGGCACATGTGCACTGTCTAACAGTGAGGTAAAACACAGTAACCAGGCAGCAGTTGCCAATGCGCACTGTCTAGCAGTGAGGTAGAATGCAGTAACCAGGCAGTAGGCACCAATGCGCACTGTCTAGCAATGAGGTAGAACTCAGTAACCAGTCAGCGGGTGTCCATGCTCATTGTCTAGCAGTGAGGTAGAACAAAGTAACCAGGCAGCGGGTGCCCATGCGCAATCTAGCAATGAGGTAGAACGCAGTAACCAGGTAACAGGGGCCCATGCGCACTGTCTAGCAGTGAGGTCGAACGCAGTAACCAGGCAGCTGGTGTCGATGCGCACTGTCTAGCAGTGAGGTCAAACGCAGTAACCAGGCAGCGGGTGTCGATGCGCGCTATGTGGTATGTTTAGCCGGATGCCTGGTTCCCAGCACGCATCCAGAGCGCATCTAGGCAATGTAAAGCTGATGCTTCAAGAGCTTTGCTTTCGATGAGTCAAACTGTGCCATGGTGATGTTAGAGCTTGTTATTTATTTTAGCCGTCTCATGTATTTCCTTTACTGTGCTGATATTTATCGGTTTATTGCATGCTCTAGTAGGATTAGGGTGCTGTGACCGTGGAGGGCCTGTTGGGTGCTTGCACAGAGAGAGGTGTACGATTCAGTTTATTGCATGCTCTAGTAGGACTAGGGTGCTGTGACCGTGGAGGGCCTGTTGGGTGCTTGCAGAGAGAGGTGTACGATTCGGTTTATTGCATGCTCTAGTAGGACTATGGTGCTGTGACTGTGGAGGGCCTGTTGGGTGCTTGCACAGAGAGAGGTGTACGATTCAGTTTATTGCATGCTCTAGTACGACTAGGGTGCTGTGACCGTGGAGGGCCTGTTGGGTGCTTGCACAGAGAGAGGTGTACGATTCGGTTTATTGCATGCTCTAGTAGGACTCTGGTGCTGTGACTGTGGAGGGCCTGTTGGGTGCTTGCACAGAGAGAGGTGTACAATTCCGTTTATTGCATGCTCTAGTAGGACTATGGTGCTGTGACCGTGGAGGGCCTGTTGGGTGCTTGCACAGAGAGAGGTGTACGATTCAGTTTATTGCATGCCCTAGTAGGACTATGGTGCTGTGACCGTGGATGGCCTGTTGGGTGCTTGCACAGAGAGAGGTGTACGATTCAGTTTATTGCATGCTCTAGTAGGACTATGGTGCTGTGACCGTAGAGGGCCTGTTGGGTGCTTGCACAGAGAGGTGGATGATTCGGTTTATTGTATGCTCTAGTAGGACTATGGTGCTTTTTCTACAAAGCGCAAATTAAAAATGTGTTCTTTTTGATTTTACAATTGTACTTGTTTGAAAATTGAATATTGTGTTTGAATATTTAAAGGTTTGGTGATGTAGAGGTAAATGCCATTCCCTCCAAGGAGAGATAATGGATAGAACTTGAGCAGATGTTTGAAAAGCTTCTGGCAACCCACGGACTACAACATGAAATCAAGATCGACGAAGGCCCCTCTTTTCAAAGCTTAAGAGCTTTGTAGGCACTGGGATTTTTCATTACATGGCATTGCTGAATATCATTGTGGTGGTCTCAAGTCAAGGGGAAGTGGCGGCTTTTGGCAGATCATGGCAGGAGGAAAAAAAGTACTCCTATAGAACTCTACCCTGTAACTGATTCTAGAGCCTCAAACCCACCAGCACTGGGGAGACAGAGGCTGTCTGCAAGCGATACAGTGAAAAAACAAAAGCTAAGGGCTAGATGAAAGGATGTCTACTGTTCAGGAAAGGGACAAGGAACTTGTTAAAGTCCATAATTATGGTAGTAAATGGATAGCCCCATTTGAAGCCAGACGTTTAAGGATAATCGGAAGCAATGATACCAAAGAGACGCTTCTCTAATGGACTTTTGATGTACTCACACCAGAGTAGTATTCAACAAACATCCTGCTGCAAAACCTTTGGAGGACAGAGAAGCCGATAAGGAGAAATATTAGAAGCCAGGACTGAGAAGTAATAACAAAAATGACACGCTGAGAATTACTGAGACTGAACACTTCTGCGCACAGCAGGAGTGGACCCATGCGCAGGTATGATGTATGCTGGGTGAGGTCATGGGTCACAATACTGGTTTTGGCCTAGTTCCCTGCCATCCATGAGACTATAAGGCTATCTCCCATATCATTACCTTTATCTGGTACCACTGCCATTTACATTACTGAAACTTTTGTTTTTCTTCTTTGTTGATTTGTGTGTTTTGCTCCTCCCTCTCAGTTAGCTGCCTTGTTGTATAGTTTCTTTTAAAAGGCGAGGGCCATGCCCGTGAGCACTTGAGTGGCATGCGCTCACAGGTATGGTAGTGTTGTACAAGAGTAAAGTATGTGAACCACCTAAGCGGAGTTCCCAGCCGTAGCGTTTTACCTCTGTCCCAGAACCTCTGGTTTGAAAGGCCTGCCCATCAACAACAACAACAACAAGTTCAATTAAATCTCACATTGCTTACTGTACATTCCTGCCAGCCCAGTGGAGGCGTTTCCTCCTTCACTGCTGCTTGAAGCTAGCACCGTTGTTAGAAGTAGACAGAGGTGCACTGGGGATTGGCTGGGTGATGCAAGATCGGCTGCACTGGGCATTGGCTGGGTGATGCGAGAGCGGCTGCACTGGGCATTGGCTGGGTGATGCGAGAGCGGCTGCACTGGGCATTGGCTGGGTGATGCGAGAGTGGCTGCACTGGGCATTGGCTGGGTGATGCGAGAGGGGCTGCACTGGGCATTGGCTGGGTGATGCGAGAGCGGCTGCAATGGGCATTGGCTGGGTCATGCGAGAGCGGCTGCACTGGGCATTGGCTGGGTGATGCGAGAGGGGCTGCACTGGGCATTGGCTGGGTGATGCGAGAGGGGCTGCACTGGGCATTGGCTGGGTGATGCGAGAAGGGCTGCACTGGGCATTGGCTGGGTGATGCGAGAGCGGCTGT
Organism: Calotriton arnoldi; assembly: GCA_963921515.1. NCBI lineage: Eukaryota > Metazoa > Chordata > Amphibia > Caudata > Salamandridae > Calotriton > Calotriton arnoldi. The sequence goes on along the minus strand of CAWUFW010003863.1, from coordinate 1,404,544 downwards.
AATGGGCATTGGCTGGGTCATGCGAGAGCGGCTGCACTGGGCATTGGCTGGGTGATGCGAGAGGGGCTGCACTGGGCATTGGCTGGGTGATGCGAGAAGGGCTGCACTGGGCATTGGCTGGGTAATGTGAGAAGTGCTGTACTGGGCATTGGCTGGGTCTTGCGAGAGCGGTTGCACTGGGCATTGGCTGGGTCATGCGAGAGCGGCTGCACTGGGCATTGGCTGGGTGATGCGAGAGCGGCTGCACTGGGCATTGGCTGGGTCATGCGAGAGCGGTTGCACTGGGCATTGGTTGGGTGATACGAGAGCGGCTGCACTGGGCATTGGCTGGGTGATGCAAGATCGGCTGCACTGGGCATTGGCTGGGTGATGCGAGAGCGGCTGCACTGGGCATTGGCTGGGTGATGCGAGAGCGGCTGCACTGGGCATTGGCTGGGTGATGCGAGAGGGGCTGCACTGGGCATTGGCTGGGTGATGCGAGAGCGGCTGCACTGGGCATTGGCTGGGTGATGCGAGAGCGGCTGCACTGGGCATTGGCTGGGTGATGCGAGAGCGGCTGCACTGGGCATTGGCTGGGTGATACAAGAGCGGCTGCACTGGGCATTGGCTGGGTGATGCGAGAGCGGCTGCACTGGGCATTGGCTGGGTGATGAGAGGAGCTGCACTGGGCATTGGCTGGGTGATGAGAGGAGCTGCACTGGGCATTGGCTGGGTGATGCGAGAGCGGCTGCACTGGGCATTGGCTGGGTGATGCGAGAGCGGCTGCACTGGGCATTGGCTGGGTGATTCGAGAGCGGCTGCACTGGGCATTGGCTGGGTGATGCGAGAGCGGCTGCACTGGGCATTGACTGGGTGATGCGAGAGCAGCTGCACTGGGCATTGGATGGGTGATGCGAGAGCGGATGTACCGGGCATTGGATGGGTGATGCGAGAGCGGATGTCCCCGGCATTGGCTGGGTAATGCGAGAGGGCCTACATTGTTCATTCTGATTGATGCGAGAGGGGCTGCATTGGGTATTCTTGGTGATTTGAGAGGGGCTAGCTAGGCATTGGTTGGGTGATGTGAGAGGGGCTGCACTGGGCATTGGCTGGGTGATGTGAGAGGGGCTGCACTGCGCATTGGCTGGGTGATGTGAGAAGGCCTGCATTGTTAATTCTGGGTGATGAGAGAGGGGCTACACTAGGCATTGGTTGGGTGATGCGAGAGGGGCTGCACTGGTTATTGGCTGTGTGATGCGAGAGGGGCTGCCGTGGGCACTTTGGATGATTTGAGAGGGGCTACACTAGGCATTGCGTGGGTGGTGTGAGAGGGAATGCACTGCGCACTGGCCTGGTCATTGGAGAGGGGCATCACTGGGAATTGGCTGGGTGATGCGAGAAGGGCTACACTTGGAATTGGCTGGATGGTGCGAGAAGGGCTGCACTGGGCACTGACTGGGTGATGCGAGAGGGGCTGCACTGGGAATTCTGGGTGATGCGAGAGCGGCTGCACTAGGCACTGGCTGGGTGATGCGAGAGGGGCTGCACTGGGCATTCGCTGGGTGATGCGAGAGGGGCTGCACTGAGCATTGGCTGGGTGATGCGAGAGGGGCTGAACTGGGCATTCACTGGGTAATGTGAGAAGGGCTGTACTGGGCATTGGCTGAGTGATGCGAGAGGGCCTGCATTGTTAATTCTGGTTGATGCGAGAGGGGCTGCATTGGGCATTCTGGGTGATTTGAGAGGGGCTACGCTAGGCATTGGTTGGGTGAAGCGAGAGGGGCTGCACTGTGCACTGGCTGGGTGATAAGAGAGGGGCTGCACTGGGCATTGGCTAGGTGATGCAAGAGGGCCTGCATTGTTCATTCTGGGTGATGCGATAGGGTATGCATTGTTCATTCTGGGTGATGAAAGAGGGGCTGCGTTGTTCATTCTGGGTGATTTGAAAGGGGCTTGCAATCGTTGGGTGATGCAAGAGGGTCTGCATTGGGCATTCTGGGTGATTTGATAGGGGCTACACTAGGCAGTGCTTGGGTGGTGCGAGAGGAGCTGCATTGTGCATTGGCTTGGTCACTGGAGAGGGGCAGCATTGGGCATTCTGGGTGATGCGCGAGGGGCTGCTTTGGGCTTTGCCTGAGGGATACGCACTATTTTTATGTTTTGCCTATAGCTGTTATCTAGCCGTATGCTGCTTACAACTATACTTCCTGTGGCATGAGTTGCCTTGTCCGTCTCACCACTGCATGCACCATCTGCCTCGTGCACGCGTGGCTTGAAGGCCTGGGGGATGAGGAGAGTACTGTGCTGCCATTATAAATCCTGAGAATCTCCAATGAGTGATTATTCTGCTTGGGTGTCTCGTATTGGACGCAGAGTGTGTATGCCAAAATGAATCTGCAAGTGAGGTGCAGGTTCACCCGACTATGTAGAACGCAGTAACCAGGCAGCAGGTGCCAATGCGCACTATCTAGCAGTGAGATAGAACGCAGTAACCAGGTAACGGGTGCCAATGCGCACTGTCTAGAAGTGAGGTAGAACGCAGTAACCAGGCAGCATGTGCCCATGCGCACTATGTAGCAGTGAGGTAGAACGCAGTAACCAGGCAACGGGTGCCAATGCGCAATGTCTAGCAGTGAGGTAGAACGCAGTAACCAGGCAGCGGGTTCCAACACGCACTGTCTAGCATTGAGGTAGAACACAGTAACCAGGCAGTCGGTGCACATGCGCAGTCTAGCAGTGAGGTAGAACACAGTAACCAGGCAGCGGGTGCCCATGCACGGTCTAGCAGTGAGGTAGAACGCAGTAACCAGGCAGCGGGTTCCAACGCGCACAGTCTAGCAGTGAGGTAGAACACAGTAACCAGGCAGTGGGTGCCCATGCGCGGTCTAGCAGTGAGGTAGAACGCAGTAACCAGGCAGCGGGTTCCAACGCGCACAGTCTAGCAGTGAGGTAGAACACAGTAACCAGGCAGTGGGTGCCCATGCGCAGTCTAGCAGTGAGGTAGAACACAGTAACCATGTAGTGGGTGCCCATGCGCGGTCTAGCAGTGAGGTAGAACGCAGTAACCAGGCAGCAGGTGCCCATGTGCATTGTCTAGCAGTGAGGTAGAACACAGTAACCATGCAGTGGGTGCCAATGCGCGGTCTAGCAGTGAGGTAGAACGTAGTAACCAGGCAGCAGTTGCCAATGCGCATTGTCTAGCAGTGAGGTAGGACACAGTAACCATGCAGTGGGTGCCCATGCGCGGTCTAGCAGTGAGGTAGAACGCTGTAACCAGGTTGCAGAGGCCCATGTGCACTGTCTATCAGTGAGGTAAAATGCAGTAACCAGGCAGCGGGTGCTCATGCGCAGTCTAGCAATGAGGTAGAACGCAGTAACCAGGTAGCGAGGGCCCATGTGCACTGTCTAACAGTGAGGTAAAACACAGTAACCAGGCAGCAGTTGCCAATGCGCACTGTCTAGCAGTGAGGTAGAATGCAGTAACCAGGCAGTAGGCACCAATGCGCACTGTCTAGCAATGAGGTAGAACTCAGTAACCAGTCAGCGGGTGTCCATGCTCATTGTCTAGCAGTGAGGTAGAACAAAGTAACCAGGCAGCGGGTGCCCATGCGCAATCTAGCAATGAGGTAGAACGCAGTAACCAGGTAACAGGGGCCCATGCGCACTGTCTAGCAGTGAGGTCGAACGCAGTAACCAGGCAGCTGGTGTCGATGCGCACTGTCTAGCAGTGAGGTCAAACGCAGTAACCAGGCAGCGGGTGTCGATGCGCGCTATGTGGTATGTTTAGCCGGATGCCTGGTTCCCAGCACGCATCCAGAGCGCATCTAGGCAATGTAAAGCTGATGCTTCAAGAGCTTTGCTTTCGATGAGTCAAACTGTGCCATGGTGATGTTAGAGCTTGTTATTTATTTTAGCCGTCTCATGTATTTCCTTTACTGTGCTGATATTTATCGGTTTATTGCATGCTCTAGTAGGATTAGGGTGCTGTGACCGTGGAGGGCCTGTTGGGTGCTTGCACAGAGAGAGGTGTACGATTCAGTTTATTGCATGCTCTAGTAGGACTAGGGTGCTGTGACCGTGGAGGGCCTGTTGGGTGCTTGCAGAGAGAGGTGTACGATTCGGTTTATTGCATGCTCTAGTAGGACTATGGTGCTGTGACTGTGGAGGGCCTGTTGGGTGCTTGCACAGAGAGAGGTGTACGATTCAGTTTATTGCATGCTCTAGTACGACTAGGGTGCTGTGACCGTGGAGGGCCTGTTGGGTGGATCCACAGAGAGACGTGTACGATTCGGTTTATTGCATGCTCTAGTAGGACTCTGGTGCTGTGACTGTGGAGGGCCTGTTGGGTGCTTGCACAGAGAGAGGTGTACAATTCCGTTTATTGCATGCTCTAGTAGGACTATGGTGCTGTGACCGTAGAGGGCCTGTTGGGTGCTTGCACAGAGAGAGGTGTACGATTCAGTTTATTGCATGCCCTAGTAGGACTATGGTGCTGTGACCGTGGATGGCCTGTTGGGTGCTTGCACAGAGAGAGGTGTACGATTCAGTTTATTGCATGCTCTAGTAGGACTATGGTGCTGTGACCGTAGAGGGCCTGTTGGGTGCTTGCACAGAGAGGTGGATGATTCGGTTTATTGTATGCTCTAGTAGGACTATGGTGCTTTTTCTACAAAGCGCAAATTAAAAATGTGTTCTTTTTGATTTTACAATTGTACTTGTTTGAAAATTGAATATTGTGTTTGAATATTTAAAGGTTTGGTGATGTAGAGGTAAATGCCATTCCCTCCAAGGAGAGATAATGGATAGAACTTGAGCAGATGTTTGAAAAGCTTCTGGCAACCCACGGACTACAACATGAAATCAAGATCGACGAAGGCCCCTCTTTTCAAAGCTTAAGAGCTTTGTAGGCACTGGGATTTTTCATTACATGGCATTGCTGAATATCATTGTGGTGGTCTCAAGTCAAGGGGAAGTGGCGGCTTTTGGCAGATCATGGCAGGAGGAAAAAAAGTACTCCTATAGAACTCTACCCTGTAACTGATTCTAGAGCCTCAAACCCACCAGCACTGGGGAGACAGAGGCTGTCTGCAAGCGATACAGTGAAAAAACAAAAGCTAAGGGCTAGATGAAAGGATGTCTACTGTTCAGGAAAGGGACAAGGAACTTGTTAAAGTCCATAATTATGGTAGTAAATGGATAGCCCCATTTGAAGCCAGACGTTTAAGGATAATCGGAAGCAATGATACCAAAGAGACGCTTCTCTAATGGACTTTTGATGTACTCACACCAGAGTAGTATTCAACAAACATCCTGCTGCAAAACCTTTGGAGGACAGAGAAGCCGATAAGGAGAAATATTAGAAGCCAGGACTGAGAAGTAATAACAAAAATGACACGCTGAGAATTACTGAGACTGAACACTTCTGCGCACAGCAGGAGTGGACCCATGCGCAGGTATGATGTATGCTGGGTGAGGTCATGGGTCACAATACTGGTTTTGGCCTAGTTCCCTGCCATCCATGAGACTATAAGGCTATCTCCCATATCATTACCTTTATCTGGTACCACTGCCATTTACATTACTGAAACTTTTGTTTTTCTTCTTTGTTGATTTGTGTGTTTTGCTCCTCCCTCTCAGTTAGCTGCCTTGTTGTATAGTTTCTTTTAAAAGGCGAGGGCCATGCCCGTGAGCACTTGAGTGGCATGCGCTCACAGGTATGGTAGTGTTGTACAAGAGTAAAGTATGTGAACCACCTAAGCGGAGTTCCCAGCCGTAGCGTTTTACCTCTGTCCCAGAACCTCTGGTTTGAAAGGCCTGCCCATCAACAACAACAACAACAAGTTCAATTAAATCTCACATTGCTTACTGTACATTCCTGCCAGCCCAGTGGAGGCGTTTCCTCCTTCACTGCTGCTTGAAGCTAGCACCGTTGTTAGAAGTAGACAGAGGTGCACTGGGGATTGGCTGGGTGATGCAAGATCGGCTGCACTGGGCATTGGCTGGGTGATGCGAGAGCGACTGCACTGGGCATTGGCTGGGTGATGCGAGAGCGGCTGCACTGGGCATTGGCTGGGTGATGCGAGAGTGGCTGCACTGGGCATTGGCTGGGTGATGCGAGAGGGGCTGCACTGGGCATTGGCTGGGTGATGCGAGAGCGGCTGCAATGGGCATTGGCTGGGTCATGCGAGAGCGGCTGCACTGGGCATTGGCTGGGTGATGCGAGAGGGGCTGCACTGGGCATTGGCTGGGTGATGCGAGAGGGGCTGCACTGGGCATTGGCTGGGTGATGCGAGAAGGGCTGCACTGGGCATTGGCTGGGTAATGTGAGAAGTGCTGTACTGGGCATTGGCTGGGTCTTGCGAGAGCGGTTGCACTGGGCATTGGCTGGGTCATGCGAGAGCGGCTGCACTGGGCATTGGCTGGGTCATGCGAGAGCGGCTGCACTGGGCATTGGCTGGGTCATGCGAGAGCGGTTGCACTGGGCATTGGTTGGGTGATACGAGAGCGGCTGCACTGGGCATTGGCTGGGTGATGCAAGATCGGCTGCACTGGGCATTGGCTGGGTGATGCGAGAGCGGCTGCACTGGGCATTGGCTGGGTGATGCGAGAGCGGCTGCACTGGGCATTGGCTGGGTGATGCGAGAGGGGCTGCACTGGGCATTGGCTGGGTGATGCGAGAGCGGCTGCACTGGGCATTGGCTGGGTGATGCGAGAGCGGCTGCACTGGGCATTGGCTGGGTGATGCGAGAGCGGCTGCACTGGGCATTGGCTGGGTGATACGAGAGCGGCTGCACTGGGCATTGGCTGGGTGATGCGAGAGCGGCTGCACTGGGCATTGGCTGGGTGATGAGAGGAGCTGCACTGGGCATTGGCTGGGTGATGCGAGCGCGGCTGCACTGGGCATTGGCTGGGTGATGCGAGAGCGGCTGCACTGGGCATTGGCTGGGTGATGCGAGAGCGGCTGCACTGGGCATTGGCTGGGTGATTCGAGAGCGGCTGCACTGGGCATTGGCTGGGTGATGCGAGAGCGGCTGCACTGGGCATTGACTGGGTGATGCGAGAGCAGCTGCACTGGGCATTGGATGGGTGATGCGAGAGCGGATGTACCGGGCATTGGATGGGTGATGCGAGAGCGGATGTCCCCGGCATTGGCTGGGTAATGCGAGAGGGCCTACATTGTTCATTCTGATTGATGCGAGAGGGGCTGCATTGGGTATTCTGGGTGATTTGAGAGGGGCTAGCTAGGCATTGGTTGGGTGATGTGAGAGGGGCTGCACTGGGCATTGGCTGGGTGATGTGAGAGGGGCTGCACTGCGCATTGGCTGGGTGATGTGAGAAGGCCTGCATTGTTAATTCTGGGTGATGAGAGAGGGGCTACACTAGGCATTGGTTGGGTGATGCGAGAGGGGCTGCACTGGTTATTGGCTGTGTGATGCGAGAGGGGCTGCCGTGGGCACTTTGGATGATTTGAGAGGGGCTACACTAGGCATTGCGTGGGTGGTGTGAGAGGGAATGCACTGCGCACTGGCCTGGTCATTGGAGAGGGGCATCACTGGGAATTGGCTGGGTGATGCGAGAAGGGCTACACTTGGAATTGGCTGGATGGTGCGAGAAGGGCTGCACTGGGCACTGACTGGGTGATGCGAGAGGGGCTGCACTGGGAATTCTGGGTGATGCGAGAGCGGCTGCACTAGGCACTGGCTGGGTGATGCGAGAGGGGCTGCACTGGGCATTCGCTGGGTGATGCGAGAGGGGCTGCACTGAGCATTGGCTGGGTGATGCGAGAGGGGCTGAACTGGGCATTCACTGGGTAATGTGAGAAGGGCTGTACTGGGCATTGGCTGAGTGATGCGAGAGGGCCTGCATTGTTAATTCTGGTTGATGCGAGAGGGGCTGCATTGGGCATTCTGGGTGATTTGAGAGGGGCTACGCTAGGCATTGGTTGGGTGAAGCGAGAGGGGCTGCACTGTGCACTGGCTGGGTGATAAGAGAGGGGCTGCACTGGGCATTGGCTAGGTGATGCAAGAGGGCCTGCATTGTTCATTCTGGGTGATGCGATAGGGTATGCATTGTTCATTCTGGGTGATGCAAGAGGGGCTGCGTTGTTCATTCTGGGTGATTTGAAAGGGGCTTGCAATCGTTGGGTGATGCAAGAGGGTCTGCATTGGGCATTCTGGGTGATTTGATAGGGGCTACATTAGGCAGTGCTTGGGTGGTGCGAGAGGAGCTGCATTGTGCATTGGCTTGGTCACTGGAGAGGGGCAGCATTGGGCATTCTGGGTGATGCGCGAGGGGCTGCTTTGGGCTTTGCCTGAGGGATACGCACTATTTTTATGTTTTGCCTATAGCTGTTATCTAGCCGTATGCTGCTTACAACTATACTTCCTGTGGCCTGAGTTGCCTTGTCCGTCTCACCACTGCATGCACCATCTGCCTCGTGCACGCGTGGCTTGAAGGCCTGGGGGATGAGGAGAGTACTGTGCTGCCATTATAAATCCTGAGAATCTCCAATGAGTGATTATTCTGCTTGGGTGTCTCGTATTGGACGCAGAGTGTGTATGCCAAAATGAATCTGCAAGTGAGGTGCAGGTTCACCCGACTATGTAGAACGCAGTAACCAGGCAGCAGGTGCCAATGCGCACTATCTAGCAGTGAGATAGAACGCAGTAACCAGGTAACGGGTGCCAATGCGCACTGTCTAGAAGTGAGGTAGAACGCAGTAACCAGGCAGCATGTGCCCATGCGCACTATGTAGCAGTGAGGTAGAACGCAGTAACCAGGCAACGGGTGCCAATGCGCAATGTCTAGCAGTGAGGTAGAACGCAGTAACCAGGCAGCGGGTTCCAACACGCACTGTCTAGCATTGAGGTAGAACACAGTAACCAGGCAGTCGGTGCACATGCGCAGTCTAGCAGTGAGGTAGAACACAGTAACCAGGCAGCGGGTGCCCATGCACGGTCTAGCAGTGAGGTAGAACGCAGTAACCAGGCAGCGGGTTCCAACGCGCACAGTCTAGCAGTGAGGTAGAACACAGTAACCAGGCAGTGGGTGCCCATGCGCGGTCTAGCAGTGAGGTAGAACGCAGTAACCAGGCAGCGGGTTCCAACGCGCACAGTCTAGCAGTGAGGTAGAACACAGTAACCAGGCAGTGGGTGCCCATGCGCAGTCTAGCAGTGAGGTAGAACACAGTAACCATGTAGTGGGTGCCCATGCGCGGTCTAGCAGTGAGGTAGAACGCAGTAACCAGGCAGCAGGTGCCCATGTGCATTGTCTAGCAGTGAGGTAGAACACAGTAACCATGCAGTGGGTGCCAATGCGCGGTCTAGCAGTGAGGTAGAACGTAGTAACCAGGCAGCAGTTGCCAATGCGCATTGTCTAGCAGTGAGGTAGGACACAGTAACCATGCAGTGGGTGCCCATGCGCGGTCTAGCAGTGAGGTAGAACGCTGTAACCAGGTTGCAGAGGCCCATGTGCACTGTCTATCAGTGAGGTAAAATGCAGTAACCAGGCAGCGGGTGCTCATGCGCAGTCTAGCAATGAGGTAGAACGCAGTAACCAGGTAGCGAGGGCCCATGTGCACTGTCTAACAGTGAGGTAAAACACAGTAACCAGGCAGCAGTTGCCAATGCGCACTGTCTAGCAGTGAGGTAGAATGCAGTAACCAGGCAGTAGGCACCAATGCGCACTGTCTAGCAATGAGGTAGAACTCAGTAACCAGTCAGCGGGTGTCCATGCTCATTGTCTAGCAGTGAGGTAGAACAAAGTAACCAGGCAGCGGGTGCCCATGCGCAATCTAGCAATGAGGTAGAACGCAGTAACCAGGTAACAGGGGCCCATGCGCACTGTCTAGCAGTGAGGTCAAACGCAGTAACCAGGCAGCGGGTGTCGATGCGCGCTATGTGGTATGTTTAGCCGGATGCCTGGTTCCCAGCACGCATCCAGAGCGCATCTAGGCAATGTAAAGCTGATGCTTCAAGAGCTTTGCTTTCGATGAGTCAAACTGTGCCATGGTGATGTTAGAGCTTGTTATTTATTTTAGCCGTCTCATGTATTTCCTTTACTGTGCTGATATTTATCGGTTTATTGCATGCTCTAGTAGGATTAGGGTGCTGTGACCGTGGAGGGCCTGTTGGGTGCTTGCACAGAGAGAGGTGTACGATTCAGTTTATTGCATGCTCTAGTAGGACTAGGGTGCTGTGACCGTGGAGGGCCTGTTGGGTGCTTGCAGAGAGAGGTGTACGATTCGGTTTATTGCATGCTCTAGTAGGACTATGGTGCTGTGACTGTGGAGGGCCTGTTGGGTGCTTGCACAGAGAGAGGTGTACGATTCAGTTTATTGCATGCTCTAGTACGACTAGGGTGCTGTGACCGTGGAGGGCCTGTTGGGTGCTTGCACAGAGAGAGGTGTACGATTCGGTTTATTGCATGCTCTAGTAGGACTCTGGTGCTGTGACTGTGGAGGGCCTGTTGGGTGCTTGCACAGAGAGAGGTGTACAATTCCGTTTATTGCATGCTCTAGTAGGACTATGGTGCTGTGACCGTGGAGGGCCTGTTGGGTGCTTGCACAGAGAGAGGTGTACGATTCAGTTTATTGCATGCCCTAGTAGGACTATGGTGCTGTGACCGTGGATGGCCTGTTGGGTGCTTGCACAGAGAGAGGTGTACGATTCAGTTTATTGCATGCTCTAGTAGGACTATGGTGCTGTGACCGTAGAGGGCCTGTTGGGTGCTTGCACAGAGAGGTGGATGATTCGGTTTATTGTATGCTCTAGTAGGACTATGGTGCTTTTTCTACAAAGCGCAAATTAAAAATGTGTTCTTTTTGATTTTACAATTGTACTTGTTTGAAAATTGAATATTGTGTTTGAATATTTAAAGGTTTGGTGATGTAGAGGTAAATGCCATTCCCTCCAAGGAGAGATAATGGATAGAACTTGAGCAGATGTTTGAAAAGCTTCTGGCAACCCACGGACTACAACATGAAATCAAGATCGACGAAGGCCCCTCTTTTCAAAGCTTAAGAGCTTTGTAGGCACTGGGATTTTTCATTACATGGCATTGCTGAATATCATTGTGGTGGTCTCAAGTCAAGGGGAAGTGGCGGCTTTTGGCAGATCATGGCAGGAGGAAAAAAAGTACTCCTATAGAACTCTACCCTGTAACTGATTCTAGAGCCTCAAACCCACCAGCACTGGGGAGACAGAGGCTGTCTGCAAGCGATACAGTGAAAAAACAAAAGCTAAGGGCTAGATGAAAGGATGTCTACTGTTCAGGAAAGGGACAAGGAACTTGTTAAAGTCCATAATTATGGTAGTAAATGGATAGCCCCATTTGAAGCCAGACGTTTAAGGATAATCGGAAGCAATGATACCAAAGAGACGCTTCTCTAATGGACTTTTGATGTACTCACACCAGAGTAGTATTCAACAAACATCCTGCTGCAAAACCTTTGGAGGACAGAGAAGCCGATAAGGAGAAATATTAGAAGCCAGGACTGAGAAGTAATAACAAAAATGACACGCTGAGAATTACTGAGACTGAACACTTCTGCGCACAGCAGGAGTGGACCCATGCGCAGGTATGATGTATGCTGGGTGAGGTCATGGGTCACAATACTGGTTTTGGCCTAGTTCCCTGCCATCCATGAGACTATAAGGCTATCTCCCATATCATTACCTTTATCTGGTACCACTGCCATTTACATTACTGAAACTTTTGTTTTTCTTCTTTGTTGATTTGTGTGTTTTGCTCCTCCCTCTCAGTTAGCTGCCTTGTTGTATAGTTTCTTTTAAAAGGCGAGGGCCATGCCCGTGAGCACTTGAGTGGCATGCGCTCACAGGTATGGTAGTGTTGTACAAGAGTAAAGTATGTGAACCACCTAAGCGGAGTTCCCAGCCGTAGCGTTTTACCTCTGTCCCAGAACCTCTGGTTTGAAAGGCCTGCCCATCAACAACAACAACAACAAGTTCAATTAAATCTCACATTGCTTACTGTACATTCCTGCCAGCCCAGTGGAGGCGTTTCCTCCTTCACTGCTGCTTGAAGCTAGCACCGTTGTTAGAAGTAGACAGAGGTGCACTGGGGATTGGCTGGGTGATGCAAGATCGGCTGCACTGGGCATTGGCTGGGTGATGCGAGAGCGGCTGCACTGGGCATTGGCTGGGTGATGCGAGAGCGGCTGCACTGGGCATTGGCTGGGTGATGCGAGAGTGGCTGCACTGGGCATTGGCTGGGTGATGCGAGAGGGGCTGCACTGGGCATTGGCTGGGTGATGCGAGAGCGGCTGCAATGGGCATTGGCTGGGTCATGCGAGAGCGGCTGCACTGGGCATTGGCTGGGTGATGCGAGAGGGGCTGCACTGGGCATTGGCTGGGTGATGCGAGAGGGGCTGCACTGGGCATTGGCTGGGTGATGCGAGAAGGGCTGCACTGGGCATTGGCTGGGTGATGCGAGAGCGGCTGTAATGGGCATTGGCTGGGTCATGCGAGAGCGGCTGCACTGGGCATTGGCTGGGTGATGCGAGAGGGGCTGCACTGGGCATTGGCTGGGTGATGCGAGAAGGGCTGCACTGGGCATTGGCTGGGTAATGTGAGAAGTGCTGTACTGGGCATTGGCTGGGTCTTGCGAGAGCGGTTGCACTGGGCATTGGCTGGGTCATGCGAGAGCGGCTGCACTGGGCATTGGCTGGGTGATGCGAGAGCGGCTGCACTGGGCATTGGCTGGGTCATGCGAGAGCGGTTGCACTGGGCATTGGTTGGGTGATACGAGAGCGGCTGCACTGGGCATTGGCTGGGTGATGCAAGATCGGCTGCACTGGGCATTGGCTGGGTGATGCGAGAGCGGCTGCACTGGGCATTGGCTGGGTGATGCGAGAGCGGCTGCACTGGGCATTGGCTGGGTGATGCGAGAGGGGCTGCACTGGGCATTGGCTGGGTGATGCGAGAGCGGCTGCACTGGGCATTGGCTGGGTGATGCGAGAGCGGCTGCACTGGGCATTGGCTGGGTGATGCGAGAGCGGCTGCACTGGGCATTGGCTGGGTGATACAAGAGCGGCTGCACTGGGCATTGGCTGGGTGATGCGAGAGCGGCTGCACTGGGCATTGGCTGGGTGATGAGAGGAGCTGCACTGGGCATTGGCTGGGTGATGCGAGCGCGGCTGCACTGGGCATTGGCTGGGTGATGCGAGAGCGGCTGCACTGGGCATTGGCTGGGTGATGCGAGAGCGGTTGCACTGGGCATTGGTTGGGTGATACGAGAGCGGCTGCACTGGGCATTGGCTGGGTGATGCAAGATCGGCTGCACTGGGCATTGGCTGGGTGATGCGAGAGCGGCTGCACTGGGCATTGGCTGGGTGATGCGAGAGCGGCTGCACTGGGCATTGGCTGGGTGATGCGAGAGGGGCTGCACTGGGCATTGGCTGGGTGATGCGAGAGCGGCTGCACTGGGCATTGGCTGGGTGATGCGAGAGGGCTGCACTGGGCATTGGCTGGGTGATGCGAGAGCGGCTGCACTGGGCATTGGCTGGGTGATGCGAGAGCGGCTGCACTGGGCATTGGCTGGGTGATGCGAGAGCGGCTGCACTGGGCATTGGCTGGGTGATACGAGAGCGGCTGCACTGGGCATTGGCTGGGTGATGCGAGAGCGGCTGCACTGGGCATTGGCTGGGTGATGAGAGGAGCTGCACTGGGCATTGGCTGGGTGATGCGGCGCGGCTGCACTGGGCATTGGCTGGGTGATGCGAGAGCGGCTGCACTGGGCATTGGCTGGGTGATGCGAGAGCGGCTGCACTGGGCATTGGCTGGGTGATTCGAGAGCGGCTGCACTGGGCATTGGCTGGGTGATGCGAGAGCGGCTGCACTGGGCATTGACTGGGTGATGCGAGAGCAGCTGCACTGGGCATTGGATGGGTGATGCGAGAGCGGATGTACCGGGCATTGGATGGGTGATGCGAGAGCGGATGTCCCCGGCATTGGCTGGGTAATGCGAGAGGGCCTACATTGTTCATTCTGATTGATGCGAGAGGGGCTGCATTGGGTATTCTGGGTGATTTGAGAGGGGCTAGCTAGGCATTTGTTGGGTGATGTGAGAGGGGCTGCACTGGGCATTGGCTGGGTGATGTGAGAGGGGCTGCACTGCGCATTGGCTGGGTGATGTGAGAAGGCCTGCATTGTTAATTCTGGGTGATGAGAGAGGGGCTACACTAGGCATTGGTTGGGTGATGCGAGAGGGGCTGCACTGGTTATTGGCTGTGTGATGCGAGAGGGGCTGCCGTGGGCACTTTGGATGATTTGAGAGGGGCTACACTAGGCATTGCGTGGGTGGTGTGAGAGGGAATGCACTGCGCACTGGCCTGGTCATTGGAGAGGGGCATCACTGGGAATTGGCTGGGTGATGCGAGAAGGGCTACACTTGGAATTGGCTGGATGGTGCGAGAAGGGCTGCACTGGGCACTGACTGGGTGATGCGAGAGGGGCTGCACTGGGAATTCTGGGTGATGCGAGAGCGGCTGCACTAGGCACTGGCTGGGTGATGCGAGAGGGGCTGCACTGGGCATTCGCTGGGTGATGCGAGAGGGGCTGCACTGAGCATTGGCTGGGTGATGCGAGAGGGGCTGAACTGGGCATTCACTGGGTAATGTGAGAAGGGCTGTACTGGGCATTGGCTGAGTGATGCGAGAGGGCCTGCATTGTTAATTCTGGTTGATGCGAGAGGGGCTGCATTGGGCATTCTGGGTGATTTGAGAGGGGCTACGCTAGGCATTGGTTGGGTGAAGCGAGAGGGGCTGCACTGTGCACTGGCTGGGTGATAAGAGAGGGGCTGCACTGGGCATTGGCTAGGTGATGCAAGAGGGCCTGCATTGTTCATTCTGGGTGATGCGATAGGGTATGCATTGTTCATTCTGGGTGATGCAAGAGGGGCTGCGTTGTTCATTCTGGGTGATTTGAAAGGGGCTTGCAATCGTTGGGTGATGCAAGAGGGTCTGCATTGGGCATTCTGGGTGATTTGATAGGGGCTACACTAGGCAGTGCTTGGGTGGTGCGAGAGGAGCTGCATTGTGCATTGGCTTGGTCACTGGAGAGGGGCAGCATTGGGCATTCTGGGTGATGCGCGAGGGGCTGCTTTGGGCTTTGCCTGAGGGATACGCACTATTTTTATGTTTTGCCTATAGCTGTTATCTAGCCGTATGCTGCTTACAACTATACTTCCTGTGGCCTGAGTTGCCTTGTCCGTCTCACCACTGCATGCACCATCTGCCTCGTGCACGCGTGGCTTGAAGGCCTGGGGGATGAGGAGAGTACTGTGCTGCCATTATAAATCCTGAGAATCTCCAATGAGTGATTATTCTGCTTGGGTGTCTCGTATTGGACGCAGAGTGTGTATGCCAAAATGAATCTGCAAGTGAGGTGCAGGTTCACCCGACTATGTAGAACGCAGTAACCAGGCAGCAGGTGCCAATGCGCACTATCTAGCAGTGAGATAGAACGCAGTAACCAGGTAACGGGTGCCAATGCGCACTGTCTAGAAGTGAGGTAGAACGCAGTAACCAGGCAGCATGTGCCCATGCGCACTATGTAGCAGTGAGGTAGAACGCAGTAACCAGGCAACGGGTGCCAATGCGCAATGTCTAGCAGTGAGGTAGAACGCAGTAACCAGGCAGCGGGTTCCAACACGCACTGTCTAGCATTGAGGTAGAACACAGTAACCAGGCAGTCGGTGCACATGCGCAGTCTAGCAGTGAGGTAGAACACAGTAACCAGGCAGCGGGTGCCCATGCACGGTCTAGCAGTGAGGTAGAACGCAGTAACCAGGCAGCGGGTTCCAACGCGCACAGTCTAGCAGTGAGGTAGAACACAGTAACCAGGCAGTGGGTGCCCATGCGCGGTCTAGCAGTGAGGTAGAACGCAGTAACCAGGCAGCGGGTTCCAACGCGCACAGTCTAGCAGTGAGGCAGAACACAGTAACCAGGCAGTGGGTGCCCATGCGCAGTCTAGCAGTGAGGTAGAACACAGTAACCATGTAGTGGGTGCCCATGCGCGGTCTAGCAGTGAGGTAGAACGCAGTAACCAGGCAGCAGGTGCCCATGTGCATTGTCTAGCAGTGAGGTAGAACACAGTAACCATGCAGCGGGTGCCCATGCGCAATCTAGCAATGAGGTAGAACGCAGTAACCAGGTAACAGGGGCCCATGCGCACTGTCTAGCAGTGAGGTCAAACGCAGTAACCAGGCAGCGGGTGTCGATGCGCGCTATGTGGTATGTTTAGCCGGATGCCTGGTTCCCAGCACGCATCCAGAGCGCATCTAGGCAATGTAAAGCTGATGCTTCAAGAGCTTTGCTTTCGATGAGTCAAACTGTGCCATGGTGATGTTAGAGCTTGTTATTTATTTTAGCCGTCTCATGTATTTCCTTTACTGTGCTGATATTTATCGGTTTATTGCATGCTCTAGTAGGATTAGGGTGCTGTGACCGTGGAGGGCCTGTTGGGTGCTTGCACAGAGAGAGGTGTACGATTCAGTTTATTGCATGCTCTAGTAGGACTAGGGTGCTGTGACCGTGGAGGGCCTGTTGGGTGCTTGCAGAGAGAGGTGTACGATTCGGTTTATTGCATGCTCTAGTAGGACTATGGTGCTGTGACTGTGGAGGGCCTGTTGGGTGCTTGCACAGAGAGAGGTGTACGATTCAGTTTATTGCATGCTCTAGTACGACTAGGGTGCTGTGACCGTGGAGGGCCTGTTGGGTGCTTGCACAGAGAGAGGTGTACGATTCGGTTTATTGCATGCTCTAGTAGGACTCTGGTGCTGTGACTGTGGAGGGCCTGTTGGGTGCTTGCACAGAGAGAGGTGTACAATTCCGTTTATTGCATGCTCTAGTAGGACTATGGTGCTGTGACCGTGGAGGGCCTGTTGGGTGCTTGCACAGAGAGAGGTGTACGATTCAGTTTATTGCATGCCCTAGTAGGACTATGGTGCTGTGACCGTGGATGGCCTGTTGGGTACTTGCACAGAGAGAGGTGTACGATTCAGTTTATTGCATGCTCTAGTAGGACTATGGTGCTGTGACCGTAGAGGGCCTGTTGGGTGCTTGCACAGAGAGGTGGATGATTCGGTTTATTGTATGCTCTAGTAGGACTATGGTGCTTTTTCTACAAAGCGCAAATTAAAAATGTGTTCTTTTTGATTTTACAATTGTACTTGTTTGAAAATTGAATATTGTGTTTGAATATTTAAAGGTTTGGTGATGTAGAGGTAAATGCCATTCCCTCCAAGGAGAGATAATGGATAGAACTTGAGCAGATGTTTGAAAAGCTTCTGGCAACCCACGGACTACAACATGAAATCAAGATCGACGAAGGCCCCTCTTTTCAAAGCTTAAGAGCTTTGTAGGCACTGGGATTTTTCATTACATGGCATTGCTGAATATCATTGTGGTGGTCTCAAGTCAAGGGGAAGTGGCGGCTTTTGGCAGATCATGGCAGGAGGAAAAAAAGTACTCCTATAGAACTCTACCCTGTAACTGATTCTAGAGCCTCAAACCCACCAGCACTGGGGAGACAGAGGCTGTCTGCAAGCGATACAGTGAAAAAACAAAAGCTAAGGGCTAGATGAAAGGATGTCTACTGTTCAGGAAAGGGACAAGGAACTTGTTAAAGTCCATAATTATGGTAGTAAATGGATAGCCCCATTTGAAGCCAGACGTTTAAGGATAATCGGAAGCAATGATACCAAAGAGACGCTTCTCTAATGGACTTTTGATGTACTCACACCAGAGTAGTATTCAACAAACATCCTGCTGCAAAACCTTTGGAGGACAGAGAAGCCGATAAGGAGAAATATTAGAAGCCAGGACTGAGAAGTAATAACAAAAATGACACGCTGAGAATTACTGAGACTGAACACTTCTGCGCACAGCAGGAGTGGACCCATGCGCAGGTATGATGTATGCTGGGTGAGGTCATGGGTCACAATACTGGTTTTGGCCTAGTTCCCTGCCATCCATGAGACTATAAGGCTATCTCCCATATCATTACCTTTATCTGGTACCACTGCCATTTACATTACTGAAACTTTTGTTTTTCTTCTTTGTTGATTTGTGTGTTTTGCTCCTCCCTCTCAGTTAGCTGCCTTGTTGTATAGTTTCTTTTAAAAGGCGAGGGCCATGCCCGTGAGCACTTGAGTGGCATGCGCTCACAGGTATGGTAGTGTTGTACAAGAGTAAAGTATGTGAACCACCTAAGCGGAGTTCCCAGCCGTAGCGTTTTACCTCTGTCCCAGAACCTCTGGTTTGAAAGGCCTGCCCATCAACAACAACAACAACAAGTTCAATTAAATCTCACATTGCTTACTGTACATTCCTGCCAGCCCAGTGGAGGCGTTTCCTCCTTCACTGCTGCTTGAAGCTAGCACCGTTGTTAGAAGTAGACAGAGGTGCACTGGGGATTGGCTGGGTGATGCAAGATCGGCTGCACTGGGCATTGGCTGGGTGATGCGAGAGCGGCTGCACTGGGCATTGGCTGGGTGATGCGAGAGCGGCTGCACTGGGCATTGGCTGGGTGATGCGAGAGTGGCTGCACTGGGCATTGGCTGGGTGATGCGAGAGGGGCTGCACTGGGCATTGGCTGGGTGATGCGAGAGCGGCTGCAATGGGCATTGGCTGGGTCATGCGAGAGCGGCTGCACTGGGCATTGGCTGGGTGATGCGAGAGGGGCTGCACTGGGCATTGGCTGGGTGATGCGAGAGGGGCTGCACTGGGCATTGGCTGGGTGATGCGAGAAGGGCTGCACTGGGCATTGGCTGGGTGATGCGAGAGCGGCTGTAATGGGCATTGGCTGGGTCATGCGAGAGCGGCTGCACTGGGCATTGGCTGGGTGATGCGAGAGGGGCTGCACTGGGCATTGGCTGGGTGATGCGAGAAGGGCTGCACTGGGCATTGGCTGGGTAATGTGAGAAGTGCTGTACTGGGCATTGGCTGGGTCTTGCGAGAGCGGTTGCACTGGGCATTGGCTGGGTCATGCGAGAGCGGCTGCACTGGGCATTGGCTGGGTGATGCGAGAGCGGCTGCACTGGGCATTGGCTGGGTCATGCGAGAGCGGTTGCACTGGGCATTGGTTGGGTGATACGAGAGCGGCTGCACTGGGCATTGGCTGGGTGATGCAAGATCGGCTGCACTGGGCATTGGCTGGGTGATGCGAGAGCGGCTGCACTGGGCATTGGCTGGGTGATGCGAGAGCGGCTGCACTGGGCATTGGCTGGGTGATGCGAGAGGGGCTGCACTGGGCATTGGCTGGGTGATGCGAGAGCGGCTGCACTGGGCATTGGCTGGGTGATGCGAGAGCGGCTGCACTGGGCATTGGCTGGGTGATGCGAGAGCGGCTGCACTGGGCATTGGCTGGGTGATACAAGAGCGGCTGCACTGGGCATTGGCTGGGTGATGCGAGAGCGGCTGCACTGGGCATTGGCTGGGTGATGAGAGGAGCTGCACTGGGCATTGGCTGGGTGATGCGGCGCGGCTGCACTGGGCATTGGCTGGGTGATGCGAGAGCGGCTGCACTGGGCATTGGCTGGGTGATGCGAGAGCGGTTGCACTGGGCATTGGTTGGGTGATACGAGAGCGGCTGCACTGGGCATTGGCTGGGTGATGCAAGATCGGCTGCACTGGGCATTGGCTGGGTGATGCGAGAGCGGCTGCACTGGGCATTGGCTGGGTGATGCGAGAGCGGCTGCACTGGGCATTGGCTGGGTGATGCGAGAGGGGCTGCACTGGGCATTGGCTGGGTGATGCGAGAGCGGCTGCACTGGGCATTGGCTGGGTGATGCGAGAGGGGCTGCACTGGGCATTGGCTGGGTGATGCGAGAGCGGCTGCACTGGGCATTGGCTGGGTGATGCGAGAGCGGCTGCACTGGGCATTGGCTGGGTGATGCGAGAGCGGCTGCACTGGGCATTGGCTGGGTGATACGAGAGCGGCTGCACTGGGCATTGGCTGGGTGATGCGAGAGCGGCTGCACTGGGCATTGGCTGGGTGATGAGAGGAGCTGCACTGGGCATTGGCTGGGTGATGCGAGCGCGGCTGCACTGGGCATTGGCTGGGTGATGCGAGAGCGGCTGCACTGGGCATTGGCTGGGTGATGCGAGAGCGGCTGCACTGGGCATTGGCTGGGTGATTCGAGAGCGGCTGCACTGGGCATTGGCTGGGTGATGCGAGAGCGGCTGCACTGGGCATTGACTGGGTGATGCGAGAGCAGCTGCACTGGGCATTGGATGGGTGATGCGAGAGCGGATGTACCGGGCATTGGATGGGTGATGCGAGAGCGGATGTCCCCGGCATTGGCTGGGTAATGCGAGAGGGCCTACATTGTTCATTCTGATTGATGCGAGAGGGGCTGCATTGGGTATTCTGGGTGATTTGAGAGGGGCTAGCTAGGCATTTGTTGGGTGATGTGAGAGGGGCTGCACTGGGCATTGGCTGGGTGATGTGAGAGGGGCTGCACTGCGCATTGGCTGGGTGATGTGAGAAGGCCTGCATTGTTAATTCTGGGTGATGAGAGAGGGCTACACTAGGCATTGGTTGGGTGATGCGAGAGGGGCTGCACTGGTTATTGGCTGTGTGATGCGAGAGGGGCTGCCGTGGGCACTTTGGATGATTTGAGAGGGGCTACACTAGGCATTGCGTGGGTGGTGTGAGAGGGAATGCACTGCGCACTGGCCTGGTCATTGGAGAGGGGCATCACTGGGAATTGGCTGGGTGATGCGAGAAGGGCTACACTTGGAATTGGCTGGATGGTGCGAGAAGGGCTGCACTGGGCACTGACTGGGTGATGCGAGAGGGGCTGCACTGGGAATTCTGGGTGATGCGAGAGCGGCTGCACTAGGCACTGGCTGGGTGATGCGAGAGGGGCTGCACTGGGCATTCGCTGGGTGATGCGAGAGGGGCTGCACTGAGCATTGGCTGGGTGATGCGAGAGGGGCTGAACTGGGCATTCACTGGGTAATGTGAGAAGGGCTGTACTGGGCATTGGCTGAGTGATGCGAGAGGGCCTGCATTGTTAATTCTGGTTGATGCGAGAGGGGCTGCATTGGGCATTCTGGGTGATTTGAGAGGGGCTACGCTAGGCATTGGTTGGGTGAAGCGAGAGGGGCTGCACTGTGCACTGGCTGGGTGATAAGAGAGGGGCTGCACTGGGCATTGGCTAGGTGATGCAAGAGGGCCTGCATTGTTCATTCTGGGTGATGCGATAGGGTATGCATTGTTCATTCTGGGTGATGCAAGAGGGGCTGCGTTGTTCATTCTGGGTGATTTGAAAGGGGCTTGCAATCGTTGGGTGATGCAAGAGGGTCTGCATTGGGCATTCTGGGTGATTTGATAGGGGCTACACTAGGCAGTGCTTGGGTGGTGCGAGAGGAGCTGCATTGTGCATTGGCTTGGTCACTGGAGAGGGGCAGCATTGGGCATTCTGGGTGATGCGCGAGGGGCTGCTTTGGGCTTTGCCTGAGGGATACGCACTATTTTTATGTTTTGCCTATAGCTGTTATCTAGCCGTATGCTGCTTACAACTATACTTCCTGTGGCCTGAGTTGCCTTGTCCGTCTCACCACTGCATGCACCATCTGCCTCGTGCACGCGTGGCTTGAAGGCCTGGGGGATGAGGAGAGTACTGTGCTGCCATTATAAATCCTGAGAATCTCCAATGAGTGATTATTCTGCTTGGGTGTCTCGTATTGGACGCAGAGTGTGTATGCCAAAATGAATCTGCAAGTGAGGTGCAGGTTCACCCGACTATGTAGAACGCAGTAACCAGGCAGCAGGTGCCAATGCGCACTATCTAGCAGTGAGATAGAACGCAGTAACCAGGTAACGGGTGCCAATGCGCACTGTCTAGAAGTGAGGTAGAACGCAGTAACCAGGCAGCATGTGCCCATGCGCACTATGTAGCAGTGAGGTAGAACGCAGTAACCAGGCAACGGGTGCCAATGCGCAATGTCTAGCAGTGAGGTAGAACGCAGTAACCAGGCAGCGGGTTCCAACACGCACTGTCTAGCATTGAGGTAGAACACAGTAACCAGGCAGTCGGTGCACATGCGCAGTCTAGCAGTGAGGTAGAACACAGTAACCAGGCAGCGGGTGCCCATGCACGGTCTAGCAGTGAGGTAGAACGCAGTAACCAGGCAGCGGGTTCCAACGCGCACAGTCTAGCAGTGAGGTAGAACACAGTAACCAGGCAGTGGGTGCCCATGCGCGGTCTAGCAGTGAGGTAGAACGCAGTAACCAGGCAGCGGGTTCCAACGCGCACAGTCTAGCAGTGAGGCAGAACACAGTAACCAGGCAGTGGGTGCCCATGCGCAGTCTAGCAGTGAGGTAGAACACAGTAACCATGTAGTGGGTGCCCATGCGCGGTCTAGCAGTGAGGTAGAACGCAGTAACCAGGCAGCAGGTGCCCATGTGCATTGTCTAGCAGTGAGGTAGAACACAGTAACCATGCAGTGGGTGCCAATGCGCGGTCTAGCAGTGAGGTAGAACGTAGTAACCAGGCAGCAGTTGCCAATGCGCATTGTCTAGCAGTGAGGTAGGACACAGTAACCATGCAGTGGGTGCCCATGCGCGGTCTAGCAGTGAGGTAGAACGCTGTAACCAGGTTGCAGAGGCCCATGTGCACTGTCTATCAGTGAGGTAAAATGCAGTAACCAGGCAGCGGGTGCTCATGCGCAGTCTAGCAATGAGGTAGAACGCAGTAACCAGGTAGCGAGGGCCCATGTGCACTGTCTAACAGTGAGGTAAAACACAGTAACCAGGCAGCAGTTGCCAATGCGCACTGTCTAGCAGTGAGGTAGAATGCAGTAACCAGGCAGTAGGCACCAATGCGCACTGTCTAGCAATGAGGTAGAACTCAGTAACCAGTCAGCGGGTGTCCATGCTCATTGTCTAGCAGTGAGGTAGAACAAAGTAACCAGGCAGCGGGTGCCCATGCGCAATCTAGCAATGAGGTAGAACGCAGTAACCAGGTAACAGGGGCCCATGCGCACTGTCTAGCAGTGAGGTCGAACGCAGTAACCAGGCAGCTGGTGTCGATGCGCACTGTCTAGCAGTGAGGTCAAACGCAGTAACCAGGCAGCGGGTGTCGATGCGCGCTATGTGGTATGTTTAGCCGGATGCCTGGTTCCCAGCACGCATCCAGAGCGCATCTAGGCAATGTAAAGCTGATGCTTCAAGAGCTTTGCTTTCGATGAGTCAAACTGTGCCATGGTGATGTTAGAGCTTGTTATTTATTTTAGCCGTCTCATGTATTTCCTTTACTGTGCTGATATTTATCGGTTTATTGCATGCTCTAGTAGGACTAGGGTGCTGTGACCGTGGAGGGCCTGTTGGGTGCTTGCACAGAGAGAGGTGTACGATTCAGTTTATTGCATGCTCTAGTAGGACTAGGGTGCTGTGACCGTGGAGGGCCTGTTGGGTGCTTGCAGAGAGAGGTGTACGATTCGGTTTATTGCATGCTCTAGTAGGACTATGGTGCTGTGACCGTGGAGGGCCTGTTGGGTGCTTGCACAGAGAGAGGTGTACGATTCAGTTTATTGCATGCTCTAGTACGACTAGGGTGCTGTGACCGTGGAGGGCCTGTTGGGTGCTTGCACAGAGAGAGGTGTACGATTCGGTTTATTGCATGCTCTAGTAGGACTCTGGTGCTGTGACTGTGGAGGGCCTGTTGGGTGCTTGCACAGAGAGAGGTGTACAATTCCGTTTATTGCATGCTCTAGTAGGACTATGGTGCTGTGACCGTGGAGGGCCTGTTGGGTGCTTGCACAGAGAGAGGTGTACGGTTCCGTTTATTGCATGTTCTAGTAGGACTATGGTGCTGTGACCGTGGAGGGCCTGTTGGGTGCTTGCACAGAGAGAGGTGTACGATTCCGTTTAATGCATGCCCTAGCAGGACTAAGGTGCTGTGACCGTGGAGGGCCTGTTGGGTGCTTGCACAGAGAGAGGTGTACGATTCAGTTTATTGCATGCCCTAGTAGGACTATGGTGCTGTGACCGTGGATGGCCTGTTGGGTGCTTGCACAGAGAGAGGTGTACGATTCAGTTTATTGCATGCTCTAGTAGGACTATGGTGCTGTGACCGTAGAGGGCCTGTTGGGTGCTTGCACAGAGAGGTGGATGATTCGGTTTATTGTATGCTCTAGTAGGACTATGGTGCTGTGACCGTGGAGGGCCTGTTGGGTGCTTGCACAGAGAGAGGTGTACGATTCGGTTTATTGCATGCTCTAGTAGGACTCTGGTGCTGTGACCGTGGAGGGCCTGTTGGGTGCTTGCAGAGAGAGAGGTGTACGATTCGGTTTATTGCATGCTCTAGTAGGACTCTGGTGCTGTGACCGTGGAGGGCCTATTGGGTGCTTGCACAGAGAGAGGTGTACGATTCGGTTTATTGCATGCTCTAGTAGGACTCTGGTGCTGTGACCGTGGAGGGCCTGTTGGGTGCTTGCACAGAGAGAGGTGTACGATTCGGTTTATTGCATGCTCTAGTAGGACTAGGGTGCTGTGACCGTGGAGGGCCTGTTGGGTGCTTGCACAGAGAGAGGTGTACGATTCGGTTTATTGCATGCTCTAGTAGGACTATGGTGCTGTGACCGTGGGGGGCCTGTTGGGTGCTTGCACAGAGAGGTGTACGGTTCAGTTTATTGCATGCTCTAGTAGGACTATGGTGCTGTGACCGTAGAGGGCCTGTTGGGTGCTTGCACAGAGAGAGGTGTACGATTCCGTTTATTGCATGCTCTAGTAGGACTATGGTGCTGTGACCGTAGAGGGCCTGTTGGGTGCTTGCACAGAGAGAGGTGTACGATTCAGTTTATTGCATGCTCTAGTAGGACTATGGTGCTGTGACCGTGGAGGGCCTGTTGGGTGCTTGCACAGAGAGGTGTATGATTCGGTTTATTGTATGCTCTAGTAGGACTATGGTGCTGTGGCCGTGGAGGTGCTGTTGGGTGCTTGCACAGAGAGGTGGATGATTCTGTTTATTGTATGCTCTAGCAGGACTACGGTGCTGTGACCGTGGAGGTCCTGTTGGATGCTTGCACAGAGAGGTGGATGATTCGGTTTATTGTATGCTCTAGTAGGACTATGGTGCTGTGACCGTGGAGGTCATGTTGGATGCTTACACAGAGAGAGGTGTACGATTCAGTTTATTGCATGCTCTAGTAGGACTATGGCCGTGGAGGTGCTGTTGGGTGCTTGCACAGAGAGAGGTGTACGATTCAGTTTATTGCATGCTCTAGTAGGACTCTGGTGCTGTGACCGTGGAGGGCCTGTTGGGTGCCTGCACAGAGAGGTGGATGATTCGGTTTATTGTATGCTCTAGTAGGACTATGGTGCTGTGACCGTGGAGGGCCTGTTGGATGCTTACACAGAGAGAGGTGTGTGATAATATGTCTGAGGTGATGAGATATTATGCACAATAATCATCTGGTGACCTATCACTCATCTACGTTCCACTACTACATGGACCAGTGTAGTCCTAATTTTACCCTGCTAATGCTTCAACTGTTTTGACCCCCAGGACCGAGCAGCATGCCAGCTTTTTGCACTCACTGGGTGAGACAAAGGTCACACAATCATAGGATGGGCACACTGTACACCGATGAGAACACATGGTGCCCAGCGTAGCAGTAGAAAGCACCATGAGGAGTGAAGAGGAAGTTAAGAGCTTGCAAGGATGACACTTGAACAAGCCATCACCAACTTTCACCTCCATTCAATGAGGTTTGACTTTGTGGGACCCTCTACCTTCTGCAGGGCCTGTGCATCTGCAGGGACCACTACACACTCAACCCTACCTAACCCGGCTACTGAAACCCCTATTATTTTTGCTTTACAATTCACACGCCCAGCCTGTGAGCTAGAGAACAAAATATAAATTGGCTCCGAGACATCTTATCCAAGCAGATGGCAGAGGCATCTGTTAGGGGGCAGATTCTTTAAAGCACAGGAGAGAAAATGGTAAGGCTCATTAATCAGAAAGAATGGAAATGAGACCTTCCAAAACGAAGGGCCTGATTTAGATCTCGGCAGGCAGGTTACTCCATCACAACTGACGAATATCCCTTTCGCCGAAATATAAATCCCATTGTATGCTATGGGATTTATATTTCGGCAGACGGGATATCCCTTACCGTTGTGACGGAGTAACCTGTCCGCCGAGGTCTAAATCAGGCCCGTAGTGATGAGCAAACTAAGAATATTCTTCTGGTTGAAAACTACGAGACAGCAGAAAAGCTTCAGAATACCTTTCAGCATGTGACAATACGACACTTCGTAAAATAGGAATGAAGTAACACTCCTGTTCCAGACGCACAGCTTTTCATGGTTGTGTAACCAAGTACCACACATTTGTCCACGTTCAATAAAGTTTATTCTGTGTTCTCCAAATTTCCATGTTACTCATTGCTTCAATCCAGGTCACATGAGAAATACTTATGTATTAACATGTTTCTACTATAGCAGATATGCCCATCCGGGCCTTTATTCTGAAGCATGAAGCGTACTTAAGTGATCTCCAATCAATTGATCTTGTATACCCAATGCATTTCGGGCCTTTTTTGGCCCTTCGTATTTCTCATGTGACCTGGATTGAAGCAATGAGTAACATGGAAATTTGGAGAACACAGAATCAACTTTATTCCTATTTTGATGAGTTGATTATCGCGTGGTATCAAGGCAGATCACGACTTCAGGCTGCACGCAAAATTGAGAAAGTATGGAAAGCAAACTTTATAGTGAATATTTTGAAGAAAAAGGTGTGCACTAACTGTCTGCTTTCAATGATTAATACGACACTTCGTACCACAAAGCTTGAATATGTGGTACTATATGCAAACATCCAGTGTTACACTTCCTCACCCTATAAATAATGTCTTAGAAGTTTGTGGAAATGCTTTTATGCTGAAAGGGAAAAAAACCTTTATTTAGATTTTATGATCCATTCGTGGCAGAGACAGCAGGATTGGCATCTTCTAGACCAGTGGTAATTAACCGTTTGATCTCTGTGGACCACCCAGTGAGGTCCTCACTGAATCATTATTGGAATCCAGGGACCCCAACTGATTCATTACTAGAAGCCGGGAACCCCCACCTAAGCATTTTCTATCACTTGAACCGCAAAAAATACACCAAGAATAAAGAAACAAACATTCATCAAACAAATATAGAAATGATTAAATATTTTATTAAATTCACAAACAAATATAAAAAAGCCAAATTTTAATTTTAATAAGAAAGTTGGAACTTTTCTAAATTCAATTGAGGCCACTCATTGTCCATACTATATTCTTTTTGATGCACTTGCACTGCTCTCATGAAATAATCTGAGGCTACTAGCTTAATTTTTAGCTTCCAATTTTAAAGATTACTTCACATTTACAGAACGTTTTAAAATTTTCTATTATACATTTTGCTTCTTCAGATATATACACTTTATTTAGCTGTTCAAATTATTTAATTTTGCAACCAGTCACGGATCCCCGTGTAGGCACCGGAGTTCTAGGGGTCACCGGATCACAGGTTAAGAACCACTGTTCTAGATTTTAAGAGATACCAATTAAGTGTCAATTTATAGAACAGGTGATTAATGTTGGACTAGACGGCAGCCCAAACCAAAGGCAACGCAGGCTGGAAAAGGTCGTAATCAATGCCAGATTCTGGCAACCTGCCTATAAGCTGTAGATTCACATGTATTAGACTAGCAGAAGCTGTAGGTTTCCACAGTGTGCGAAGATCCACCCTGGACAATATATAGGACTCTGGTATCACAAGCGGAGGTTCAGATATGGAAATTGCTGTCACTGTCTTACTCAAACCAAGTAAAACAATCACTGATGGTACACTGCTCACCTGGTTAGACGATACCATTACACCCGGAGAATTTTGACAGCCTCCCTTTTTTGAGCTGATGCTGACAGTTTTTTTTCATTTCGTAATTTTCTGAAACCCACTAAAAATATTGTGACATGTTGACCACAGAGGAAGGGCTCCCTAGGATGGAGGAGTACAGAGCAAATTCTCTTAACTTGTTACTGATGCTCCACTCTTTCCCATGCACATAGCCATCTTAAATAACCTAAGATAAATCCCATCAATGCAACCTTCTCCTTAAGTTGATTGGAGCATGAAAATTTTGATCGTACTAAATAAATCTGATTTATAGTTAAATTGGGGCACCATAACTGGCCTACTTATTTCTGGTAACTGGTTAGCTCAATTATCTGGATTGCAACAGAACAATCTGGGTGATCTGAATTTGAGGCTCATATTCACTCCTGGAATATGCAAAGGAATTAACCCAACTCCCTTCCAGTAAATGTGGATATTTTCAGTTTTAAACAAGACATATGTGACCTTTGCCCATTTTAGACATTATATGTATGGTAGTTACTAAAATAATTTTATATCTGTAAGATCTGAAATTACTGTGAAACAGGATTGCAAATGGAGCAGCATATTTTCTTCGAGTTGAGGGGGAAATAATTGGAAATGGATTTTCTTATAGAGATTTATAACTGCAGGTTCCTCAGCTTTTCAATATTCCCCAGTAGTCAGATTGGATTCGGAAACTTTTCAGCAGTACCTAAGCACACCAGTAGGTGCCATGGTGCAGCTCCTCAATGACTCAGTTCTGCTCCGGAAATGATGTGTGGAGCCTATATACAGGAACCACTCCTGCCCACTGAGGTCGGTTCCTTTCATTCCGCTTCATCAGACGTCAATACAGAGACAATTACCTCAATATTTTTGTCCAAATTTTTTCCATGCGTAATGGATGTCACCCCCAAAAAAGCCAGGTTTTAAGCCCTGTAGAGAGTGACGCAAACAAATGTCTGTGACAGATCCCCATCAGGTGTGCCTGTGGTGGATGGGGTCGAGTCACGACTCTAAAGCCTGCAGTGTCTGCTCGTTGATGAACCTGAAGGCCATCTGGGACCGTGAGGTGGAGCTTTACATCATCAAACACAAGAAAACTCCACGATAAGACTGGTCTAAGTTGTGGTCCAAGTCCATGGTCCTGTCACAGTCCTGTTCCAGGAGTTGCCAAAGGTGTTCCAGAGGCCACTCGTTGTCGAGATCTAAATCTTCAGATAAGTCAAAGAAGAAGCATAAAAAGCTTAGCACCCTCTCGCCACTTGCATTCTTCTGAGCAAGCGGGGGTTGCACGGTGGCTCTAGATCTCACTCTTGGAGTAGCCTGATTTCGGAGACAATCTCACAACTGGTTCCGGTACAACCTGAATTACCGGAACAGTCTGCTACTCCACAACAAATCAAAGATTTATGCATCGCTATGTGTCGGCTCCTCTGATCCTTGCTCTTCTTTCATCTGGAGTATGCCTGGCAGGTTCACCCTTGGCACCTGCTGGACCCTCCAAGCCTATCACAAGACCTCTAGCTCCGATCCCAACCCTGTCTCCCCCACCACGGTCCATGCTGGTCCTTGGAACTTCTACGCCAGATGAGGAGATACCCATAGTATTCTTCGACTCCTAGTCAGCAGCTTAGACAGCAGTCTAAGCGGTCTCCTGAGTTGCTATTCACACGCTCTTTCAGACTTGGTGGCTCACATCCTCCTTGGTGTCCCTGGAGATCTCCGACATGTCTTTCCCAGGTCATACAAGACAGTCATAATGTGGCCAAGTTCACAATTCGTTGTAGCTTGGACACCACCGATTCCATCGGACGAGCCACTGGCACCAGTGTAGATTTTCGCTGCCATGCATGGCTGTGCTTTACCAGGTTCTCAGGTGATGTCCAGTCCTCCCTTATGGACATGCTCTCCTGTTCTGGGACAAGGCTGATTCTGTTTTAGAGCGATGCAAGGAAAGCAGAGCTACTGCACGTTCTCTGGGCTTATGAGGGGAAAAGAGGAAGTGAACACCTAGGCAAGGTGCATTAACCAGATAACTGACACATCAACACCAGATAATTATAGAAGTAGCTACCTATAATAAGCAATGACCAAATCAATATTCTTTTATTATTGTTTTTTTATTTTATTTTTAACTTGAATTTGATAATATAAATATCTACTTATTTTTGCATAAAAATATTGTCATTACAAATATAAACACAAATTAAAAACACATTATTTAGTGTACATGCAGGCAAACTGATAATTATATCCACATATCTTAGTTGTCTCTTTTCTACCTATTATTTATATTAGCTGAAGACAAAAATATCGTATGATGAAATCCTGTAAGCAAAAACTATAACTTTACTGGGATCTAAACTGTAGAAACAAATAAATTCTTGAATTCTACAACAAATCATACATGTAATGCATTCAATACACATCCATCCTTATGATGGCATGAGGAGACTGGCGGTTTGAGATCTAACAACTACGCGTTTCGGCTTAGGCCTTCGTCAGGACTCCGTCACAGGTTCTTAGATTCAGGCACAAAAAGAATGTGCCCTGCATCCCCATTTTTATTTGGTTTATCTGCGGCAGCTCTGTTTATTTATGCTGTTCAAAAAATGCTCTTTTCCCTTTCTGAATTTGTGATTGAACTGACTCAGTCCAAATGAATGGAACAAGATTATTGTTTGTATTCCTTTATTTATTCTTTTAGTTTTTTCCAATTGTGGGTTCAGTGATATGTTGTTTTAATCAACACACATCGTGCCCGTTGGAAAGATCCAACCGAAGGTGTTCAAACCCCAAACATACGGCAGTCTCAGTACTAGAAGATTTCTGGCTCGAGTGGTACGGGCACGATGTGTGTTGATTAAAACAACATATCACTGAACCCACAATTGGAAAAAACTAAAAGAATAAATAAAGGAATACAAACAATAATCTTGTTCCATTCATTTGGACTGAGTCAGTTCAATCACAAATTGAGAAAGGGAAAAGAGCATTTTTTGAACAGCATAAATAAACAGAGCTGCCGCAGATAAACCAAATAAAAATGGGGATGCAGGGCACATTCTTTTTTGTGCCTGAATCTAAGAACCTGTGACGGAGTCCTGACGAAGGCCTAAGCCGAAACGCGCGTAGTTGTTAGATCTCAAACCGCCAGTCTCCTCATGCCATCATAAGGATGGATGTGTATTGAATGCATTACATGTATGATTTGTTGTAGAATTCAAGAATTTATTTGTTTCTACAGTTTAGATCCCAGTAAAGTTATAGTTTTTTGCTTACAGGATTTCATCATACGATATTTTTGTCTTCAGCTAATATAATTAATAGGTAGAAAAGAGACAACTAAGATATGTGGATATAATTATCAGTTTGTCTGCATGTACACTAAATAATGTGTTTTTAATTTGTGTTTATATTTGTAATGACAATATTTTTTTATGCAAAAATAAGTAGATATTTATATTATCAAATTCAAGTTAAAAATAAAATAAAAAACAATAATAAAAGAATATTGATTTGGTCATTGCTTATTATAGGTAGCTACTTCTATAATTATCTGGTGTTGATGTGTCAGTTATCTGGTTAATGCACCTTGCCTAGGTGCTCACTTCCTCTTTTCCCCTCATTGTATTTCCCTGACGAGGCATTTATCTTGTATTCAGGGGCCCCTCTTTCTTTCCAAAATCGTTCTCTGGGCTTATCCACCCCGCCTTACCAACTGTATCCCCCTTACCGCGCCTTTCGCAGATTTGTCCCATACTGCCAGACTGTCCAGCCTCAGCATGGAACCCAGCAGTTTTGCGGTGCCCACCGCACCTAGAGCCAAGGTCAATGGGTTACCCATTCCACTACCCCCATGTGACCCTACCTGCCAAACCCCATTAGCGTGCCCTTAGGGGAGCACAGCCAACTGGTGGGAGACAGGATCCAAAGATTCTTCCTTTTTTGGCATGCCATAACATCAGACAGGTGGATCCTGCAGATTGTTCACAGGGGATATACCTTACCTTTCCTCTCTTCTTTGCCACACCTTCCACCTGGCCCCTCTGTGACAGAGGACCAACTTTCCATTTTGGCCAAAGGGGCTATTGAGAGGGTGCCAGCTCCATCAGTAGGACGTGGTTGTTATTCCTGCTACTTTCTGGTGCACAAGAAGGGCAGGGGCCTTTGCCCTATTTTAGACCTGCGTCTTCTAAACAAGGTCCTCCGGAAGGAGAAACCCATAATTCTCACCCTAGCCCAGGTCTTTACTGCCCTCAAACCTAGAGACTGAATGGTAGCGTTGGAACTGCAGGACGCCTACTCCCATATACCTGTCCTGCTGGCCCATCGGCACTTCCTGCGGTTTGTGGTGGGACAGGAGTATTTCCAGTTCACTGTCCTTCTCTTTGGTCTCCCCAGCGCCCCTCAGTTCACAAAAGTGATGTCGGTGGTGGCAGCACACTTTCGGAGGTTAGGTGGGCCAATCTTCCATGTTGACAGTGGGCTTGTCCCAGGTAGTCATCAACCAATTTCAGACTATCTGACCTTCCTGTCATCTAAAGTCATACCTTACTTCTTCTCAGACATTCCCCTACATCTGAGCTATTCTGGACACGGTTCAGTTTCATGCCTTGTCCCCCAGGAAAGAGTCCAGGGCATTCAGGTTATGATCCCGATCTTTCAGTCTCAGTCCTGGATTGCAGTGAGGTCGACTCTGAGGCTCCTGTGACTGATGGCCTCCTGCATCCTGTTAGTTGAGCATGATCGGTGGCATATGTGGGCTGTGCAGTGGGATAGTAAATCTCAGGGGGCCCAACATCAAGGGGACCTCTCTCACCATGTTCACATTTTGGAAGAGACTACTCAAGATCTGCAGTGGTGGTTACTGGACCGTGATTGGGTGTAAGGCAGACCCCTCTCCCTTCTCCACCTAGAGCTGACAGTGGTGACTGATGCATTGCTTCTGGGGTGGGGGGGCCATCTGTAAAAGGTGGAGATCAAGGGCCTCTGGTGGAGTCCCAGCTCCATACAAACCTTCTGGAGCTGAGGGCCATCCCCTTGTTGTTAAAGGCTTCATTCCATCCAGCAAGAGGAACCGGCTCACATACTCATGGAAAACACCACCTCCATGTGGTACTGCAACAAACAGGGTGAGGTTAAGTCACGGACCCTATGCCAGGAGGTCCCGTGCCTCTGGAAATGTCTGGATCACCAAGGGATCTTCCTGGTGGTGAGTCTCCTAGCAGACTCTCTGAATGCCAGGGTGGACGAACTCAGTTGTTGAAGCCTAGCGGATTATATCTGGCAGTTACATTTGGGGGTGGTGCAAGGTCTCTTCCGCTAAAGGGGAGAACCTTGGCTCGATCTGTTCGCCACTTTTGCACATCGGAGTTTCCAAGGTGTCTCTTGTTCGGAGATGCATTCCACCTTGAATGGAACTCAGTACTCCTGCATGCCTTTCCGCCAATACCACTTCTGACCAGAGTTCTCAAGAACATCAGGATAGACCTGACCCAAGTCATCTTAGTGGCTCTGAATTGGTCATGAACAGTATGGTTTCCAAAACTTCTGGGCTTGAGAACCTGTCCTTCGATCAGGCTGCCCCTCTAGGAGGACCTGCTGTCACAGCAGCAGGGCTTGGTTCTGCAAATGAGCCTTCGCAATCTCCACCTTCATGCTTGGTGATTGAGTGCTGACAGCTGCACACATTTGACCTTCCTTCAGAAGTGGTTGATGTAATCTTGGCAGCAACACGTCCCTCGACTAAGACTGTATACGCCTGTCGTTGGAACAAATTCAGCTGTTATGCATTTTTTAAAAGGGTTACAAACTTGATTCCTCCATCTCCTGTGTCATGCCACAGTGGGACCTTAACTTGGTCCTTACATTTCTGATGTGCACTCCATTCAAGCAGCTTCACAGCTGTCCTTTATGGCTTCTCACCCTCAAGATAGTGTTCCTTGTCAGCACTCCATTGGCGAGGTAGGTGAAGGAGTTTCAAGCTCTCTGTGTCAACCACCTGTACCCCGTTCTTCCCATACAAATTGGTTCTGCGGACGGAAGCATCCTTCTTACCAAAAGTTTTGACACCATTCCACGTCGATGAAGCCATCACCTTGTCGCCGTTCTATGCTCCATCTCACCCCTCTAAGGGAGAGGGGAGACTATCGCTTGGACCCCAAGAGAGAGCGGAGTTTTTTCATAGATCGTACCAAATAATGACTGGGTGAATTATAAGCTTTTTGTGGGGTTCTCTGCAGCAAAAAAGGAAGGGAAATATAGATGAGGACCATTGCTCCCTGGATTGTGTTGTGCATTAAGATCTGCTATGCATTGGCTAAAAAGCAGCCTCCAGAAGGACTGCTTGCTCATTCTGCCAGAGCCACAGCTACCACTGTGTTGGCATGTGCAGTCCCTGTCCTGGACATTTGCCCGGAAGCAATGTGGGCGTCACTCCACCTCGATAAGTTCATAAAGCAGTAATGTCTAGATAGTCAGATTTGCCGAGAGAGGCATGTTGCCTGCTTGGCCCTGCAGGACTCTCTGGTTTGAATCCATCCACAGACCAACCTCCAAATAGGTACTGCTTTGGTATCTATTCAAAAGGTGAGGAATCTGCAGCTATAACTCTATAAGACTATCTAGCAGTAGATTCCTCACTGACCCTCCCCCTCCCATCCTCCCCGTTCTGTGGTTGGACTCTATCCGTTAATGAGATCACAAGTCTATGAATCTGCACACAGGTCACAAGAATTGCTTTTGGGGCTCTGCATCTGGAGGCGTGGACAGTCTCGAAAGCAACTAACGTCACCACAGGGGAGTAGCACCTAAGTAGGCTCCGCACGTTATTCCTGGAGCAGAATGACGTCTGCACGGCGACTCACAGCGCTACCTAGCAGAGTGCAGAGGTACTGCTGAAAAGTTTCCCAATTCAGTCTGAGGGCTTGGGAATAATCAAACGAGGGGAATCTGCAGCTAGATGGAGTCTCTACCAGAAAGAGCGTTACCAAAGTAACTTGTTTGTTTCTGTGAAATATTGGTGTTCTGCATCAATAAAACTAGAATTGCAACATTCATCTACATATAATCAGCCATGCTCAAGGGAGTAATGTAGAGAACACATGAGTGAAATTTCATACAGCCTGGTTATTTTTGGAGACGCAACAAACAGTGGTTTGGCTCATTAAGAGCAACTAAGCAATCTGCTGTTAGTGGCAGACAGTGTTACATGTATATATGTTTGCTGAATACTGAAGTGACTATTTGTATGCTAATTGCTAGCATCTAGAAAGTCAATAAAATTAAGCCCGCCCACACAGAAACTTAACAGAAAAGCAAACTATATAGCATTTCACTGGAGTGAAACGAAATAGAAATTATTTTTTTATGAAGCTTCTGATACAAGCGCTCTAGCGATACAAGCATGCCCATTACTGTCTTCTGCATACAGAGATAGAACATTTGCTCTTAATGAACACAGAAGCTGAATGCATTATGGAACAATTCAGTGCAGAAATACGTAAGTACTTAGCAATATTTATGACCAACTACTGAGACCAGCAACCTGGTATCGTGTCCCAGTACTTAGGATTCACAATGTGCAGTATCTGTAGACACTACCTTCACCAGGCAACTTTCCAGGATACACAACATAACCATACCTTTAACAGAGCCAGAAGATGATGCCAAAACCTTAAATGATCTATGCTAAACCCAACTAATAGTGTACACAATTCTTAGAGGTAGCAGCCCCAATAGTCAGTGTCTCTTTCTAATAAAGCACTCTGGAGTGGCTCCGAGGCCACAGGCTGGTGCTACAGAAAACACCCAGCGTAAAAATAACTACATCCTGCTATTCCAGTCTTGACAGACAAGCCTGCGGCAATTCATTCAATCCCTTGAAGCATTCACCCTCGTGTATGTAACAATATGTGAACAATTTTACAGCTCGTTTCACAGGCCACCAGAGGCAGTGACAGATTAAAATTGCTACCACACATGCAACTGCCTAAGTGTTAGAGCAAGAAAGTGACAGTCTCTCCCTTATGCTACACCTCTACATCTCCCCACTTAGATGCCACAAATTTAAATGTTCTGCTTGTATACTTAGTTTCAAAGGCTGCTTCTAATATCTGCCTTTGTAAATAGGAAAAGTAAACACAGAGATCTAAATAATGTTAGAGAGGGGGAGCCTCAGCTTTGTATCCGGAAGCAAAATCTTTAACAGTATGAGAAAAGAAAACCAAAGGCTCGTACGAAGTCCAGATACAATATTCATTCTTCTGTCTTTGCTCCTACATGCACAAAACTGCGACTCACCTCAGCAGAAGAATACCCCGACGATGAATATCTGGACATGTCGAAGTCATCATCACTGGAATAAAGTAGAGAGTTTGAGTCACACTTGTGTCACGGCATTACTGTTACTCTAATGAAAAGTGTAAAGGAAAGAGAAGAGGTTACTTACCTGGAACTATGCACCCCTGAGTTCATGGTTTATGCAACTACTACCCTTGCAATCTTCTACTCTTACAAGTGGCACTCCATTGTAAAGGATAAATACAGAGGGTGGCAGCCACCATTAAATACGGTTGTAGCGATCATGGGTCTGCAGGAACGCGTCGTCTTACACGGAGATGCGTTCCTCCAGACCACTGACCATTTTAATGCAACCCGTGCTACCGGAGTGAATTGAAAATAACCTGGTAACCTAGTGTTACGCACGCCTCAATGATGACCCTGATGGGTTTGATGGCACTGACACATAGCTGCTACCGTGAAAAGAAGTCAAAGATACAATGCACACTATACTGTGCTCCTGCACACATGTACATGTGTGCTAGATCACTGAAGATTCATTTAACTATTGTATAACACACATGTGCTTCCTTGGCATTCCTGCACTATCATACTGTGATTGTCAAATGGAAAGGGAGACTGCACATTCACACGTCAGATCTGAGGCTCTGATGTCAAAGACATTGCGGTTAGAGACCACTTAGAAGATTGTTTATTATGAATATACGTTTGTTCTTTTCTATGATGTAATGAATTAGATGTCTGCATTCTTATGCACGTGTTTTGGACCCATCGCCTAGATGTCCATATGGTGACCGTATGATGAGGTTCTAATCTTAAGATGGACTCCACCCATTCAGCGCTCCAGCATTGTCCTGCCTGTTTCAAAGGAGTTTACGGTGGAGTATAAACGCTCAGTTTTGGTACCACTGCAAAGTACTTGAGGTAGAGCCCTTACCTCTGGATTACACAGGGACCAGCTCAATGACTTGACCAGAGATTGTTTATTTCAGCAGGTCTTTCCAACAACTCAACCTAACATCTTGAGGGTAATGGCGAAGAGTGTTGCGAGACATAAGGTGAAACCTTAAATGATTGGTCTGCTCCACGCATTTTGGTCAACCAGTGTGCACCGGAAGAAAAAGATGGGACATCATCTACCGCTGGGGATCGCTACCCCAAGGTGCCTCCTAACTGAGGCAATGCTCTGAGGTTCAGTGGTTTAGTGAAGTCACAGCTGAGGTGCAGAGTGATCCTCCACTCTTATCTCTCAAATTTCCTGCTGCATTCTCCATCTGTATTCAAACAAAGGGGCAACCCAGTAACCCAGGGACCAAGAGGGTGAGAATGGAGTAAGTGAGTGTATTAAAGTGATGACCATGTGTATGCAATGTAAATACTGACAACTACAACAACTACAGGTGTCAGGGAAGGTGGGAGGGCGCATGTGAATCTACAGCTCTACATGCCAAGAACAGATGCTTACTGGGTAAGTAACATATTCCGTTCGTGGCATGTGTGCTGTTGATACACATACTTTGCATAGACTACATAGCAGTATTCTCCCAAAGCGGTGGCTAACCAGTAGATGTTGCAGTTGTCTGAAAAAGTGTCTTTAGCACTGCTTGCCCTACATTGGCTTGTTGGCTTGCTAATACATCCACACAATAGTGTTTGGTAAATGTGTGTGGTGTAGACCATGTTGCTACCTTACATAAGTCAGCTATAGGAATGTTACCTAAAAAGGCCATAGATGCCCCTATTTTGCGAGTGGAATGCGCTCTAGGTGGTACAGATAAAGTTCTTTTAGCTTTTGTATAGCAGGTTTGAATGCACTTAACAATCTATCTTGAAATATCAGATTTAGAGATAGAATTGCCCTTGTGAGGTGGGGCAAATGCGACAAACAGTTGCTTTGATTTATGAAAATCTTTTGTCCTTTTGATATAATACAATAACGCTTTTCTGACATCCAGTGTGTGAAGAGCTCATTCTGCTACAGAATCAGGTTGAGGGAAGAACACAGGTAACTCAACTGATAGGTTAGGATGAAAAGCATAAACTACTTTAGGAATGAATTTTGGGTTGGTGTGAAGAACTACCCTATCTTTATGGAGCTGAAAGAAGGGTTCTTCTAAGGTTAATGCCTGAATCTCACCAACTCTCCTTAATAAAGTGATTGCAATGAGAAAGGCAACCTTCCATGAAAGGAACTGTAAAGGACAATTGTGTAATGGTTCAAAGGGTGGACCCATGAGTCTTGTAAGTACAATATTGAGATTCCATACTGGTGCCAGAGGTGTCCTGGGTGGTATTACTTTTTTTAAGCCTTCCATAAAGGCTTTAATCACAGGGATTTTGAACAAAGATAAATGCTGTCTGTTTTGCAAATATGCAGCTACTGCTGCAAGTTGCAATCGAATAGATGTGTAAGCTAAATTAGATTGCTGTAGGTGCAGAAGGTAACAAACAATGTTTCGAACAGAAGCATCCAAAGGATTAATGTTGTTGTTATTACAATAAATAAAAAATCGTTTCCATTTTGCTGCATAACAAGCTCTGGTAGTAGCCTTTCTTGCTTCTTTTAGAATATGCAAAAGAAACAATTGATGGACGGAATGCTGGACAATGCAAACATTCACCCCCAGTCACAAGGATCTGGGTTTAATCCATCATTCTTTTGCTCACCACACCACCCCAGTTTGGACCCAGCCATATGCAAATCAGTCTTGACCCTGTTCCTTGTGGGAACAGTCCAGCACGAACTGCCAAGACAGGTCCTCCCTGGACCGGAAACAAGCATCCTGGGACCCAGTGGCGGCTCGCAGAGGGAGTGCTGCGGGGAGGGGCAGGGTGGGGGGTAGTGGACTCCGACATACGGCGGAACGGAGTAAAGTAAGTAAATAAAT
Source organism: Calotriton arnoldi (assembly GCA_963921515.1). Classification (NCBI taxonomy): domain Eukaryota; kingdom Metazoa; phylum Chordata; class Amphibia; order Caudata; family Salamandridae; genus Calotriton; species Calotriton arnoldi. Next base: position 1,365,483 of record CAWUFW010003863.1, on the reverse strand, counting down.
AAATAAAACAATTTACCTTGCGCGCGCTGCATCGCCAACTCGGCGATGCAGCGCGCGCAAGGTAAATTGTTATATTTATTTACTTACTTTACTCCGTTCCGCCGTATGTCAGAGTCCACTACCCCCCCACCTTGCCCCTCCCCCGCAGCATTCCCTCTGCGAGCCGCCACTGCTGGGACCGGTTTCGGGGCATCACCCTTCATCAGCCAGGCTAGCTTGAATCCAGTGGTGTAGTGAGCACGGGACCCAGGTCTGGGCATACCCTTCCCACTTAGGGCGACATATGCAAAAGAAACAATTGATGGACGGAATGCTGGACAATGCAAACAAATGTTCTCCATGCCACTGAAGTCAAGCTATCCTGGCTGATGAGGGGTGAAACCCCGAAACCAGTCCTAGGATGCTTGTTTCCAGTTCAGTGAGGACCTGGCCTGGCAGTTCGGGCTGGACTGCTCCCATTGGGCACAGGGTCAAGACTGATTTGCATATGGATGGGTTCAAACTGGAATGGCATGGTGAGCAAAAAAACAATGGATTTAGGCCCAGATCTCTGTACTGGTGTGAATGTATGACATTGTTCTGCATTCTGTCCATCAATTCTTCTTTTTGCATTTGTTACCCCGAGTGGGACGGGTATGCCCATACGTGGGTCCCGTGCTCTCCATACCACTGTAGTCAAGCTATCATGGCTGATGAGGGGTGAAACCCCGAAACCGGTCCTACGATGCTCGTTTCCAGTCCAGGGAGGACCTGGCCTGGCAGTTCGGGTTGGACTGTTCCCATTGGGCACAGGGTCAAGACTGATTTGCATATGGCTGGGTTCAAACTGGAATGGCATGGCGAGCAAAATAACAATGGATTTAGGCCCAGATCTCTGTACTGGGGTGAATGTATGACATTGTTCTGCATTCTGTCCATCAATTGTTCTTTTTTCTTTTAGAATAGTCATACAATTTGGTGGCAAATTTAAATATCCAAACTCTACGACTTCAGGAGCCAATTCTCTAAGTTGAGCTCCTTGGGGTTTGGGTGTCTGATTTCTCCATGGTTCTGAGTGAGAAGGTTGGAATTGAGGTGCAGCTTTTGATGTGGAACTACTGAGAGTTCTAAAAGTGTGGTGTACCATGGTTGATGGGCCTATGTGGGAGATACCAAAATCAATGTGAGCGATGTTTGCCTGAGCTTTCGAACCAGAAACGGAAGGAGTGGGAGAGGCGGAAAAGCGTAGGCAAATATCTTTGACCAATTCATCCATAGGGCATTGCCTTTGGAGCGAGGGTGTGGGAACCTGGAGGCAAAGTTTGGGCATTTTGCGTTGTCCACTGTGGTGAACAGATTTATTTGTAGGAATCCCCATTTTTTAAAGTATGGAAGGATAACTTGGGGGTGAAGTTCCCACTCGTGTATTGGCTGCCTCCTTCTGATGAGGAGGTCGGCCATTTGATTGTTGACTCCTGGAAGGTGTTCTGCCAGAAGATACATTTTTTGATGAATTGTCCAGCTTCAGATGGTCTGAGAGAGACGTGACAGCTAGAGAGAGTGTGTCCCCCTTGTTTTTGTATATAGTACATTGCTGTCATGTTGTCTGTGCGGACTAGGACAACTTTGTGTATGAGATGAGACTGAAAAGCTTTGAGCACTAGAAATACTGCTAAAAGCTCTAGATAGTTGATGTGGAAACGTGTGTGCTTGTTGTCCCAGAGACCCTGAATTGTGTAATTGTGGAGATGGGCACCCCAACCTGTGAGAGATGCGTCTGCTGTTAGCACTATCTGTGGAACAGGGTCTATGAAGGACCGCCCTATTGATAAGTTTTGTGGGTTCCACCACTGCAGAGAGCGAAGGGTGCAGCTGTCTACCAACACTAGATTTGTTAATTGACCCTGTGACTGATTCCACTGACTTGCTAAGCATTCTTGTAGAGGACACATGAGTAGTCTTGTATGGGGCACTATTGAAACGCATGACGCCATCATTCCTAGCAGTTGCATAAAGGTTTTGGCTGGCAAGGTTTGATTGACTTGAAACTGTAATAGAGTTTGAATATTGCAAATTCTGGCGGACCTGGCAGAGGCTAGAGCCGTGTGAGTGTTGAGAGTCACTCCCAGATAAGACTGTCTTTGTAAAGGCTGTAGATGAGACTTTTGCGTGTTGACAGTGAAGCGTAATCGGTGCAGTAGGTTTAGCATGGCCTGAGTGTGTTTTAAACACTTTTGTATGTGCTGGCTTTGATGAACCAGCCGTCTAAGTAGGGGAAGACGTGAATTTGTTGTCTTCTGAGATGAGCTGCTACCACTGCTAGACATTTGGAAAACACTCTGGGGGCAGTAGTTACTTCAAATAAGAGTACTTTGAACTGATAGTGTTTGCCTGCTATCAGAAATCTGAGATATTTCCGATGAGCTGGATGGATTGGAATGGGAAAGTATGCGTCTTTTAAGTGTAGTGTGGACATAAAATCGCCTTGCTGTGGAAGTGGAAGCACTTGTTGAAGCATTACCATATGGAATTTTTCTGACACTATGTACTGGTTCAACTCTCAGATCCAAAATTGGTCTCAAGGAGCCGTATTTTTTGGGGATTAGAAAGTAGAGAGTAAACCCCTGAACCTTGGTACTGTAATGGAACTTGTTCTATGGCTCCCTTTTCCAAGAGAGATTGCACCTCTTGTTCGAGTAACTGTAAGTGGTCTGACGACAGCTTGTGAGTGCGAGGTGGAACATTTGGAGGATTGGTGGTAAGCTCCAGGCAATAACCATCGGATAAGATCTATCACCCATTTGTCGGATGTTATGGATTGCCAAATGGGGAGAAATTGTTGAAGTCTTCCCCCGAAAGGTGTTAAATAATCAAGGGGAGATGTGGGCAAGTCACTGTTTGTTGGGAGAAGAGGAGTTACGTGTTGAGGCACCTCTACCCCTACCTTTGGAATGGTTTCCTCTATACCCTCTTCTATAAAAACCTCCAGAGGGAGAGGATTGGGTGTTGCCTTTATAAGAGGAAGCATTTTAATTGGAGGATGTGGTTTTGGACCCTCCTCTGTAAAAGGAGCGGCGTAATGAGCCTCAATTTGATGTGGATTGGAGCACTCCCATAGACTTTGTCACTCCTGTTTTTTTTTTCCATTTCCAAAGCCTGATCGACTTCGGGACCAATCAAGTGTTGTTTGTCAAACGGGGTGTTTAAAATGGATTGCTGACCCTCAGGTTTAAACCCCGAAATCCTAAGCCATGCATGCCTTCTGAGGATAATGCTGGTATTTATCTCCCTAGCCGCGGTGTCAGCAGAATCTAGAGCACATCTGATGGAAGAGTTAGAAATGGGTTTGCCCTTGTGAATTAACTCGTGCTTTGCTTTTGTGTCCGTCTGGGAAATATTGTGGCAGCTGCTCCATCTCATCCCAGTGTGCCCTGTCGTACCTAGCTAGTAGGCCCTGTGTGATTGCGATGCGCTAGTGGTTAGCGGCATGAGCAGCCACTTGTTTCCCCGAGGCATCTATAAGCTTAGATTCCTTGTCTGGGTGAGGTGCATCACAAGAGGTTTGTGAATTTTTTTGCAAACATTGGACACCACTAGGGAGTTGAGAGGTAATTGTACTTTGATAAACACAGGATCAGACGGAGAAAGTTTATATTTTTTATCGACTCTGGGAGTTAAAATACGTGCTCGCACCTGGTCTTTGAAGATGTCATCTGCATGCCTCATCATGCCCTTTAGCATAGGGAGTGTTTGACCTGACCTGTGCGCGGACCCAAGTGTTTCAAATAAAAAGTTTTCTTCTAAGGACTCTTTATGTAAGGCCACCCATGGTACTCTGCTGCTCTAGCAATAAGTTCTTGATAAGCCATATTATCATCTGGTGGTGATGGCTTTGCAGGGTAAAGGTCTGGGTCAGCATGCCCTGGAGGGTCAATGGTGTAATCATTCCATGTGTCTACAGGCAAATGAGTGTCTTATTCATCAATATCATCCCCTTCAGGCTGTGTATGTGGAGATCCCTGAGGAGTTAAGTGTAAGGGATCTAGAATTGGTAAATCTGGAGGTGGAGGTGATTGCGGGGAAGGATAAGCAGGGCTGGTAGCCATGTCCTTTTTCTTCTTCAGAGGGAGTATATATGCAGGGTCCTCTGAAGGAAGTTGGCGTTTGGCTGGTGTTTTAGCAGAAATATGTCCTGTATCAGGATGGATATAAATTTTCTTTTGTTTAGGATCCAATTTAGCTTTGAGAACGTCTAAAATTGGTTCGGGAGGCTCGGAGAGGATGTCCTTTGATTTCGGTGCCGAAATAGATTTGCTTTTGGGAGCATAAGGTTTCGGCTCCGAAGCATGTTTTTGTTTTGGAGCGGAGGGTTTCGGCTCCGAGCCGGGTTTGTCCTTTGAACCAGAGTGTTTCTGCTCCGAACCAGATCTGTCCTTCGAACCGGAGGGTTTTGGATCCGAAGATGATTTTAGCCGACTCGATCCCGAGCCGAAAGGCTTGACGATTTGTTTCGGTGCCGAACCAGAAGGCGGGGCGTTAAAAACATTGTCTTGGTGCCGACCTTGGCCAGAAGGCAGAGGTGGTGCCGTAGCCTTATGTTTTTTGGAAAAGGTTTTAGGGGGCAAGGGGTCTTCGGTACTCATGGCACCCTGTCCCGGAGGCACGTCTTAGAACTCCAAATTGATCTCGAGTTCAGAATCCGACTCTGGAATGGAGAAGGCAAGCTTCTTCTTCTGCCGCCGAAGCTTCGACTTCTTCATGCTCTGATTTTTCGCCGAAGATATCCGGAGTGTGTTGAATGCTTTGGTGTTGCATTTCACGTTATCAAGCCAGACGATCACGTAGAGTTTTCTTCGACCGAAATGACTTACAGGCGTCGCAGTCTTCCTCCTTGTGCTGCAGAGAGATGCACAAGTTACAAACTTGATGTAGGTCGGTTGGAGGGTACTTGGCTCGGTACCGAGGACAGAATTGGAATGGAGCTCGTTCCATCGGCAGGAGGGTGGACCGACGCGGCTAGGCCCAAGGGCCGCCGCCGATGTTTCCAATCAAAGATAGAGTGTTTCCTGATTGATTCGATAACCGGAGAACAGGGAAACATATACGAGAACAATACCGTCGAGGGTAGAGTGGATTGCGCATCGAGGGGAAACTGAACAATGGTTTCGAACCGGAGCGCAGCAATACACACTCTAACCCGATGGCGGAAAAAACAATCTAACAATGGAATCGATTGCCCATGCGTACTATCACCGAAAGGAGGAGTCACCTTACCTCGTGACTGGAAAGACTTCTTCGAAGAAAAATAACTTGCAAACATCCAGACCCAACACTAGATGGCAGGAGTATGCAAAGCATGTGTATCTACAGCACACATGCCTCGAACATTAAATTTTTATATGTTATACAATTTGAAAATGAATAGTGTTATTCTAAACATGCATTCACTTACATACCCTAATGCTTGCTTAAATACCACAAAATGCAACTCTACATATGAGGGTTCACCTGTGCTGCTATATTTTATTAATCACTTACATTCCATTTTTTCTATCTGTTTAAAGCTCACTGCATTAATCCACACTTACGCTCACTTACATGAGTTTCCATTTTGTTTTCCTGTGTTACACATTGCACGTTTCAGCTAAACCGTGAATGTAACCTCATTCTGAAGCTGTTTGTTGCTGTCTTAAAACACTGGATGCTACTTTCCCTTTCGATGGCCTGATAATGCAGGATGTGTTGTAAAAATAAAATACAGAGATCAGCTACTTGAATGTATGGTATGCCCCACTATTGGGGATTCTATAATATAGTTGTCTAGAAATGAACATGATATTGGTTTAAAGGAATTAATACCTAAATGTGCAATAATGGATACGATGAGACAGTGGTCAAATGGCCTTAAACAAGCTGTGTCTCAGAGAAACACAAACTGTAGCTATTAAATATATAAACACGTGTTTTAATTATGGTTTGTTAAAACACATCTCAAGGGGTCAAATGATGAACTTTCATGGATGTGAAAAATAATTAATTAGCACCAAGAGCATTGCTTCACTAGGAAACTTGCCTCCAGTTTTCTGTTCACTATGGTGTGTGTCGGTATATATATGTATATATATATATATATATATATATATATATATATATATATATATATATAATAAAGCAAAATGATTCCAACTTCCAGCGCGCTCTAAACCGGTCCAGGCAAGACGGGTGGAATCCAACCCGTGAGTTAACTCAATAATCAAGCAAGGGATGCCGCACTCCAGAGATCCGTATTCAAAAGGTTTTATTCACAACCACTATCAGCAATGCGTTTCGACACAAGGTCTTGTTCACGGTTGGGTAAGTCCTGTCTTGATTGCCATTATATACTGGTATATGGTTAAACGCAGTGAAAGCCACACAGGGTCTTTGAGGTTACTGTTGTTCTCCTTGGCACAGTTTCTCACATCATACACTAGATGGGGCTCTCTCAGAAAGCTGTGCATGGTTGGAGGTGGTGGGTAAGAATTTAAAGATGATTCTAACCAGAGGTCACCAGTGAGGCCCTCAGTGCTACTGTTCTACATGTCTGGAGAGAAGAACAAAAACTGAAATGTCCATCTTATTAAAAAAAAGGGGCACTGTTGGCTTACTGTGCCAAAAGGTATTTTAATAGAGTCCATTGACAAAGGGCAAGTGAGTTATGTTAATAGTTTGTAAAGCGCGCGAATACCAACTGGCGTCTTGGTGCTAGTGTCAGAACATGATCCTAGAGAAAAGGGGCAACAAGAGACATAAGTAACACGGGGGCAACAAAATACGTAAATAAAAGTGGGGCGAAAAAGCCAGGTTTCCAGTTGTTTCCTGAATTTTAGGAGATTTGGGTGTGTCCTGAGATGGTCAGGCAGCGCATGCCATCATTGGCAAGTGGAATTGGAGAAACGTCTTCCTCCCCAGTGGGTCTTTTGTATTCTAACGTTTCTGCCGTGCTGGACCGCAGGATATGGGTAGGTACAGACCATTTAAAAACCTTCTGGAAGAAGAGAGGGCCAGCCTTGTGTTGGGCCTTATAGCCCTCTTACAGATTAATAGCCCTAGCCACAGGGTCTCAATGAACGGAGATGTTTGGATCTAGTGAACATCTCTGGGATGCGAGATCATGTCATTACTGCGGCTTGGCACTTATAAAGCGCACAACTGACCATGACTAGGGCATCGTGGCACATACCTAGCGTGGGGGGACCTTCCAAATTATACTTCTTTCAGCGTTATCTTAGTGTTCAGGCAGCATATAATGTGGACTCTCGTCCAAAGACGAGGCAGAGACAAGAGACACAGATGAGCAGCCCTGGAAAGGCAGATGTGGGTCAGGCTGCCTTGAAGCTGCTGCCAGTTTATTCATGTGTGAGATCTGAATGTAAAATGATAGCTCAGGGTCAAGGAGGATGTGCAGAAAGCAAGAAGGAAAAACAAACGTGTACACTAACAAGGTCTTGTAAAGCAGAAAAGATGTTTGTAAAACATGCATGAATCTGATCTGCGTCCTCTCCTTTAACCTAACTGTAACACTGCATATTGTGCACTTCTGTGTAAAGTCCTTGCACCTCCTGTTCTTGTGTAAGGTGATGAGCTGCCAGATAGCCAACTGCTCCCCTATGTTAACTTCAATTATGCAAGCTGCATACTGAGTATGTATTTATGTACTGCATTTTATTCCACTGCCTGAGCCTTTGTGAGGCACTCTGCTGCACCTGATGGGGGTGGTACGCCCCACACACAACTATGAATAAACAGAAGCTGTGCATGTAAAACACAGTTATGTAAGTATTGTGAGTAATTGAACAGGAACAACTTGAATTCTGACAGACTGAAGAGCATGAGAATGGCAAAGGAGCAAGACATTGCAATGCAGGTTGATACCTTTTTTTGCTTTGATGTGTAATGGCACTTGCACAGTTCAAGGAAAGCATACTGTATTCTGTGCATAATCTAAGGAGATTCGGTTCAAACTCCTTCAGTGCTTGCAAATAAACAAGACTTACTAGAAGCTTTGGATGAGCAAAGTTATTATTATTTGATTTTAATCAGTTATGCCTTTTTTTAAGCTTGCTGTGTAATGGCACTTGCAACACTCACAGCAAACATACTGGACCTGTACATACTCTAACACGCTTTGGTTCAGGCTTCTTTTGTCATTGGTTTCTTTGGCTCAAGAACCTTCAGCCACTGGCTCGAGAGACTGTCAATCACATCTTGAATCAGTGCACGAGTAATATAGTCTCTCCTTCTTTCCATTGGCTGTATCCTTCTGCTTCCGTTGCCATGAATCCAGGACTTTTTAACACTGTTTTTACATCCGAATACTACACTTTACATCATACATTTAATTCTTTATTGTATACAGAAAACAATACTATTTGCAATTGTTTTGCACCAGCTGAGTGACGTGACGCCACCTCAGTAGCCTCGTGGACGCCTGCAGATTGTGCTAGCCCCAGGGAAGGTGAGGCCACACATGGTGGTCAGTTGTTGGGCCAGGTGGGTGGCAGATTTTATATCAACTCACCCCCAGCAAGACATACCTAAGGACTGCACACAGACATTTAGGTGACACCCAGTCGCGGCTCCTGGAGGGAGTGCTGCGGGGCGGTGGAGGGGCAGGGTGGGGGTAGTAAACTCCGGCATACGGCCGAACGGAGGCAAGTACAGAAATAAATAAATAAAACGAATTACATTGCGCGCACCGCATCGCCATTTGGCAGCTCTCCCTCCAGGAGCCGCGACTGGTGACACGTGGAGGGAAGAGAGAGGCCTCGGGTAATCCACATTATGTAGAGTCGCCTGCCCAGATGGCTTGCTTACTATTAGAAATGGGGGTCTCTAGTTGGCAAGGACTTGCACCTTTGTCCAAGTAGGGACCCTTCTTCCTAGTCAGGATAAGGGAGTTACACTCCTAAAATAACCCCTGCTCACCCCCTTGGTAGCTTGGCACGAGCAGTCAGGCTAATCTTAGAGGCAGTGTGTAAAGCATTTGCACATAACCAACAGTAATACAGTGTAAGCACTACAAACTGACACCACACCAGTTTAGAAAAATATACAATATTTTTATATACTTAAAACAAGACCAATACAATAAAAATCCACAGTACAGTACTTTAAAAATCTTCAGTTATCACAGTGTCCTTAAAAACAGTTCCTTGATGTCGATGGGGATGGGGTGCGCGTCAGTCCTGGTGACGGCATTGAGCCCACGGTAGTCCACACAAAACCGCAGTTCTGGAGTGGCACCGGGTGCAGCAGCCTTTGGGACCAAGACCACTGGGCTGGCCCAAGGACTGTTGGAGGGCTCAATCACCCCTACCGCCAACATCTTAGAGACCTCCTCCTTGATGCTGGCCCTGACCCGGTCAGTCAACCTGTAAATCTTGTGCTTCACAGGAGGGCTGTCACCAGTGTCCACGTCATGGGTACACCAGTGAGTAACACCGGGGGTCAGAGAGAACAGTGGGGCGAACTGTCCCAACAACTGGTGACAGTCCCCCTGCTGCTCCTGAGTCAGAGTAGGGGAGAGGATCACACCCTCCACTGACCCATCATGCTCCTTGGTAGACAGGAGGTCAGGGAGAGGCTCACTCTCCTCTTCCACCCCATCATCTGTCGCCAAGAGCATACTCACTTCGGACCTCTCGAAGTGGGGCTTGAGGCGGTTCACGTGAAGGACCCTCAAAGGGTTCCTTGGAGCCTGCAAATCCACCAGGTAGGTGACGTCACTTTTGCGCTCCACCACCTCATATGGCCCAGTCCACTTGTCCTGCAAGGCACAAGGTTCCACTGGGGCCATGACCCACACTTTTTGCCCAGGTTGAAATTCGACCAGAGTGGCATTCTGGTCATACCACCTCTTCATTTCTTCCTGGCTTGCTTCTATGTTCGCCTGAGCGAGTTTCCTGAAGCGGGCAGTTTGGTTTCTAAAGGCCAGCATGTAACTAAACTCATCCTGGGGAGTTTTCCTGGGAGCTGCCTCCCAGCCTTCCTTTACCAAACTCAGAGGTCCTCTGACAGGGTGGCCATACAGGAGCTCAAAGGGGCTGTACCCAAGAGACTTCTGAGGCACCTCCCTGTATGCGAAGAGCAGGCATGGCAAGAGGACGTCCCACTTATGCCTCATGGGTTCTGTTAGACCCTTGATCATGCCTTTCAAGGTCTGATTGAATCTCTCCACCAGACTGTTTCCTTGTGGGTGGTAAGGAGTGGTGAACTTGTAGGTTACACCACACTCCTTCCACAGGGATGTCATATACTTGGATATGAAATTGGTCCCCCTGTCAGAAACCACCTCTCTGGGGAAGCCTACACGGGAAAAGATCCCCATTAATGCCCGGCCCACCACTGGCGCCGTCGTTGTCCTGAGAGGGATTGCCTCCGGGTACCGGGTGGCATGGTCCACCAAGACCAGGATGTACCTGTTGCCCATGGCTGTCTTGGGATCCAGTGGCCCCACAATATCCATCCCTACCCTTTCAAAGGGTGTTCCAACAACAGGAAATGGTTGGAGAGGAGTTTTGACCTTCCTCCCACTCTTACCACTTGCCTGGCAAGTTTGGCAAGACCTACAGTGTGCATCTGACTGCCTTCGCATTTGGGGCCAAAAGAAGTGGGTGACAAGCCTGTCAAAGGTCTTGTCCTGCCCCAAATGTCCTGCCAAAGGCACGCCATGAGCCAGACCCAGTAGGAAGGTCCTGAAGCGCTGGGGTACCACCAGCACACGGGCTGACCCAGGCTCAGCAACCTTAGGCTCACTGTATAGGAGACCATTCTCCCAGTAGATCAGATGTGACCCGGACTGATTACCAGCTGCCTGGTCTGCAGCCTGCCGCCGCAGACCCTCCAGAGTAGGGCACTCGTTCTGCTCCCTGCAGAACTCCTCCCTGGTGGGACCCCCTTCTTGCTGCCAATGGGTCAGCTCAGAGATGTCTCCCAGATCGGCTACCTGCTCCCCTGTAGGCCCCGGGGCGTCCCCCTCGAGGTCCGCCTCCTCCCGGTCCGTGGGAACTTCGGGGGCCGGTTTCCCTCGCCCCCTGCCCTTCCTCTTGGCAGGGACTTGGGCCATTGTTCCAGGCTCCAAGTCCTCTTGATCACCCTTTCTGGCTGCCATTGACCGAGTAGATACGCATGCCCACTCTGGCAACCCAAGCATCTCCAAGTGAGACCTGAGCTCAACATCCTTCCATAAGGACTGCTCCAGGTCGTTACCTAGCAGACAATCTACAGGCATGGTAGGGCTCACAACCACCCTCAAGGGACCTGAGACACCCCACCCCCATTCAAAGGGAACCTGCGCCACCATACACTGGCGCTCAGAGTTGTCTACAGCAACTACTTGGTGGAATGCCCCTGGGACTACCTGCTTCTCAGAGACCAGGTGACACCGGACTGAGGTCACACTGGCTCCAGTATCTCTGAGAGCCTCTACCCTGTTCCCATTAATGGTCACCCAGGTGCTATATTTCTTTGTGTTAGGGGGCACCTGGTTTCCTGGGACCATCTCACTGTCCCCTAGAGAGACAAGGTTCATTTCTGCGGGATCCCCACCCTCCTGTGGGCACCCCCTCCTCCCCAAGCGCTGCACTAGCCAACACTTTGGACTGTCCACCGGTGGGTGGCTGTGTTCCCTTTGGGCACTTGGGGTCCCCCTTAAAGTGACCCACCTGGTCACATGCATAACACTTGCGGGGGCCGGTCTCAACAGGCTTCCCTGTAGAGACCCCTTTCTTCTTATCACCGGGGGGCTGGGAACCTTTACCCTGGGTACTAGTTTGGGGCCCTTTAGAGAACTCCTGTGCTTTACCCTTGTCCCCCCCGCCTTTCTGCTGGGGACCCTGCCCACCTTTGGCTGAGTCTCCCCCAAACGCTTTCTTGTGGACCCTGGTACTCACCCAGCGGTCCGCCTCCATAGCAAGCTTCCTGGGGTCAGTTAGCTTACTATCAACTAGGTGCTGGCGCAGATCTGCAAAACATAGACTAGACAAGAGCTCCCATGCAATCAAATTGTAGAGCCCCTGAAAATCTGTTACATTACTGCCCTTCACCCAACCATCCAGCGATCTACAGAACATATCCACATATTCCATCCAAGTGTTGGCCTCAGACTTTTTACTGGACCTAAACTGATCCCTGTACTTCTCAGGAGTGAGCCCATACCTAGTGAGGAGAGCGTCTTTCATGTCAGCATAGGTGAGGTCCTGCCCCTTACCCAAAGCTAACAGGGTATCCCTAGCTTCTTCTGGAAAGAGAGGCCACAACCCTGCCCCCCAGTTCCTCTCAGGGACCCCATTGATATGAATAGATGACTCGTACCCTTGAAACCACCTTTGTATGTCATCACCCTTTTTGTACTCTTTACCTACATTCTTGGGGATGTGTACAATCCTGTCTGTGTGTGCTGAAGAATTGCTGCCACCATCTGAGCCGGTTCTACTTTTTAGCTCCAGCTCCTTAATCATTCTTTCATGATCTAGTATCATTTTCCTTTCCTCCATGGCTATTCTTTTCTCTTCCCTCTCACTTTCTATTCTGAGTTTCTCCAATTCAAACCTCCTTACTTCCCGCCTGTCCTCCAGCTCCTCTGGGGACAAGCTACTGCTGCCTGGCCTGGAGGGTTCCCCCCCTCCCAAAAGCACATCCACCCTAGGAACAGGCTCCTCCACCTCTCCATTGAGATCACCAGATTGCCCACTGGCACCTCTGGCTGCTACCCAGGCCCTCAGCGCCTTTTGTAGCTCATCCTTCCTGGTGAGGCCTCTGACCTGGACTTTCAGGTTCTTGCAAATCGATTTTAACTCCTTGACATTGTAGGCTTCCAATCGATCCTCCTCAAAGGCAATTTCTACTGATGCAATTGATGATATTATAGATTCAGGCATGTTGAAGTAGCAAGTTCAAACTGGCAAGATCAAAAATAGGCCAAAAAGAAAAAGAACCTGTATGTGGTACGTAATGGTCTGCGATATGGTAGTAGTGCACACCAATCACTGTAAGTCAAGTGCAAACACAAGTCCTATCCTCACCGCTGACAACCAATGTTAGAAATGGGGGTCTCTAGTTGGCAAGGGCTTGCACCTTTGTCCAAGTAGGGACCCTTCTTCCTAGTCAGGATAAGGGAGTTACACTCCTAAAATAACCCCTGCTCACCCCCTTGGTAGCTTGGCACGAGCAGTCAGGCTAATCTTAGAGGCAGTGTGTAAAGCATTTGCACATAACCAACAGTAATACAGTGTAAGCACTACAAACTGACACCACACCAGTTTAGAAAAATATCCAATATTTTTATATACTTAAAACAAGACCAATACGATAAAAATCCACAGTACAGTACTTTAAAAATCTTCAGTTATCACAGTGTCCTTAAAAACAGTTCCTTGATGTCGATAGCTCCGTCCAGGGCTATCCCGGCGTCGTGAACAACCAAATCCAAACAGTTCTGGCTGACCGCGGCATCGCGGGTCAACTACGGTGTCGGGAAGACCCACAAACAGTACCTTTCAGAAATGCAGGGCGTCGATGACCTCGCGGTGAGCTTCCGAACACACGGCGTCCGCAGGCGTCGGTTCCAGAGGTCGGTGCGTCGTCGTCGGGGCCCTCGAAGTCACACGCATTGCAGATCGATCTCCTCTCTGTTGAAGTCAGGAGCGCTGGCGTCGGCCGGCGTCGGGTGCTGCGGTGCGAAGTGCAGCGGTGCGGTGCCCTCAGGTCGCGGTGCGAGCAGCGGCTCGGTGGTGGCGTCGGATGGCGTAGTCGGTGAGACCAGGGTCACGGGGTGAGATGAAGGCGGTGCTCGTCACGGTGCTGGCAGGTCACGGTGCAGCAGCGGCGTCGTCGTAGCTGCAGCGCTGTCGTCGGCTGACGAACTGGAGTCGATGGCACCGGCGTCGGTGGGCCAAGGCTGCTGTGCGGGATGAGGGCGGTGCGTCGTGTAACTTACGAGCGGTGCCCCCGAACCACGGTGCAAGCAGCGGCGTCGAGTCCGGCGTGGAGCGGCGTCGTCGGGGATACCACGGCGTCGTCGTGAAGCGAGGCGGTGCGGAGTGCGGTGCCCACAGGTCGCGGTGCGAGCAGCAGCTAGGTGGCGGCGTCAGCGGCGTTGTCGGTGAGACCAGGGTCGCGGTGCAGCGTTGCGGCGGGGCCCTCTGCGGTGCCTTCAGGACACGGCGTAGGCAGCGGCGTCGTAGACGGCGTCGGGCTTGAAGTCTTTGCTGTTCCTGAGACTTCTTGAACAGGGGGCAAGCTCTACCTCAAGCCCTTGGAGACACTCACAAAGTATATTGCAGAAAGTTCAGTTCCAGTCCTTTCACTGCCCAAGACAGAAGCAGCCACTGCAGGCCAACACAGCAAAGCACACAGCAAAGTGGTAGTTCCTCCTCACAGCTTCTCCAGCTCTTCTTCTTGGCAGTCTTCTTGATCCCAAAGAGTTCCCTGAAGCCTTTTCTATCCCTGAGACTTCCAACAGGAGGCAAGCTCTACTTCAAGCCCTTGAAGAAAACTCTAACAGCAGGATGATGAAAGCACAGTCCAGTCCTTTCCCTACCCAAGACAGAAGCAACCACTGCAGGCCAACCCCACAACACGCAGCATAGGGGCAGTACTCCTCCTCCAGCTTTCCCGGTCCTTCTTCCTGGCAGGTTCCTTAGTTCAGAAGTAATCTAAAGTTCTGGGGTTTGGGTCCCCCTTTTTATCCTCAATTTCTCTTTGTTCTCTGAAGGCAGAGAGGCCTTTGACTAGTCCAAACCAGTTCTGGTCAGTCCTGGAGCACTTTGTTGACAAGGCTCCTTCTTTCCTTTCACAGTGCAGGCCAGGGACATCAGACGCACCACAGGAGGTGGAGCCAGCATTGTGGAGGGAAGGCCCAGCCCTATTCAGGTCCCAGGTGCAACTCCTCCCACCCATCTACATGTAGATCTTGCTATTCAGCCCTGTGCTGACTCACCCTGTCTCCTGGCATCCCCCAGCCCCTGTCACTCACACTCCAGACAAGGAATACACAACCTAGCAGAGGCAGGCTTGGATGGTTAGACAAGAAAATACCCACTTTCTAAAAGTGGTATTTTCAAACACAGAATGTTAAAACCAACTTCACTAAAAGATGCATTTTATCATTCTGAGTCCAGGCATACTAAACTCCGAATTTCTACCATGTTCCCTGGGTCAGTTAGGATTATAAGCTGTAATAATCAAAACTGCCCATTCTGGCCTATGGGGAACAGGTAGCCTTGCAATAGTAAAAAACGAAATAGGCTGTAATTCACTATCAGGACATGCCACACACACCAGGGCATGTCCTACCTTTCACATACAATGCACCCTGCCCACAGGGGTACCTTGGGCCTACCTTAGGGGTGACCAACATGTAGAAAAGGGAAGGTTTAGGGACTTGCAAGTGTGTGCACTTGCCAAGTCGACATGGCAGCCCCAGGCTGCACACAGGCTCTGCAATGGCAGGCCAGAGTTACACTTTACGGGCTGTTTGCGTGGGTGGCACAATCCAGTGCTGCAGCCCACCAACAGCATTTGATCTATAGGCCCTGGCACTCTCAGTGCACTTTACAAGGGTCTGACACATAAATCAAATAGGCCAATCATGGAAACGCCAATCCGTAACACATTTTATACAGGAGCACTTGCACTTTCCCACTGGACAGCAGTGAGGAAAGTGCGCAGAATCATTACACCAGCAAAAACAGAGTAAAAAACCAGGAGGTCAGAAAGCAAAAAGTTAGGGGAAACACGCCAAAAGATGCCAAGTCTAACACTTACTCTCTTCGGCTCACAGAGGGGCCTGCACTACCCCATCCTGGTTCAGGCTGGAAGCAGCCATACGTCTCTGATGCTGGCAGTAAATGAAATACAAGAGGTCTATGCAGAATCATGGCAGGGTCTAATCATGCCTAGCAGCATACCTCATTTTCTGTTCCTTACGCCTTCAGGGTAAGGCGGCCAAGGTACTCTGCATCTGCTTCAGCCTTTGTCTGCACAGGTTTGTAGATCTTCTTTAAGTGAAACACTAAAGACTGAGATGACCTACTGGATCAGTTTATACTCAAACAGTGGCAGGTGGGCCTAAGCTAACTAGCCACTATGACTACCCCTGAAGTTTGAGGGAATCAAATCATTCAGAAGTGCAGCTTTTTGTTGGTGTTGTACATGGCGACTAACTTCCAAAACTGCAATTTCTTTCTGGGTTCCTTGTGGATGGCAGATATAACAATGTCGGCTTGATTATATATATCCATGCGATCCCTCAAGTGATCAGACTGTTGGGTGAACTTTGTCAGATGAAAAAGTTACTCACCTCTGGTAGCCATATTTCTGGTGGATACGTTATGTTATGTTAGCCACATTTATAAAGCGCGCAGCTGCCCCAGCAAAGAGGCGTCCCGGCACTGCCAGCAGCAGAGAGTAGCAGAGTCGAAGAGAGACTGGTAGGCAACAGAGAAGAGGGTAGGCGGCCTAAGCTTGTGGAAAGAGAAAGGTTTTAATAGCTTTACTGAAAGCTAGTAACTCATTTAGGCAGCGGATCTGAGGGGGCAGAGAATTCCATAGTTTAGCGGCCGTGTGGTGGAAAGAGCGACCACCGGCCCGTGCACGCTTCACCCGGGGGACAGTGACTAAGTGCTGCCCCGAAAAACGCAATTCGCGCAAGGGTTTGTAGGGGGTTAGCATATTGGCAAGAAGGCAGGGTGAAGCAAGTTTCAGGATCTTAAAGGATAGGCAGAGTGCCTTAAATTGGATCCGTTTGGCCACCGGGAGCCAGTGAAGCCGCCGAACGGCGTCAGTGGCAGAACAGTGACGTGAGAGCCCTAAAAGGGCTCTAGCAGCCGCGTTCTGCACACGCTGTAGTCGCATTACCTCAGCCTGATTGGCTCCTAAGAGGAGCGAATTAGCGTAGTCCAGTCTGGATAAAATAGCCGATTGGACGATCAGCTGGCGGGTGAGCGGATTGAAAAACTTCAGCAGCGGCTTAAGACCCCGCAAGAGACCAAAGCAGGTGCCAGCGACTTTTTTTGTGTGTTCTTGGAAGCTAAGGGAGGAATCCATCCAGACCCCTAAGTTCTTAACCACCAACTTAGGGGTGGGGGTGTCTCCAAGCACACTAGGCCACCACTGCTCATTCCAGAGGTTCCTGTCCTTCCCCACCAACAATACCTCTGTTTTAGTGGCGTTCAACTGAAGGCAGTTAGAGTTCATCCATTCTGCTACGGCGGCCATGCCACTCCTAAATCTGAGGGCGTCCAGTGGAGAGCCATCAGATAGGGCCACCACTAGCTGCGTATCGTCGGCATAAGAGACCATAGTGAGGCCCATCTTCTTGGCCACCGTAGCAAGAGGCTGGACATATAAATTGAACAGTACGGGGCTCAGAGCCGAACCCTGGGGTACCCTTTGCCCAATGGAGTGGGGCTGGGAGAGGAACGGGGGGGCTGACACGCGGAAAGATCTATCGCTCAGGAACGACTTAAGCCATTCGAGTGCGAGGCCTACTACTCCAGCCGCCTCCAGCCGTTGTAGCAGAATCACATGTGAAATCGTGTCAAACGCGGCACTGAGGTCGAGTAAAATCAGAGCTGCAGTATGACCAGAGTCCAGGATGGTCTGTAGGTGAACAGTCATTGCCAGCAGAGCTGTCTCTGTGCTGTGACCTGCACGAAAACCGTTTTGCGAGGGGTCCAAAATATTATTAGTGTTGAGGAATTTAGTAATGATACTGTTAACATGGGCCTCCGCAATCTTAGCCACCCACGGCAGGAGGGAGATAGGCCGGAAATTTTCCAGCTTTGCAGGGTCCAGTGAAGGTTTTTTAAGGATGGGGGAGACCCTAGCTTGTTTCCAAAGAGCAGGGACCACAGCAGTGGTAAATGAGGAGTTAATGATCTGGGATAAAGGAGTCAAAAAAAGAGATAGTGATTCTCTAAACTGAGCAGGTCTCAGAGGATCAGCCGGAGAGCCAGATTTAACTTTCTTACTCAAGAGAATAAGCTCGTCCTGTGAAATACTGGGGATAGCTGTTAGAGAATGCAGAGGGGGGTACGCAGCAGGAGGCCGTAAAGGACGGCTTTTGTGGAAAAGAACGGTAAATAGTGTCCACCTTGTTAACAAAAAACAGCGCCAGGTCTTCACAATGTTGCTCAGTAATGGTCGCAGAGGCCTGGGGTTTATTTCTTCCTCTCAATTCTTTCAGAATTTTAAAAATACATTTAGACGGGTTAGGACTCAAATGTATTTTGTTAGCATAATAGTCAGCCCGGGCGATGCAGACATTTCTATGGTAGTTTTTAATCGCAGCCAGGTAGGTTTTTTTAGTTATAGTGTCGTAGTCTTTCCTCCACAAGCGCTCTAGTTTCTTACATGCTTTCCGCAGAGTGGCCAGTGTATCATTGTATCAAGGGCTGGGGTCCGCAGAGCGGCCTTTCATCCATTTAGCTGGGATGATGGAGTCCAAAGATTGGACAATCCAGTTGCAGAAATCACTGTAAGCCCCATCGGTATCATTCTGAGGTGCTGGAAGATTCGCAGAGAGAAGCGCATGGAAATCCTCCAACCTCAGTTTACGCCAAGGGCGCCTGAGGACGGGGGGATGTATGTCCCTAGCAAGAGGTTCAGGTGCCGGAAAGAGCATGGTTACCAAAGAATGGTCGGACCATCCCACGGGTTTAGGAATCATTACCATGGCAGATGGAATATTAGAAAAAATAGGGTCCAACAAGTGACCCGCTAAGTGAGTGGGGCCAGGGACCAGTTGATAGAGTTGGCAGGCTGCCAGGTCTGCCAGCACGCTAGTAACTGTGGCGTCTTGCGTCTGGTCAAAGTGCATGTTGAGATCCCCTAAGATGGTGAAATTGGCTTTGCCCATTGCAAGAGCATGGGTGGATTCTAGAAGGGCAGATCTAAAATACGTGGCTGGCCCCGGAGGGCGATATACTAATAGCCCCGAAATGGTCAGATGGGCACTGAAAGTGATACTAAATCGCGCACATTCACAGCCCTCCATGTCTTCTTTAACAAAACAGCAAGAGTAGCATGATTTGAAAATGACCGCAATCCCACCCCTCTAGACTCACGGTTGACAGTAAGGATAGAGTATCCCGAAGGCAGTGCTAGATTGGGTTCAGCTACCATGTCTACATTAAGCCAGGTCTCCGGGATAAAAAACACATCCGGAGCTTCCTCAAGAATCAAATCATGAATATCAAGATAGTGTTTGGCCAATGACCGCACATTCAACAGGAGAATTCTCGCTGATGGACTAGTCTGGAGAGGAGGAGATGAAGGAAGCGGCGGCCTACAGGAGACATACCTGCAACTATAACAGCAGAAAGGCCCTTCCAAGGGACCCAACCGAGGCCCGCTACAAACTTTACACAGGGAATTAGCAGCCAATAACTCCGCCCTAGAATAGGTGTGGCGGCCCAAGATGCTTTGGCCAGCATTCCTGGCGAGAGGCGACGAACAGGCGCAGACGGGCGCAGACGGGCTTGCCTTAGGCGCGCCCGCTGCGCGCGGTCGCCAGCACATCTGATTTAGTAGGTGCCGGGCAAGGAAGACTCCTCCTTGGCCGTTCCCCCGGAAGTGAATAACGAGGCCACGCCCTCCACGCAAACGGCACACAGCCGGGGTGGACCAGGGCAGGACTGAAAGATCAGCGTGCAACCAACAGCTGACAGGTATCGTGACAATTCAAATTTTACACATACACATTCTTTCTGCAGAATCTTCACCTTATAAATATCCCTTCAGGTGCCAGACTGGTCTGGAAACCTTTCTATCTTACTAGCTATCCAGCACTGCAAGGTTGTGCCATGCAGTTTCAGCCATGACTCTGCCCACCGGAGGTTTCACTGGAGTATAATAGGTGCCAACTGGCATGCTGGAGCCAGTTCCTGATACTTTTCCGCACCACACCAAGGCGTGCAAGAGGATGAGAGGCAGCACCAATGACAAATACAGCACATAACAGGTTTGTATACCTTGGAGTATTGTTAGTCACTGCACTAACTCATCAGTGGAAGTGGGAGGGCAGTGAGAAATTGCAGGGAGATTATGTAAAAAAAAATATATAATTACCAAAGGTAACTTTTTCTTCTGAAGGATACATCCTCCTGCAGACTCACCCTATAAATGAGTCCTAAAGCAATACCTCCCGTGGAGGTGGGATTACGTAGTGATGATTAACCAAAGAAGTAATCCAATACAGCCCTGGCAAAGTTCCCATCCTCCCTTCAGCCTGAGCTATGCGATAACAATATTCGGCAATAGTATGCAGTGATGACCAAACTATCACCCAGTTGATGCCAGCCACAAGGACATAAAAATCATCTCCAGAATATCCGTGATCCTCTAAGGAGGAGGAAAAGCCTTCATGTGATTTGCTTCCAGTACCTTTCCTATGAAGGTTAGCATCTGTGCTGGAAAGAGGTGATAATAAAATCCTAGTCATGGAGGGGAGCCATTGTGTGCTGAGACTGATGACGGACCAGTGCCGGGCAAAATACATGGACTCACGACTGTTGGCGAGAGGCCATCACGACTAGTAGAACTCTTGTAAAGATGCTTGGAATGGTGGCCTGTCCGATTGGCAGGACCGTAAGATGATAGTATTGGTGTCCCAACATGAATCTCAGATAGACCCGTGGCCAGGGAGATAATTGCCTGATAGAAGCTGGTGTATTGGTGGTCCAGTGATGCCAACGAAGGCCTCACATTGAGGGCCTTTAGATACCTGACTCCGGGAAAGCATCTTGAACTTGTCCTGCCGAATAAACAGCTCTAAAAGGCAGAGGTCAAGGATGGACCTCAAACTCCTCACTTTCTTGGGGACCAGGAAATAAAGGGAGTAAAATCCTGAGGCTCCTTCTAGAAAAGTCAGCACCTTTCAGGACGGCAAGGAATTCCGACACTAAAATTGACGTGTGCACTGAAGAGCCTGCCCTGGCAAAGGATGGGGATCTGGAGTAGGGACAGAAAAGGTAAGGCTCGCCCCTTGTGATTTAGTTGGATGACCTAACAATGTCAACGATGACGCACAATTGATGGATGATAGTGGTATAAGTGGGGGTCAGAGAGAATTTGAGGCATCTGCTGCTACTGGTGATGGCCTCCCTATGATGCATCCCTTCCTTGAAAGGAGAAGAACATCTGTTGGGGTGTTTGAGGTGGCTGCAAAGATTGGCACTGCCATGAGGGTTATGGAAGGGCATGTCCACAAGGGTTGCCTGAATATCTCCTGACAAGCCAGTGGAGCATATTTAAGCTTGGTGAGCCAGCGTGATGGCCGTGCCCATGAATTGAGCCACGGTGTCCAGAGTCAAGGCCACACTTCAGGATTTGTTGACTAGATCAGGAAATTACTTTTTCATATGTTCTGATAAACGTATCAATGTAAGGTCTGCCACGGGACGGAGTAAGGTGGACACAGTAAGTGGCTGTGAGAGGCAGACTTTACACCCATAGTGTCCTGTTTGTTTTACTATCTGGAGGAGCCATGGGAAGGCATTTAGATTCAGTTTTGAGGAAGAAGCTTAGACCACTAGGTTTCCTAGTGAATGTGGTGACTATGGAAATTGTAGGTCATCTGTGGCACGTCCAAGTTTTTTTTTTTTGCCTGTGGACTTCTGGACTCAAACAGGTTTCTCCATACAGCCATGATCGGCTTCAGAAAAGCCTTATTAAAGGGGAACAGGGGCTCTGAAACTGCAGAAGATGTATGTAAGTATGCCATCAAAATGATAGCTTTTGCCTCATCAGAGGGCCCAGTCACCTCTAAAGTGCCTGCTGCTTTTCATACCACTGTGGTGAACACAGAGACTTCTGCTGAAGTAGGGCAACCACTGCCCTCCAGGTCATCATCGATATTGTTTCCAGTTGTGGACTTTTTGTGATAGACTACTGCATTCTGGGTGTTGCAGTCTTGTTTTTCTTGCATTTTCCTAATTAGACTAATACATCTGAAATTATCGATTTGTAGGTTAAACATTCAGGACTGAAATCAGGGTCCAGTAATAACCTAGAGTGCGATAGCCACTCTATTCTGAAGGACTGCCACAGGCAAAAGGGATGCTCCACTGTTTTAGAGCTTCACGGACACTTGCATTTTGTAAATCAAGATATAAGCTACAATTAATATTACATGGAAGGAGGATGTTATCAGCCTCCTGGTCATCATTTGTGCAGCCGTAGTGCTTATCAGGCATGTCAAGGGCCTCAAAGTCAGACTGATATAATACTTCCATCCAGGTAAATCTTTGGGACCTAGGAAGATGCTATGCCACGACACTTCATCAAACATGCTTTGATCTGTTCTTTTAACACTCAAATGCTTTCCAACAACTTCTTTGGCTGTGCCATGGTTGGCTCTGGACCAGTGTCAATGTTGGTGTTGAAGGAGATGCCAATCAAACAGGTGATGGTGCCTTGTCCAGCTTCAAGTACTTCTCATGAGCAGAGAGCGGAGACTTTGGTGACGTGGATTCAGGAGTTGTTTGGGTCAGAGCTACTGGATTTCCCAAGCCTGCAGGACCATGCCGTTGGATATGATCCTTCTTAGGGGATTTCCCTACACTTTTTGCTTTTTTCCTCCTGGTTTTTGCTGATTCTCTTTTCGTGCCTTTAGGACTGTGGGCACTTTCCCACTGTAATGAAGTGAAACCGCGTATGCCCTTCCTACGCATGCTAGGAAGTGGTGCTTACCTCATTGGTTTAGGTGCTGAACCTGTGAGTACCCTGTCAAGAGGTATACCACATACCCAGGGCAGGCACTGCACTGGCTACTAGTGGGCCGCAGCACTGATTGTGCCACCCACAAGAATAGCCTTCCAAACATGTCTCAAGCCTGCCATTGCAGGCATGTGTGCGCGCAGTTGCACTTATGCTCAGGTTGGCATTTCTAAATCATTAGCCAACACTCAGTGGGCCGTTCACTACCACAACCCTATGGTAAGTCCTGAGACGTGGGGCAAGTAGTAGGGGAAAGGCAGGGCAGGTTCACGTGTGATCCCTGTCCAGGTAGTGAATAATACCCATGTGGGTTTTCCCTACCTAGGAGGTCTGCACTTTCCATGGGTCAACATAGGGGAACTGCGGAATGACTTTCAAACTGCAGTTTTAGCTTACAGAAGGCAGTAGCCTCATGGTGTTTTCAAACATGTCTTCAGCCTGCTATTGAAGGCCTCTGTGTGCGCATTTGCACTAATGCTCAGGTTGGCCTTTCTAAACCACTGGCCAATCCTGAGGGTACCTTTCACTAACACTAGAACACCCCTAGCGTGAGCCCTGGGGTGTGGAGCAAGTGATAGGTGAAAGGCAGGGCAGGTACACGTGTGTTCCCTGCCCAGGTAGTGAAGAACCCCATGTGTGTTTTCACTAGCTATGATGATTGCTCTCCCCATAGGTTAACATGAATGGCTGAGAATACTTTAAGCTGCAGTAGTGGCTTACAGTGGAGCAGCCTCATGTTGTTTACTATCATTGGATTCCCAATGACAAATCCTCCCTTGTAGTAAAGGTAGATTTGTCAATAACAGCTTAGGAATTCCACTTCTAGAAAGTGGGCATTTCTCTGTGCTTAACTCTTTTGTGTGCCTTTTAGTTTGACTCTGGTCCACAGTGGAGGCTGGAGGAGCACATCTGTGCATTCCCCATAGACAGCCATAAACACTGGGCATGCAACTGGAATGACAGACCTCTGTCATTTGAGGACTTGGCTGGAAAGATTGGGGGAAGAGGCTTTGACACTTGGCCTCTGGGAAGCTGACCATGGCCCCACTAAAGATTAAGATCTGCATTCCAAGGCCTATATGCCCAGAAATATATGATGTTCATGCTGTGTTAATTAATGTGTGTGTTGGATACAATCTTTACTTACATACACCATGTGTGAAGTCTCTTTTGTGATACTCAGTGTATTTATTGTGTGAGAGTGCTGGGCCAATGCTTTACACATTGCCTCTGTGATAAGCCTGACTGCTCAGTGCCAAGCTACCAAAGGGTGAGCGCAGGTTATACAATGAGTGAAATCACCTAACCCTGACAGGAGTGGCTTGGGTACCGCCTCAGTCAACCAGAAAGTACCAATTCCAACACACGCTCACCCATGGAGAGTGGTCCAAGAGAGTAAAGGAGTCATTGTTGACCATCTCAAGCCAGAAAGTCTAGATATGCTATGTACAGGGTTGGTCGATGGAACTGGAACTATGGCTGCTTCTTTTTCAATGACAAGATTTTGTCCAATAATGAGGAAAGAGTGGAGCATCAGGGATCGGTGTTTCCTCAAACAGAAAAAGGATTTCTATTTTCTATGGCAATTTGTGTTTTTTTGTGGGAAGATCTTTTTTTAGATCACCCCGTCACAAGACTAACCTGCAGGCCTTGGCCAAAAGTAGCTTGACCTTCTGCTCCATGGTGTATTGAGTGCACTGAAGAATATGAGTCACAGGCTGCGGTGCCTTGCTCCAAGCCCAAAAACCACATGCAGATACCATCTGGGCTCAACAAGGACATTCGTTCTGCAGGTAAATAGATCGTGAAATCTTAAAAAGAGATTTTTGACCTAATATACAGAAAAGTGTTGTCAGAGAAGCACAGAGTGAGCTCTCTACACACGACGATGAAGGTGGAATAACAGGAAATGACACCAGTGAGCAGGTTGGCAGCTATTATACTCCAATGTTGTCACATTCAATGGCCATAGTTATGCTGAAACCGAATGGGACGAGGAGGCTCTGGAGAGCTATTGCTGGGGGTATGTTTCCAGGCCATCCTGGTGGCTGAAGTGATATTCATAAGATAAGAAATTTGTGGGACAATGCATTTATCACAATTGGCAGATACTGAAACCCAATGGCAAGAGAACAGAACAAAAAGTGCACTCACCAACACTTTAGGCAACAAGGTGGCTCGATGTTACTGGCATGCCATATGGGCTTTCCTTTTCCAAATTGCTGTTAGCTATAAATAAACAAATGAAAGCACTGTTTTGTATAGCCCGAACCGCTGCCCCTAAGGGCGTCCCGACACTCATGTTACCGGGTCCCTGCACCTACCTACTACCAAAGATTAGGGAAATGAGAAATACCAGGTTTTGAACTACTTCCCAAAATGTAGCCCATTCATTGTTTCACGATAAAAACCTCAGGGACACTGTTCTATGCTCTAGATGCCAAGAGGGTGAAAGAGTGTCAGCCTTGTCTTGCCCTATTCACCTTCAGGAGCATCCTTGATTACCTCAGCACTCTAGGGAGAATATAAACCTGGAGCCTGTCTGAAAGATAAATGGGACCTGTACATAAATGACAACATCTCCAGAATGGTGCGAGCTGCTGCATTCCGCACACGTTTCGGTCGCTTAAGCAGATACTCAGGGAGCCAAAGATAGAGACCGTTCGCGTAGTCCAATCTGGATGTGATGAGGACATGCACTACAATTTTCCATGAAGCCACTGGAAGATGTAGGAATTTCCAAGGAGAGTGAAGTAGTGCAAAACATGATCTTTGTCATTTTTTATCCCCAGATTCCTGTCTACAGAAGAGGACTGCAGAGAAGGAGCAATGCCGTCAGACTACCAGTGGTTAGCCTAGGTGTCCTCTATCAGGCTGAAAAACAATACTTCGTTTTGTTTGCCCTACATTTAAGATGATTTTATTTCCTCCAAATAAAAAACACTCCAGAGACAGCCTTTAAAAGTAGCTTGCCAAGACACAGAATTATTCCTAATTTGACAGGACCAGCTGCCTAACATCAGTGTAAGAAATCATCTTGACGTCAAAAGATTGGATGAACAACGACAAAAAAAAGCTATGTCCACATTAAATGATGTGCAGTTGAGAAAAGAGCCCCGTGGGCCCCCCACCTTCAGATGTTTACTGACAGATGGGAATGAAGAGACCATCACAGACTGAGATCTGTCATCTAGGAAGGATCGTAGCCACATTAAGGCTAATCCACCAACGCCTATTTTCACCAGATACTGGAGCTGTGTAGGATGGGCTACAGTGTGAAACGCTGCCAGCAGATGCTGTAATATGAAGGTGGCGTTATGACCATGATTTAATAGGATATTAATGGATTCTTCTATTTCCAGCAAAGCAGTTTCAGTGCTATGTCTAGGGTGAAAACCAGCCTGGGTAGGGTGAAGGAGGCCATGATGTTCCAGGTACTCAGATAGTTGGATATTAATTTATTTCACCAGAATTTTCAAAGCGGTAGAAAGAAGGGAAATTGGCCTGAAATCAGCCAGAAAAGGCAGGTCCGTAGAAGGTTTTTTTTGAGCCACGGAACAAGCATAGGCTGTTTCCAATCACGACAATTAAGAGAAGTGTTAAACTGTTAATCCTGTGGTTTCACCTGAAGCAAACTAAGACCCTAGCTGCCAAAACAGACTGATTTGCTAAATAGCAGCCCAGGACTTGAAACAAGAACTCGAATTGCATTCAGCCATCAGTTCCTTCTACCCACACTTAAAACAAGCATAGGCAAAGCCAATAAGTCTCGTCTATAAGTGTTATTGGTTTTGACCATACTGTAAAGCAGCATGGATGCTTTGCAGTGTGGCTAAAACGATTTCAAAAGAGCGCTTTGAAGCAGCCATGGCTGAAGCCCTTCTTTACTAAAAGTGCAGTAGAGCTGGATGTATCATAGTCCTTTTTAGGTCTCGCCTAGGCAGCGCGCATGCGCTGCTCTAGGAGGGCCTTTAGCCATCGGTCTTCACTTTTCAAGCACTGCACTCGTGCTTGTGGTGGCATCCACCTTGCGGGAGCGAGCAGCGGCGCGCCACAAGCACGAGTGCAGTGCTTGAAAAGTGAAGACTGTGCGCTCACACACGCACCACTCCCGGGCTTGTTAATCCAGTCACAAGAAGCTTTACGTGGGGTTGCGCGCGTGCTGCTTTGAGGTCCCCCTTCCCGCAGAATCGCCACTCGTGGTTTTGCTGCCTTGTGTGCCCTTTTGAGTGAAGAGTGCGCGCGCACGCACGCACCACTCCCGGGCTTGTTTCTTGTCTGGCGTTTTTCAGTGCCAACAATAGGGAAGGCCCTGGCGGGGTCATCCCCCTCTTTTTTTTTATTTTAAATAAATGTTTATTATTGTGCATGAAATCACAGCCAATTACAATCATATTGTTCAGTGAATTATCAGGCCTAACATTATCCAGATCGATGCCACCAAGTACACTCCACACATGCATATTTGTTCCTTCACAGTGCCCAGTACCATCGACCGTATCCCCCATTACAATATCCCCTGTAGCGCCACCTCCGTGTGTGTGTGTGTGTGTTTGTGAGTGTGTGTGTCATTCGCACAGCTCCGGATCAGAGTCTTCTGTCGGTGGGGCGCATATGTTCCCTCGGAATGTGTTCCATTTCCCCCACACTCGCATCCACTTTCGCGGGCACCCTCTATGGCTGAATAGTGCCTTCTCCGCAATCATGGCGCTGTCTAAGTCACGACACCACTGTTGGTGAGATGGGACCGTCTGTGCCCCCCAGTATTGAGCAATATTTCGTTTGGCTAGTGTAATACTCAGGGTCACCCAGTCCTGCTCCGCATGATTGAGGTCTGTTGGGTCCCACACATTGAGTAGGCATTTCCTTGGTTCCTGGGAAACATTGGAGCCACTCACTCGAGTGATTGTGGCCAGGACCGCCCTCCAGTACGGTGTGATGCGGGGACACTCCCACAATGTGTGATAAAAGGAGCCCACCAACCCACATCCCCGAAGACAGAGCGGTGTATCAGTCCTCCCTATTTTGTAGAGTGTAGTTCTGGTGTAGTACGTTCAGTGCAATATTTTAAGTTGCACGAGCTTTAGTCTAGATGGGATCGCCACCTCCCGCGTGGACGCCAGTGCCTCCTGCCAGTCCTGCTCGTCCAACGCACCCACCTCAGCCTGCCATCGCTCTCTAAGGTTGTGTGTGGGGTCTTTGCGGTTATTGACCAGTTTGCGATATGTTAAAGAAATTGCCTTTTTGGTGAGATATTCCGTTAATAGTCGATCCTCGAGTGGCGAAGACTCAGGCAGGTCAGTTCCGGGTGGTATGGCTTTTGTTAGTGCGTGGTGTATTTGGGTGTATCTGTATTGCTCTGTCCCTGCCATCTGGTATGTTGCTTGTAGCTGTGTAAAGGGGACTACTCCCCCCCTCTTCCACAGGTCTCCCACCTTAGATATGCCGATGAGATCCCATCGGGAAAAACCTTTACTAGTGCGTAGCTTGCCCAACTTAGGGGTATCCCAGAGTGGTGTGTGTTGTGTTAACACTCCCTCCCAACCGAGCGCGCGCTGTGCCGCAAACCATACGTGTACGGTGTGTGCCGTGGGGCCGATCAGTGCCTTCCTGCGCGATTTATTGTAGAGGGCACTCAGAATGCCGTCTGGACCTAGAGTGTGCCTGTCCATACGTAGGGCTGGTTCCTCCTGCGGTGCATGGAGCCACTGATTGATCACGATAAGCTGAGAGGACCAATAGTATAATTGAATGTTGGGCAGAGCGATTCCTCCATCATACCAACTCCTTGTAAGTTTACACATCGCCACTCGCGGGGGCTTCCCCTCCCACAGGAGGTGTCCCACCTCCGCCTCAATAGTCTTGAAGTAGGAGTTAGATACCGGGGCAGGTGAATTTTGAAGGGCGTATAAAAACCTGGGGAGAGCCATCATTTTGAACAGGGCCGCCCTCCCCAGTAGTGTCAGCGGCAGGGAATGCCACCATTTCACATCACTGCGGAGTCTCTTCAGGGGGGCAGGAGATTGCGCTCATAAAATTGTGTGGGGTGTGGCGTAATGTGTATGCCTAGGTATTTAAACCCATCCGTTGCGATCGGTATGTCAACACCCCGGGGCAGGCGCGGGCGGGCCCTTCAGTATGTATAACACCGATTTCGCCCAGTTAATGGTGTAACCTGAGACTCTGCCGTATGACTCGCAGATGTCAAGCAGGCGGGAGAGGGACCGTCGGGGGCTTGCCATATATAGCAAGATGTCATCCGCATAAAGGGAAATGCGGTCTTCCCAGCCCTCTGCCCACCGCAACCCGCGCATGACAGGATCCCCCTTATCCATGCCGCCAGGGGCTCAAGTACTAAAGCAAACAGGAGAGGGGACAGGGGACATCCCTGCCTGGTCCCACGCCCCAGAGGAAAGTCCGCCGAGAGTCGTCCGTTAACTACTACTTGCGACAGTGGTTGTGCGTAGAGTAGCCGAATCCAGGCACAGAATTTGGGCCCGAAACCAAAGTGTCGGAGCACAGCGAAAAGAAAGGGCCACTCTACTCGGTCGAAGGCCATACTGGCATCCAGCGAGAGAATGACCTCGTCCTCCTGGATGGTGGGCACTCTGGCCAACACACCATGGAGTCTTCGAAGGTTCATTGCCGTGTTTCTACCCGGCATAAAGCCCGATTGATCGGGGTGTACTAGGGTCGCGAGATGGGGTTGTAGCCTGACCGCCAGTGCCTTTGCAAGAATTTTCGCTTCTGCGTTAAGGAGCGAAATCGGACGGTAGGAGGTGCACTCCTGCAGGGGTTTGCCCGGTTTTGGAATCGCGATGAGCGTTGCTACCCGCTGATCTCTGGGAAGTATTCCTGTCTCCCGACTGGCCTCGTACAGTCTCAACAGGTGGGGTACCAACATGTCTGCCTCTTTTTTATACAGTTCCACGGGAATACCGTTTGGACCCAGTGCCTTCCCTGACTGAAGCCCCTTGATGGCTGCAGTGACTTCATCTATTGTGAAATCCGCCTCCAGCGCCTGAGTGTCCTGTGGCAAGAGCCTTGGCAGGCGTATATCATTAATAAAGGCCAAATTTTCTTCTTCGGACGTCGTTGCCACAGGGGAGTACACCGCCTCGTAGTGATGTGCAAATGCCTTAACTATATCGTTTGGATCCGTTAACGTCTCTGCCAAGGGCAGCTGGAGCTGTGCCACCCAGCGACTGGCTCGTTCTTTTTTGTCCAACCAGGCTAGGAGTTTGCCCGCCTTGTCCCCGACTTCATAGACGGTGTGTTGTGTTTTTGTGATTCTCCCCTTAGCTTCCTCCCATACGTGATCCCTATAAGCTTGTTTTGCCAGGCTGAGGGAGTGGTCCGTGTGATCAGTAGGGTCCGCGGCATGCGCGCTCTCTGCCCGACTAACCGTCTGTTCCAGTTCCCTAACCTGCTGTGTTTTGTCCCGTTTGTGGGCTGTGATAAGGGAAATAGCTTGTCCGCGGAGGACTGTTTTATAGGCTTCCCATAAGGTAATGGGAGAGGCCACGGACTGCATATTTTCTCGAAAATAGTGCTCGGAGGTTTTATGTAGGCGTTTCCATATTTTTGGCTCTTTAAAGTACCCAGGATGTATGGGATATGTGCGTCTTCTCCCCGTGAGGTGGGATGTGTATTTCATGAACACAGGGGCGTGATCCGATATGCCTCTGGGGAGGTGTTTGATCTCTAACACACTTTCCATATTCGTGGGGGAGGTAAGCAGATAGTCAATTCGCGATAGGCTATTATGTGCCCCTGAGTGGTAGGTGTACTGGCGCTCTCTGGGATGGCGTGTGCGCCACATGTCGATCAGCCCTAGAGCGTCCAGGAAGTCCTGGAGGGGCGATGCAGTCGTCCCCTGTGCCCTATGCGGGTGTCTGTCTAGTGTGGCATCTAATGCGGCGTTAAAGTCGCCCCTATGATTAACTCCCCGGGCGGAAGTGCTAACAGAAAAGTACCCAGGGCCGGGAGGGCGAGATTGTGGAGCGCCGGAGGAATGTACACAGTGACCAGATTATATGTTCGCCCTTCCCACTGACAGGAGAGTGCTGCGAAGCGCCCCTGATCGTCTGTCCATGTCTTAGTTATTACCAGAGGGCAGCTTTTCCTGAGCAGGATCCCCACCCCTCTGGAACCTGATGTAAAGTCGGAGTGAACCGCCATTTTAAACCCCCACCTGTCCAGCGCCTTGGTGGCCGTGCCTACTAGGTGTGATTCTTGGATGAGGGCGACTGATGGGGTGTGCCTCTTGAGGTACTGTAGCACTAATCCCCTCTTTATTTTGTTGCACAAACCGTTCACGTTCCAGGATATTACAGTTAGGGGGGAGCTCAGTGTGTGCGCGTCCTCTGGCTGTGGGCGCGAAGGGTCAGGCGCTATGGTCCCCGGGGTATGTGAGTTATCGGTCATCAATGGAGTAGTTTTGGTGTGGTACATCTCTGTGTGGCATCGTCCTTGTGGCAAATTGCATTAGCAGTGAGTGATCTCTTATACATTGCTTAACAACAACAAATTTAAACTTAAACTGCACCCCTCCCTCCACCCCCCTCCCTGCTCCCCTGCAAGATGGATTCCCAACTACCCGCCACCCCAACAATGCAGAGTGCTTCATTCCCCTTAACAGTACTTGCGTGCGAGAGGGAGTGAAGTCCGAGACGTCCCTTGAAGTCCCCCTAAGCCCCAAATATATGTAGCATGTAGCAGAACGTGTATCAATTGTAGCGTCCCCATCTCTGTTCATAGCTAACCGGCCTGGTTGCGTTGCTTGGTACTGTTTGTGTTTGGACATCAAGTCTCAGTGCCCTCGTCCCGGAAGTCCCTCCGTTGGTGGGTGACCTCCACTGCTCGATGCGGCCCGGCGTCACCTTCCGGCCTCCTCCTGTGGCGTGCCTTGTTCCTCGCCGTCGTCTCTCTCGTTGGGTGAGGCCTCCCCATCGGATGTCGTTGTGGCTGTCTCGCCGGTCGTCGTGAGCCTCCTACCTGTTGCCAGCCCTCAAGCCAGTCGTGTGCCTCCTCAGGCGTGTCAAAGAACCAGGTCTTACCATTAGCCGCCACCCGCAGCTTTGCTGGAAACAACATTGAGTAGGTGAGTTCTCTGCGCCTAAGCTCTTTTTTAACTTCAAGGAAGCTCCTTCTTTTCCTGGTGACTGCTGCTGTGTAATCCGGGAAGAAGGAGACCACTGAATTCTCTACACGCAGCGGTGGGGCCACCCGTGCCGTCTGCAGAATGGCATCTCGGTCGCGGAAGTTGAAAATTCTAGCCAAGACGGGTCTTGGGGAGCCCCTGGCTTGGGCCTGCCCCGGGTACTCTGTGGGCCCGTTCGACCGAGAAAAACTGGATAGGCCTCTCGGCTGGAGCCGTGTCTTGATGAGCTCTTCCACGTATAGGTCCATCGCCGGTCCCCCTTCACTTTCCGGAATGCCCGTAAGTCTAATGTTATTTCGCCGTGAACGTCCCTCTTGGTCATCAAGCTTCGCCGCCATTAGCTTGTTTTCCGCTTCTAGCTGACTAACTTTCCGCTGCAGGGTGGTAGTGTCTTTAGCGAGGGAGGCCGTTACCTGTTCCACCTCGGTTACCCTCGTGGCCATTTTCTGAAAGTCGGCTCTGAGGAAAGAGACGTCTGCTGAGATTGATCCCACTGTGGTCTGGACACTGGTGAGGGCGGACATAATGTCTTGTAGTGTGACTTCTGACTGGCCCCCCTGCGTGGATGTCGTTTCTTTGGAGGCCGTCTTATCGGGCAGGGCCGGGGAGTCTTTAGAGTAGGCATATTTGTCTATTTTGACCTGCTGCGTCGTGCGCTGGCCTCTGCCCCCCATAGGGATTTGGTTAATAGGCAACTCAGTGCCTGATCGGAGCGCAGAATGGTATTCGCCGCTGCCTGCTGTGTGATTGTGCGTCACACTCGGCCTTTCGGTTTTCCCGCTGCGTGCTGTGGGCAGTGTCAGTGGGGGGGGGGCAGTCGTGTGGGCCCCCGGCCCGGTCTGGTTGCGACCCGAGTGGTCGTAGTGCCCCGCGTTGGTCCACTTCTCCTCAAGCCCCTGGAGCCAGGCGCGTGTAACACAGTGAGGGTCTGGCCAGCAGTGTTTACGGGATTGCTCGGCGCGGTACCGCAATCGATACCACGTTAGTTGCGTGTTGCCAGTGGTCTCAGGGCCCCTGTGCGCCCACGTGTGTAGCCAGGGCTTGCCTCATATGTCCATATGGTGCCCCAGTTGTTGTGTTGGCCCGCCCTATTCTGTGGGCTAGAGTGTCGCCCCTCTGACCCGGTACCTCTGTGTGTGAAAAATGGCGGTCAGCCCTCGCACGGCCACTCCGGCTCG
Organism: Calotriton arnoldi; assembly: GCA_963921515.1. NCBI lineage: Eukaryota > Metazoa > Chordata > Amphibia > Caudata > Salamandridae > Calotriton > Calotriton arnoldi. The sequence continues at coordinate 1,332,402 of CAWUFW010003863.1, read as the reverse complement.
ATTCCTCCGCCGCCGCTGCTCTTCTTGTGTTTCTTGCCACCGGGGGGCAGCACCGGGGGCCGCACCGTTTCAAGGCTCACCGCCAGTCGGCCGCTCTGTCCGTCTGCCGGTCTGACTACCGCACCTGCCGTCTGCGGCGCGGCCGCCGCGACCTGGGCGCTCCCCCGCTGGGTCGCAGTGCGAACCGAGGCCGCTGCTGCCGTTAGGCGAGTAGGCCCCACCACGGACGCGCCTCCGGAGATGCCCTGCAAATGAATACCAGCCTCTGACCGCAGTCGGCGGGTGCTCAATACGTTCCGGTAGGCGATTTGAGCCCTTGGGGTCAGTTTCGGATGCGGATTATGCGTCGGATTACTGGGGGACTTCTCGGTGGTCCCGGAGCTCCTCTAGGCTGCGGCCATCTTGCGCGGTCACCACGCCCCCTCTGGTCATCCCCCTCTTATTAAAATTCACATCAGCTCCTGCCGCCGGGCCGCAGGTTTCCCACAATGCCGTTGCACCTCTCACATCTGTGCAGCTCTCCGCACCCCATTCATGCCCGGGCATTTGTCATTCATTCGCAAGCCTCGCGGTCCCGGGCCTCAAAGGCGCGCGCCGGCTGCAATGACAGAAGCCTCGGATATCATTAAAGACAAGAAGCCGTGCATTAAAGCACTCCCGGTAAGAGGAATGATGAATGTCTAAGATTTGAAGGAAACTCCGTTAATTTTATTTCGTTTGGAAATTAGAAATAGACAACACCAATTCGGGGGCTGATGCAACAAACAGGCAGAGGAGTGCTTAAAGGCATAAAAAATGTGAATTGGATTTCAGCTGCTGGTTTCAAACTGCCGTTGTACCGATGCCTGCTCCCTCTACGGGGCTCCCTGCCGCCTGCTCCCCCCCCTCACCTCCTCAAATAGTGCTTTCAGGTAGCACTTCGGGTGGTGCTCCTGCGCTTTTCCGGTGAGCCGCCTGATTGCTGCCTGTTTTGCTACAGCTGCAGCTGCAGGTCCGGTGGTTGTAGTCGCGGTCTCAGTGCAGAGTAGACCGTAGATGGTCTCGATCCACAGTCCTCTTTCCTTGCCCAGCACCCCTGTGCACCGTGCGCCGCACTGCTCCGTACCGCTGCGCGTCGTGAACCGGAACCGGATATCCCATGCAATCATGTGCAATCAGTGCATGTGTTTTCCAGCTGTATCCCTCCTGTACTCCCCATGCTGTTGTGCTCATGATTTGTTTTCAGGCGTGTTGGTCCCATTAAACTAAACAACCTGGTATGTCTAAAAACGCCTAGTCCGTGATATCAGTCACCTGAGCTTAATTTATGATTTGTCTAAACAAGCAGGAGTCAACGCGTTTTGGAAGGGCGTACCCTCCTGACAATCTGTTCCCTTTCCAGGACTGTCGCACTGCAGTCTCGGACACAGCTTTTTATACCAGCCCCGTACTCCACTGAGCGAGTCAGATCCTCCCGGGACTGTTAGTGGCCGGGAACAGCAAATTGTACGTGTATTTTTATAATCTGTACAATACTGCCAATCGTAGCACAAGCCTGCAGCACAATCTAGCAGTTGCAGAGACACTCTTCCACATGCCGTGCTATCGATTGCCCTAGGCGGGTCTAATATACCAATAATAAATATTATTACGGACAGCACAAGGCCCCCCTGCACATCTAGCACAAGCAAGAGTCGGTGGCATCGGGGTGCGTTTGCACTTAGACTGTCTTCGGGTACAGCTATGAAACCATGGCGACTGAACATAGCATGTTGCACAGAGCAGGGCCTCATTCTGCCTTTGTCTCCACAGACCTTCACTTTTAGCTTCGAACCAGCAAAGTTCCCTTTCTGTCATTTCGAGGTGGAAAACCAGGAAATCCCCGGATGCAACGAGAACGAAGGTAAGGTGACGCCCTCATCTGGAGGTGTGGAAGGGGTTCATGCCTTTTCCTGAAACTTCACAGCAGGGTTATCTTAGCGTAACGGATGAGTTACTATATCACCCACCTCAGTTGGACTGCAAGCTGCATTTTAAGTTCAATGCCGAGCCTCCACTTCTTTCTCCAAGGTCAATAAACCAGTAAAAGGAATCTTTTTACATATAAACCTATCCACCGATAGGGTGCGAGTTTTGCAGATGTGGGCATATTGAGGCTAAAGAAGCGTGGCTTGATAGGGCTTTGCTAAATTGTCGGAACCCATTTTTAGGCTTCTTCTTGTACTGTTTAATTTCTTTCTGGGTAAGTTTGAAAAAAATCTTCAATTGTTTCACCAGGGGCGACTGGCTAATAGTTTGCAGTAAGACCCCAACAAGCTGTAAACAAGCATTGGCATAGCCAATAGGTCTCGCCTTTGGGACCTTATAAGTGTTTAGCTATGCAACAGTTGATGTTGTTGCACCAAGGATATTGTGCTGGATAACTAAACACTTATAAGGTCCCAAAGGCGAGACCTATGGCTATGCCAATGCTTGTTTATTTTTATTTTTAGCTATGATGCACATTAGCTACGCTGCTGTACAGTATGTCCACAAATCATTGCCAAAATCGGCAATGCCCCTGCTGTACAGCATGAACGAAAAGCACTGGCAAAGCCAATAGTCTCAAAAGGCAAGACCTATCGGCTTTGCCAATGCTTACTAGATCTCAGCACAACACCCCTGTGATTCTGAACAAATCAGTTAATCTCTCCATGTGTAAAAATGAAAATAAATATGACACTTGGCAAAGAATACGATCACACGAAGAAAGCAATTGCGCCCATGTCCATGTCTTAGTGAAAATACATTTGGAAGCAGATAAAAACTGTTGTCACAGTAAAATCAGAAAACTTCAATTGTCACAATAAACATCCATTTCAAAGGAGAAAAGGCTTCTTTGAAGTATGTGTGGCATAGTAGAACATAGCTACAAATAGCAAAAGGCTCACCATGGACGATAAGGAAGAAGAAAAAATTAAAGTAGTACAATCAGAGCATGATCAACGGAAAGACAGTACTTCCTCCTTGCTCCAGCCGAAAGAAGAGGAAGTGAAGCCAGAACACACTGGCCAATTAGAAGGCAGCAAATAAGAGTGACAATGAAGTGAACGAATGTTACGCAATGGGTGGGCTGCAAGCCCCTTGTATATAATCTTTCTTTCAAGCGAGAGCGCATGTGCAGTCGCAGGCAAGACCTAAAAACAACCAAGGTGCACCAAACTCCAATCATGGTCGAAACACCATGTGTCAGCCCGTGAGGCTGCATTGTGCAAGGGCTCCCATTCACTGCTCTTTACTCTCAGTTCTCCTGATTCAGGCCTCTAGTATCAGTTGTCAGTCTAAGGTCTGAGGTTGGACTGTGGGAGGGTGCCATATGCAGCCTTTCTACCCAGGTTTCATGCTACAGGCCCAAAGTAAATGCCACCTAGAGTATGTGACAAGCATGGCACCTCAAAAAGGCTACATCTGGGTAATACAAATAGCTCTCCGCTTCTCTCTTGAGAAGTATTACCAGCATGTAGTCTGAGCACCACATCATAGCCAGCCGGGTCTCACTGAGCGCAAGCCTTCATTGGCAGGGAGTCTGGTTAGCAGGAACCAAGTGTGCCAGACTGGTACAAGATACGGCAACACATCATTAATTGGACTTAGACACAGTGACGGCCGCCTCGGAACGGGGATGGTGGGCGTCAATTACAAAAAAAATTGATAATAAAAAAGTAACTTACCTTTTTCGTCGCTGCCGCACTGTCGCACGTCTCTCATCTGTCCTCTTCCTCATGATCTGCAAGAAGCACCGGAAGCACCCAGGCTTCCGGGCTCTCCCAGCCAATCACGACTAGTGGTGGGCAGTGAACTTCGCTCCGCCAGCGGAGTTTGCAGATTTTTTCCAACTCCGCCCTCCGCTGCGAGCGCGGAGTTCGGCAAAAAACTCCGACTCCGCCGGTTAGGGGAGTTTACCCCCACCACCCACCCCTACTTGTTACATAAGTGAATACTACTAAGTCACTGACAGAAGCCATTGCACCCAAGGGAGCAAAATCAGTCTAATAGTGTCAGCCAGGAGGGTCAGAGTCTGCGCTGTCAGTAAAAGCGCGGCCCGTACAGCCCAGGGTCACGAATACAGTCGAGCTACTCCAGGAGCTCTCCTCGGGCTTCTCCCCCCAGCCGCACTCGATGATGCCTTTGAATAGAGCTCCTTGGGCCACTGAAGGTGGGCCCAGTAAGGGGTGGCCACAGGTGATAGGCCACCATGGCATAGAGCACATACTGCCTCTCCCCGCCGGTGAAGGGCGCCACGTGGCTCACCATCTGCCACAAGGTGACAGCGAAGCAGTAAATGTCGGACTTGCAGGTGGGTGGCAGGCCGTGCACTAGCTCCGGGGCACAGTGCATGTAGGTTCCGCCAATCTGGCAAGCGGTGGTGGGATAAGCACGGACCTCGCAGTGCTGCAGGCGCGGTGCTGCAGGCGCAGCGAGCAGCCAAGGTCGCCGATCTTGCAGCATGAAACCTAGCCCATGTACAATTTTCCTCACCCTACACAGTTCTATGCACAGCCCCATTCTCCGCAACCCAACAACGGATCTAACCATTCCCTCGGAATGGCAACACAAACTCCCTTACTTTAAAAGTCTTTCTAACTGGACCTTTCTCCGCCTAGTGTGACTCCCTTTTCTTCTGCTTCAGCCATTGTCCCTACCATGTAATACTTCTGTGAGGACAGATGTAAATGAATTATAGTAATCTGGCCGAAAGTTGAACTACCCGGAAGCTCCGAACCAATCACATGTGGGATTGGCTGGGCGAGTTCATCGATTTGCAATTGTTTTTTTTAAACTTTATGAACATTTTGTAAATGACATTGGAACACCTAGAGTCAGCCTGCATACATACAAAATTCAGGTATCTGTCTGCGTGTCGAGCCTCCATAATAGCAGTCATGTAAACTAGTGACAGTTGTATAGTTTCCGCAGCCTAAAAACCAGTTACAGCATTTATCACAACCTTGTGTTAACATTACGGGATTTTGTATCATAATACAACTTACGATCGTACATTTTTCCCCGTACCTCTCTATTAACATCTCTCAAAGCCTCTATTGCGCGTTCAGGTCTTAATTATTTTGTAGGGACTTTTGGATTCCCCCCCTCGACGGAACCCCAACGTGTCTCCCTCTATTCTTGTGCATGTGCGTCCAAGTTCGTCTTCTCATTATCTTTGGTGAGCAGGTAAGCTTTGTACAGACCCCAGAAGTTTTTCGGACGGCTGCGCGGGGGCAGGATCTCATTGAAATTTTCCGTTTGCGTACTACAGTACACCATGTCTCTTGACCAGCTCTCAACAGTGGGTATCGGGCCGCGGGACCAGCAAATCGCCACCCTGCGCTTAGCTACTAGTAGCGTCATATCGACCAGACGTCTGATCGCTTTTGGCACTTGCTTGGAATACCCCAATAGGGCCAGCATGGGATCAGGTGCTAGCGTCGCATCGATAATATTCCCCAGGATTTTAAAAATCAGTGCCCAGAAGCCAGATATCCCAGGACATAGCCAGGCCAGGTGAAAGAAGTCCGCCCCTTGTGCCCCGCAGCGATCACAATCAGCCGAGTCCCGCAGCCCATACCTGTGCAACCTCTCAGGTGTGTAATAGACTGTTTAGAAATTTAAAATGGACCAGCCTATGTCTACCATTCAGTGAGATTCTTTTCGTGTTTTCGCAGCAGTACCTCCACGTTATGTCATCAATATCTGTTCCCAGGTCTGCCTGCCATGCCAGGCGGGCCTTAGTGTAGTGATTTGCCCTATACCCCTGAGTCGGTTTGTAGATGTTAGATACTGTCTTAACCGGGGAGCCGGTTTTGATTATGTAAGTGAGTGCAGCTACTTCTGGTGGCTCAGCGAGGTCACTGCCTAGTATTTCCAACATTGCATGTCGTGGTCTGTGAAATTGAAATCTGGTGAGTAACGAGGCGTTACCTTCCGTTGTCTCCACCTCATCCCACTTTTTCACTACGCCCTCTGAGAACATATCCCCTATTGTCAGGATGTTTAGTGCGCTTAATGCACGGGTTACCCCCCTGTCGTTGCACAATGGAAGCTAGGCACACCAGTCCAGAGGGGCCAGTGGGGAGTACAGGATAGCTCCGGCTTGTAATTTCAGGAGGTGCTGCCAGGCATGCACAATTGGATTAATTGAGTCCAGTATGCCCGTTCTCCGGTCAGGGGGGTTGAATAGGAGGGTTGGCAGTGGGGGAGGTGCGGCTACAGCTTTTTCTATTTGTATATGGGGGGTGTCAGGGGGTCCATGTATCCAGTAGTGGGCATGCGCGCTTTGCGCCGCCCTATAGTATAGGTCCAGGTCGCCTAAGCCTCCCAAGTGATATGGGAGCGTGAGAATGTCCCACTTCACCCACGTGTGTTTCCCAGCACAGGCTAGTTTAATTAGCAACGTTTTTAGCGAGCGGAAGTAAGATTTCGGCAGGACCATAGGGATATTGGCAAATAAGAACAGAAAACGGGGTAGGATCACCATTTTCATGATTGAGATCCTTCCTGCCAGCGACAATGGGAGCCGGACCCATCTGTCTACATCATCCTCCAGTCTGTTAATTGCAACTCCATAGTTTTCCCTCATCACCACCTCAGAGTCTGTGTGAATCTTAATTCCCAGATAGCGCACTGGGTCCGTCGTCCACTTCAGTGGATAGTCAGGAGTGAAGGGGGTGGTAGCCGGAGTAAGGGGGAATACGATCGATTTGGTCCAGTTAACTTTCAGTCCTGACATCGTTCCGAATTTAACTACTTCTCGTAAGATTGGTGACAGATTAAGCTCGGGTTCTCTAACATATAGCAACGTGTCGTCGGCATAAGTAGAGATAATCAGCTCATATCCCGGAAAGCGCATGCCCCTGTTACCATGGTACTCCCGTATTGCACAGGCCAGAGGCTCCGCCACGAGTGCATATAGAATCGGGGACAACGGGCATCCCTGTCTTGTGCCCCTGGTTATTCTAATCGGGTCTGTGACCATGTTGCCTATTTTTATTCTGGCAGTGGGGGAATTGTACAGGGTTCCCACCATTTGGAGAAAAATCTCACCCAGTCAGAGTCTTGTCAGGACCTGCTTCATAAACGTCCATTCGACAGAGTCGAACGCTTTTTCCATATCGAGGAACACCGCGACGGCCTGCACATCTTGCCTTGTGTGCTGAATCGCCCCGAAGACTGTACGGAGATTATACGTCCGGTTTCTGCTGGGGACAAATCCTGCCTGTCCTGGCGCAACTAGAGTCGGCACCAGCCGATGGTCTGGGCTGAGGCGGACGTGCGCCGCTCCGGTCCGCCCCTGTCCAGCCTAGGGTCCAAGGTACAGTTGAAGTCCCCTCCCCAGAGCTGCGTGACCCCCCCATAGCTCCGCAGTTTCTCCAAGAGCCCTGCGTAAAATCTCAGATTATCGAAGTTAGGGCCGTATATATTAACTAGTATAAAGTCCATTCTCTTTCCCCTGCATCTCGAAATAGCGAAGCGACCCTCCGGATCAGTGACTAGTGGTTCCAGTTTAAATTCGGACTTTGGGTTAACCCAGGTGATCACCCCCGTGCATGGGACGTGAACCCTGCCACGTGCGTGTTGCCCTGTATACCTTTAGTGCGGAGCATTGGACTAGACCAGGGCAGGTGCGATTCCTGCAGCAATGCTATATCTATACTATGCCTGGCTAGGTACGCCAGCACCTTCCTTAGTTTCCTGTAGTCATTGAGGCCACGGCCGTTCCAGGTTAGAATGTTTACGTTACCCTGCTGGGTCTGTGCCATGTGTGTTAGTCAGTCTGATCGCTCTCCTTGGTGCATATGTTTTGATGACTGTGTATACCCCTTTTATGCTAAACCAGCGTTGCCTGAGAGGCTCTGCAGTAATACCAGAACATTTCCAAACAGAATGTTGACTCTGTGCCCCTCCCCCTCCCACCCACGCCAAGCATTCCCCAACTTTGCTATGGCGAATTCTCCCCACGTAAACCCATTGTGACATGACACTATCACATTTGGTGCTTCTAACTGCTAACTTAACTCAGTTGAACTGTAGATGGTGGTACACACACGTGGGCAGATGTTGCCTTCGCCCTCTACAAACTAGACTGTGGTAGATTATAGACTACGCGGTACCCGCCATCTAGCTTATCATTTGCATCAGTTTACCTACATAACAGTATTAACTTGTCAAATCCTCCTAACCCAGTGGAGCAGATTATAGTTCTAGAGCCACTTAATAGCCCAGGGTCCTTTGCACTCATGTGCTACCTGTCCCACCACTGTGCAATTCTTTACCACATTTAGTGCTCAGCAGCAACTGACGGACAATTATTGTGCTACGCTTGTTCCAGCCACCCCTTTTTACACCAAACTTATTTCCCAGGATGGGCGCTCCAGCCATCAGTCCTGTTCGTCCAGGCTTCCACCTGCCGCTCCCTCCTGGATGGCCGACTCGTTGTTGCTCGGTTTGTCTCTCGACCACTCCTTCAAGGCTTTCTGTAGCACTTTAGGGTCCGTGAAGATTCGGGATTTCCCCCGTCTGTTCACTCGGAGTCGCGCCGGATACAGCATGACATAATCCAGATTTTGCTCTCTCAGTTGTTTCTTTAATGGCGCGAATTGTCTGCGTGGCTCTTGTAGACGGACCGTGAAGTCCGGGAATAGCGAAATTGCAGAACCCTCGTATTGTAGTGTTTGCTTCTCCCAAGCGGCCTTCAGTGCCGCATCTCTGTCTCGGTAGTTCAGCAATTTTGCGATGACCGGTATCGGTGGGGCACCGGGGGGCGGATCCGGTCCCAGCGAACGGTGAGCCCGCTCCACCACAAACATCGAGGGAAACGTTTCGCTTCCCAGTAGCGTCACTAGAAGCTTCTCCACAAACAGTTAAATATTACCGACACTGGTTGACTCCGGTAGCCACGTGATACGTATGTTGCTTCTGCGTGACCGGGCTTCAAGGTCCTCCTTCTTATCTAGCAGAGCCTGGAGCGCCCTCTATTTTTGTGTGGTGTCTGTTTCTGTCTGGGCCTCCTCCACTTCCGTTACTCTGCGCTCCGTCATGTCTATGCGCTCTGCTTTCTTGTCCAAGCGTTCCGTCATGCGGTCCATATGGTATGACAAAGAGTCTATTTTGCTATCAATGGTGGACAGGCTCTTTTGTATCACCGCTAGCGCCGTACGAATGTCAACCTCCCCTGATTCTGACATGTCCGTTTGTGGGTCAGTACTCTCCTCGGGGGTGGGCTCACGGTGCCTGGTTTTTCTTTGTTCAAATTGTAACTTAGTCTGAGTTTTGTCTACTTTCCCCATGTTTCTGCCGGTGGTTAGCGCCAGCTCTGCGCCGGAGAGGGCTCTGACTGGATAGTGATTACGCCGCTCTGAGAGTTTTGTGCGATTAGACCTCAAGCCGTGTTCCGTTTCAGTTATGCTTGGCTGTCAGCCCAGTTGTCACAGCTCCAATCTGATCAATCTATGGGGGGAAGTAGGAGATAGCTATCTCTTCCACCGCTTGTCTCCTAGTTCTGCTTCATCGCGCACACAAGTGGGCCTTATGGCTTCTGAGAATCCGCACCCCTCAAGCTCCAGTATAGGGTCTCCCTGGGGTGTTGGGATCCGGATAGCCGCTAGTATCTAGTCGCAATGTAGCCCAGTCGACAGCTGCTGTGGGTGAGTAGCTAGTCACGTTCAGCACTAAAGACCTAACTCACGTGCCAGATCCGGAAGCCAGATCTGTTACCTCCGCATCGTGTGCCAGCAGCTTATTATTTTCGCTTAGGTCTGTTTTAGTTCTCACCTGCTACGTCGTGCCAATCCCGAACACGTGGAGACTGCTATGGGCTCAGCGCAATTATTGCACACCGCTCCGTCGTCTTCCGCAGTGTCTGGCCGGGGTTGTAGGCCCAGGCGTCGGCGCAGGTCGCACTGTCGCACCGTGAGTCCAGGCGGACCAGCAGGTCGCTGCCCATTGTGGAAGGGCCTCGCAATTCCTCTGGCAACAGTGGTAAATGCGGGTGGGCGAACTACCGTTTCCTTGCACTCACCTGCATTAAGCTGAGTCCCCTTAGTCCGCAGGCTCCCGGTATCTCCGCGCAGCTTCCCTTTGATTTCCGCCCTACCTTACGCTAGTTGCCCATGAGTCCGATCAGGCTCATGTACAGAGGCCCCTGGGCCGGACAACACGGCCGCCCTCACAGTTCCGGCTCGTCTAGCAGCTGGGTCACCTATGCCAGGGTGCCATCAATCTCGGCCTTCGCGAGTGCTGCGTCACGCCCGTCGGCGTCCGACTTGCTGAAGCAGCCGGCACGGCCGATCGATCTATGCCTCCGGGCATCAAAGATTTATGGCGAGGGGGCTCCCCGGCTCACCGCGCTGCTCTTCGATGAATCAGGTAGGCAGCGAACGCCGCCAGTCTGCGGCGCACTGTGTCCTCCGCAGTCAGGTTTCGGGCCGATTCGTTCACCAGTTTCCTCCGGTGTCGCCTCCCTGCAGCCACATATAACGCAGCTCCGCCCCAGCCTTCAGTGCAGGAGAGCCGGCCACCGCTCCGATGCTCGAGAACGGAGGATTCTCGTCGTCTCCAGACCCCAAAAGCGGCTCATCCGGCAGGTCGCAAGTTCCGGTTCAATAAATATCGTAGGTTTGACAGCTAATGCTGTCCTGATGCAGGATTATTAGCGGACATAGTGGCGGTCAGCCGGAGCTCAGGGGCTAAGCAGCCATCTTGGGCTTAGGTAGGCTCCGCCCCCCTTCAATTTGCAATTGTTAGCGAGAGCACAGTTCGAATGTGCCGTTCTCTAGGATTGGTTCAATTTAGCAATTGTTCATTTACTACGAGGCTTCGTAGAGTGCACCGTTGGTTGCATCCACAGTGGGAAGTGGAGGCCTGGGCTTCATTGTATGTGTTTGTCTTAGAGGATGGGGGATTTGATGGCTGCGGTAGGTACCGCGAGGGTAGCATCAGCTTGGTGGCATGGGGGAAGCACATGCTAAGTTTGGATGAGGGAAGTTTCAGTGATGGGAGGCAGACTGGATCTCGTTTGCGGCATGTGGTGCATATCTATTTATGTTTACGGCTTTTAAATAGGGGGGAGCGGAACTCCGTGGAAATCCAGAGAGTTTTTATGCAACTCCGCGCAATTCCGGGTATTGCAACTTCGCAAACTCCGCCCACCCCTGATCACGACGCTGCAGGAGCAGCGTCGTCATTGGTCTGAGCGTCCTGTTTGGACACTCAGGCTGTGCCCTGGGGGGGCTGGGCATGTTGTCCACTGGGCTGTGCAACACAGCCCAATGGAGAACATGCCAACTGCGCATGACGGTTTGGCCGGCCTAGGGCCGGCTAAACTGCCATGTGCACTTAGAGGAGTGCAAACCACTCCACACTCTTCTTGGCGTCAGGGAGCTCGGCCCCCCCCCCCAACCTGGCTCCGAGCTTCGTAAAGAAAAATAAAATGATAATAATATTATGTTATTATCATTTTCTTTGTGCACTGCTGAATTTGCAGTGGTGCGACGTTTCTCCGCCTTAGCGGAGGAGCCGCCACTGCTTAGACATAGACTTTCAGTGAGTATTGAAATTTTTTAAACAATGCACGCAGGCAAGCGTTGTTTTTCCTTTACAAACTTAGATGATAAATGAAGTGTAGCGTGGAAAATCACTTGTAATACGGATGGAACACCGTGAACCTAATTTAAATGTTAGTGATGAATGATTTAGAAAAGCACATTGTCTCAGTCATTTCTATTTCAAGCAGTTTGCCAACCACAAACACATCGCAGATACCCCGCACCTGCTTTACTCCCTTGTACACCCGCCTTCCTGCCTGCAGCGGAGCTCTCAGCCAGCAGCAGATAACTTTTTTGATTTGAATATATATATAGCTCTTTTTCTTATTGCTTTGCTATTATTAGTCAATGTAGTGACATTTGGGAGGGGAGGGGATTCGAACTCGTAACCTGCTACTTCCACTTTACCAAAGTGATGAAAGTTCGGCTCACTGAGCTCTCTCTCCAGCATACAGAGAAATAACTTCACAGTTGAGGGACAAGAGCAGGAGGGCAGATCCCATGCATAAAAGCAATGGTGGTATGTTAAGTTATCACCAATACAACAGGAGCACAGGGGGAAGAAAGGTCAGACCGCCCCCCCACTCAAACAATTATAAACATTATATCTGACCTCCGTTGAACAGAACACCTGGTGTTCTTTTAGACCCACAGGAAGTTTTCACAATCACTTTCAACTTCCCCCGCAGGCACGGCCAATTAACCATTACCAGCTAGTCCTTACTGTTCAATTTAAAACAACGTCAATAACCACAAAACCTACACACAAAAGTGATATCGTACCATCAAGTGAATGTGTGCAACACAAAAAATGTGAGAAGAGGCCAGAGAGCACCTCACGTCCGCACACCCAAGGAGCTGCTGGATGGTACTCGCCAGTATGCTCACGTTCTCATCATCGGTTGCTCTTGTGGCCAAAGGGAAGAAAAAAAAAGAAAAATGTGTATAGAGACTTCCTACGAAGTGGAAAATCAAGAAAGAGATAAATCAAAAAATTGTGTGACAGCCAACACTGAGAATATAGGCTCTCTCAGTGCCCACTGGTCCCCAACCGTGTAGAGAAAAAGATTTTTCTCACTGTTTAAAATGGGGTATCGCTCACATGCAGAACATCCTTTTTTTAGAGCCGTGAGTGTCCTCAGGTTAAAAAAGAAGGCATGTATTAGTCCACTTTCATCCACGAAAGTCCAACATGTTTCGTTGCCGCACTTTTTTAGGCAACTTCATCAGGGCCGTTGGTGAAGCCAGTCTTCACCTCCATATTTTCACACCAATCTGTGGTTATTGACAAATTTAAAAAGAAGATCATGCCAATGACAAACAAATTCTGTTTTTATCCTGCTCTTCAAAGTACTACTCCAAAGACCCTCCATAAAAACATATTTACCGAGTGGTTGCTGTCGTCACTCGTACCTACAACCACTTTCAGTAAAAGGTCCTGCGCCAATTGGTCGCGTTACACCTTCAGGGCTGCATATGTCAGTCACCACCTATAACGACATGTATATTGAATACCTCTTGTACAGCAATGTCTACCCACATCATTTCATATGTAAGTGCCACATACTGTCTGTTCCTTGTTGCCTCATCTTGTGTTAAAAATCACAATGCCATTGCCGCGATCAGCCCATTCCTCACTCGTGTAGGCCCCCTTCATAAATCTCAATACAGGGACCCCTGATGTCAATTATTATTAGGTATATGGTATATGGCCAGTAATACACTCAGCACTCCCCACCCGATGTACTCAATAGTAAGACTGACACTGCACACAACGCTGGGGAGATGTCAATTATTAAGTGTATGGCCCGTCATATACATAGTACTCCTCTCCTAATGTACTCAATAGCTGACCCTGCTCGCAATACTCGGGAGACAATGGTCAAAGAAATGACTATACTCTCAGTAAAATCAGCGCTGTCCACCCAACGCGCTTACTCGTGAAACTGACACTGCCTGCACTCAGCACTCAATCAGCTGATTTATCTCTTTCTTGATTTTCCACTTCGTAGGAAGTCTCTATACACACTTTTCTTTTTTTTTTTCCCTTTGGCCACAAGAGCAACCGATGATGAGAACGTGAGCATACTGGAGAGTACCATCCAGCAGCTCCTTGGGTGTGCGGACGTGAGGCGCTCTCTGGCCTCTTCTCACATTTTTTGTGTTGCACACATTAACTTGATGGTACGATATCACTTTTGTGTGTAGGTTTTGTGGTTATTGACGTTGTTTTAAATTGAACAGTAAGGACCAACTGGTAATGGTTAATTGGCCGTGCCTGCGGGGGTAGTTGAAAGTGATTGTGAAAACTTCCTGTGGATCTAAAAGAACACCAGGTGTTCTGTTCAACGGAGGTCAGATTTAAGGTATGTTAAATTATGCCTTTGCTCTTCAATCAGTGTTTATCCACGGTACTTAAAACACCAGAACTAAAATACAAAGCTGAAATGTAAAAAAATAAAATAAATAAAAACAAAATAATAATTCTTGAGCAAAAAAATAAATCTAAACTTCCACACAGAAAACAAGAGTCTAACCCGCCCAGCTAGTGCCAAAGAATGAGAGTCATGTACGCTGTCTATGAGCATCCATTTTTAGGTTGAAGCCTACCAGACGGCGCTCCTGTCTGGTTGCGAAAAGACTTCTTGGGAACATTCTGAAAGCTACCTTGGGAGTGCATTCCGCCCACTGCTTATCATTGTGGTTTGTAACTCACATTTGTTAGCTTTCTATTTGCTGACTTTATTTGGTTTAGGCTGTCCAGCATGTCTATGTCCCTCCCGTAGAGGATAGCCTGTTTTCCACTTCTCTGACTCTCTCCTAGTATTCTTTCACGAGTGGCCTTTAAATTTTGTTCTGATCTTGTCACATTTGCTGTGCATTCAAATACAGAGGTCAAATGTCAGGCTCTGTCTTCCAAGGTAGCTTGGTGTTTACTTATCTTTCTCTGACTTCAAAGTGAGAAGATTTATGTGACAACATTGCTCGGTATTGGTGTGGGAAAGGAAAAGCTTTTTTAAAATAAACAACAAAATGTAAATGTCTGCAAATTAACTGTGCAGGTATTTCATAAGATATCAGAATCATGAAAGCACTTTTTTTTTGTAATTCTGAAGTGTGGTGGAAACAAATATTTTAATACCATTAAAGCAAATCAATACACTAGGTGATGCCGATTTCCACACATTCTAGTTTGTGTGCTGTATAGTTTTATTAGTAAAACTGAACGTTCAACTGTAATGGTCATTTCAATTGAAAATTTGTTGTCTGTAATTGCAGTTTGCTACCACAACATGCACACTCCACTTTACGCCACTCTCTGACACTCCACTCCAGGCCACTCTACGACATTCTACAACACTTTATTGCACTCTAAAACATTTCACCTATGACATTCCACTCTATGCCACACCACTCTAAACTACATAACTCCATGGCACTCCACTGTACTACACGATACTGCACTGTACAACACGCCACTCTATACCCCTCCACTCTACTCCACTCTATGCCACTCTACAACACACTATGCCACTTCATTCTAGACCACTCTATTCCACTGTATGCCACTCCACTCTACAAGTCTATGCCACTGAGACACTCCATGCCATGCCACTCTATGCCACTTCACGACACTTTACACCATTCTATGCCCCTCCACTCTGTGACCCTCCACTCTGCGACCCTCTATGCCACTCGACTCCACGCAATTCCCTTTGTCACCCCACACCACTTTACTCTAAGCCACTCCACGACAATTCACTATACTCTAAGATACTCCACACCACAACACTCTACACCACTCCACGGTTAGCCACTTTATGCCACTCCAATCTATGACACTCTGTGGCCCTCCACATCTACAAAGATCCACTCTACGACCCCCTACTCCACACTACGACACTCTACTCCACTCTATGCCTCTCTACAACACTGTACTCCACGCTGTGCATTTCCCTGTGTGCCGCTCCACTCTACTCTACCCCACTCCACTGTACGACACTCTATGATACAGCACTGAACAACACTCTACTCCACTTTACACCATTCCACTGTACGCCACTCTATGCCCCTCCACTCTTCAACACTTTACTCCACTCTTCACTACTCCACTCTACAACACCCCACTCTACTCTAAGCTACTGTACTCCACTCTGTCACTTCACGACACACTAGGCCACTCCACAACACTCTACGCCTCTCCACTCTATGCCAATATTCTCCACTTCACTCTACACCTCTCCACTCTACTACATTACACCTCAATTTTCGACACTCCACTCCATGCCACTCTCCTCTACACCGCTAACTTTTAGCCATGCTTCACAGCAGCCACGCTTGTGTACAACATGGCTAAAACACATTGGCAAAGCAAGAAGAACTTGCATAGGCGAGACCTATTGACTTTGCCAATGCTTGAATTTTAAAATTGCACCTTGATGACGGGGTTCTGACTGTTGAAGCTTCTCAATGCTCCACAGTCCTTAGTGCACACACCAAAGCATTTCATTCATGTTGTTGGACTTGGCCCTTTTTGCAGGGTCATCCCCGAACTTTTTGCCTTCCTCCTGGAATTTTTCTGACCTGGTGTTGGTGGTTTTAGGACTCTGGGCACTTTATCACTGCTGTTCAGTGTTAAGGTGCAGGTGCTCTCTTTGGTAAACTTGGTAAGATTGGTCTACACCTGTTTGGCGTATTTAATTTACCTATCAGTCCTTTGTAAAGTGGTATCTCATATACCCGGGGCCAGTAAATTAAATGCTACTGGTGGGCTTGCAGCGCTGCTTGCGCCACCCACCAAAGTAGCCTTTCAAACCTGTCTCAGGCCTCTGCCATTGTAGGGCCTGCGCGTGCAGTTTACTGCCGCTGTGACGTGGCACATAAAGTGGGTGCCACGTCTGTGACTCCCCTTTTACTACATATCAGTCACCCCTAAGGTAGGCCCTAGCTAGCCCTATGGGCAGGGTGCACTGTAGGTAAAAGGTAGGACATGTGCCTTAACTGTGTGGCATGTCCTGGTAGTGATGAACAGCAATTTTGGTTTCTCACTACTGTGAGGCTGCCCTCTCATAGGAATGCATTGGGGATTCCCTAATATGTGTTTCAGTGGTAATTCCTGATCTGAGAGGAGTAGCGCGATCAAGTTTGGTATGTTTGGAATAGTGGTATTAAATTCTGCGTAACGTAAGGGTGTTCGCAGATTTATTATCACTATTTTAGAAATGCCACTTTTAGAAGTGGGTATTTCTGTGTGCTATGTGTCTTTGTGCCTGCCTGTTGTGTATTGCATGTCTGGCTCTGGAGTGACAGAGACTGGGGAGGTGCAGTGGCTCCAGAGGGGCTGGGTGAGTCAGAGCTAGGCTAAATAGGCCGATTTGCATTTGGAGTAGTGTGAGGAGTAGCACCTGGACCTGAATAGGACTGTGCCTGCCTTACACAATGCTGGCTCCGCCCCCCTGTGGTGTGTCTGGGGCCAGGACCTATACTGACAAAGGAAAGGTAAGGAAATGTGTAAGTGCCCCCCAGAACTGGTTTGGACCGGGCACAGAGCCCTGTGCCAAGGGGAGAACAAAGACATGAGTGGTATGAGTACTGGGGCTGTGACTCCATTTTGGGCTGTTGGTGCTTACTTGGACTAGAAGGTGCACTCTGCCAGGAGGAACTGCCGTGGGACCCAGCTGCTGGCTCCCGGGGTCCCTATGTGCTGGCCTGCCTGTGCCCAGCTCTGCCTGGTGTGCCCTTGGACCCAGCGTGGGGTCCTTGCTGGATTCTTCCCTCTGCCTTGAGAGGGCTGAGCACCCTTGTCCGGAGGAGAGCGCTGCTCGGTCCTGGTGTTGTGGACCGGCTGGGTGCTGCTGAGGCCACCGGTAGTGTGGCGAGCGCTGTGCTCATCTCCCCTGCTGTTTGCGGGTTGTGGGAAGCAGCCTGTGGATCCCTGCATATATTTTACCGCGCTCGTGAGCGCTGGAAGAAGTGGTCGACAGAGACTCCGCTCCGTGAAACGGGAAGTATGGCGAGTAGAGCCTGACCTGGGGCGTGGCCGGCCGGAGGAAGCAGCGCCGGAACCGGAAGACAGGCGAGCTTGTGCCTGACTGTGGGCGGGACTCCCCATATGGAGGAGGAGAGCCCCGCGTGTCTGCCCCAACGAAGACGGAGCCTCGCAGGCTCGCCAGACCACGAGGAAGGACCAGAGCCTCGCGGGCTCCCTGCTGACGCGTCCCGCCTAATTCCTGAGAGGGAGAGAAGCCCCGGTGAGTGGGGCTTGAAAGGCACACTGTTGGTGCCTGTCTGCACGTCCAGCTATGCCGCCAGATTGCGGGTAGCTGCAACGACAGGGAAGAAGCCCAGGTGAGTGGGACTTGCAAGGCACACTGTTGGTGCCAGTTTTCAGAGCTGCGCCGCCAGATTGCGGGCAGCTGCAACCTTGGGGGCATTTGGGGTCTACCGAGAGACACGGATGAGTTGCACCCTCGCCCCCATGTTTGTACAGGCCTGTTGGGGCCAGTACTCTGCTGCATCGGCAGTCCGGTGGCCAGTTTAAAGGCCTCATGCTAGTAGAGCCCTGACTTTTGGGCAGAGGGCAGTGCGGGGAAGCCCAAGACAGGCCCAAAGGTTAAGACCAGTAGGCCTGATGGTCGCCCGCTATGTTTAGGTGGGGCCTGAGGTCATATGGTGTAAGGATCACCTATGGTGCAGTGTATGCCTAAGAGGTGCATAAGGTGTTATGAAATGATGCATTACTGATGATCTTTCCTGCCTAATGTGTTTATGCTAAGTACCTCTTGCCAGTAGTTACTGGTTGTTTTTATCTTCACTACCTGTGAGTTCTAATGGTTATGACAGTGGCCCGATTGGCCTTGTAATGTATAAAATCCCCTGTAAAGTGATACCTAAGTGCCAGGTGGCACAGTGTACATATGTTATTACGTTCTAATGTGTTTTGGATAATACAAAGGCTATTTTTATATAACCTTGTGTGGAGTGTCTTTTGTGGTGTGCCTAGTGTGTCGCTGCTGTGTGAGTGTGCTGCGCAAACGCTTTACACATTGCCTCTGGGATAAGCCGGACTGCTCTGCCAAGCTACCAAGGGGGTGAGCAGGAGTTATCTTTGGTGTGTAACTCCCTTGCCCTGACTAGAGTGGTGGTTTCTGCCTGGCTTAGGCGCATCCCCTAGCCAACCAGAAATCCCATTTCTAACGCATGTGCTCTTAAATCTCTAGATAAACGGTTTACATTTTTAGCCAAAAAGAGTTTGTTTAAAAGAGCCCATTAAAAGATCAGAGAGGTTTTAGCAAATAAATGTGTTTGTTTTCTCACTCAATTGAAACTTTCCTTCCACCACATACAACAGTCTCATTTCTAGGTTTCACCTGTGCTGCTTGTTGCAAGACGTACTGTTAAGATACAGGGGTCTTAGAGCCCGCCCATTGCTAACCTCTGGTTGGCTTTATTGTCAATCTCATTTTCTTGCTTCAAATTAATTAGCTTGTGTGAGCTTTCCTTCCTCTTCTTGTGTTTGTCCCTCCTGGGAGCATGGACACATTACTTGTGTCCTTCCACTGCTTGCATTCCAAGCACTACTTTTTTTCATTTTGTTTAAGCAGTCTACGAGAGTGCATGTTTTTTTACATCTATTTCCCTTGTGTATTTCTCTCCCCTCCTTCGTTGTGCACCATTTTCTTCTCTCTCTCTCTCTCCCGTTTGCTTTTCCCCCACCAGCGCCCTAAATGTTGCAGCCGTGCCCACTATCACTTTGTGTTACTTTCACCTTTCCCTTGTTGCTTCGACCCACCCGTCCCTCCCCAGCCACCCTTTTTTTATTTATTCAAAATCACGTTTTTCCAAGTTGTTTTCTTTTTAGTTACAGCTCCAACTCGGATGGGTAATTGAAAAGAAAAAATGGGGTTGTTTCGGTAGTTGCACACGTCAAAAGCTTTTTTCTTTTTTATTCCAGTGTGCGGTGCAGCTTAGCTAAAAACCATTAGCAAAGACAATAGGTCCAAAAGATGAGACCTACTGGCTTTGCCAATGCTTATTATTATTTGTAAACTTTAAAAAGGAGCTATTTTTAAAATTGGTGCGTTTCGCATCCCTAATTCTTTCATCTTCCAAAGGACCTGATGACAACAATGACAAAATTTAGCAATGCCATCTCCCTGCAGCCACAGAATGCAAACTTAGACTGAAATGACAACCAAACTTGCAGTGGTTTGTTGAAAGTTGTCTTCTAGGCTCAAGTTACTTATCATTGGCATTTGATGCCATTTAAACAAACAGCTCATGCTGCCTGGTCGGCCCCCATGTCTGGGGGTGCTGCAGCCCCCCCTAGTTCCAGCGCCATTGATTACAATGTCTCTAGGTTTCATATTTGCTTCAGTGCTCTTACCTGTCTGTGTCCAGGGCCACTAGCGGTTTCTCGTCGGGGCTTTGATCTAGAGAAGAGTAGCCTTTGTTTGGGACGACCAGCCTGGAACAAAAGAAATAAGATGTTAATAAAATCTCTGTATTTAAAAGCCAATGCCTTACTGTGTCGGGCTAATAGCATCAAGAAGGTATTCCCAATCTAACACACCTAAAAAGCGACAAAACCGAACTGTTGTAAGAAAGGGAAGCCCCTTCGAGCATGCAGTGCTCTTCTACCAATGCTGCTCTAGTAATCCACGGAGCCCTCAAACTCTTCAGTATTCACACACTTTGTTCTTAAGTCACTGAATCTTGGAACCAAAAACACACGCTCAATCACTAAAGACGGCATTTTTATGTCTGGTGTTAAAATTCTATACATCATATACTTACTTAAAGGGGCTCCTCATCCACTGATCTGTTGTGTTACTCACATTTTGCTTCTGCTCACGACAGCACATGGCATGGGGGAATGGGTCAGCCGTCTTCAGCAAGTGGCTAACTGCACTTTAAGCAAATGCATTTTGCTCTTTCTCAAGAAGCACATCCGCACACAAGGTAGTTCCCTTCACTGCCAGTGCTTTTGTGTTTGCTTTATTTCTTTAGAGCTGTCTTTGTGTTTAGAGCCGGACGTGATAGCAGGATGAGCTCAGCTCAGGGCATAGTCTAGCGTTATCAGCTCTCGTCTCCTGCTAATGCGTTTGTTTACTCAGTATACTAGATTGTGCCCATTTGAAGCTGTTCTTTATAAAGTAATCATTTTTAGTACGCACACAACGAAGTGCATATATTATCGCACTCCTGTATGTAATGCTGGTATGCATCTTAACTGAGAACTAGTTATACTTGGGAACTAATTAAGTCTGTATGTCCTGCTTGTGTGGGTTTTTAGTTTGCTTTCAGCGCTTGTGTCATGCTTATGTCTGCTTATAAAGACGTTTAACTATTACATTACCATTTCAAAATGTGGCGTTTATCCCTGTTTCTACCTTTCCATCTGCCCAACCCTATATCTCTGTCTACCTACCAATCTGTCTGTAAACCTACCTATCTACCTGTCTGTCCCTCTCTACTTAACTATCTATGTGACACTATCTCTTTGCAAATCAGTCTATCTACCTTTGCAAATATATCTACCTTTACAAATATATCTATCTATGCAAATATGTATATTTCTTTGCAAGTATATCTATGTATCTTTGCATCTCTATTTATCAATCTACCTACGAAACTCTCTCTAGCTACGCAACCTTTTCCATGTATGCTCTCCTCTCTATCTACCTATCTATGCAACCACATCTATCTATCCAACCCTATTGGTCCGTTACCTAGCAGTCTGTCTATCCGTCTACCTGTCTATCTGTAAATCTACCTATCTTTGCAACACTATCTATCTTCTTTGCAAATATATCTACCTTTGCAAATATATCTACCTTTGTATATCTATCTGTCTATCTGTCTGTCTGTCTAGCTCTCTCTAACTATCCATCCATCCATTCATTTAGCGTTGCACCTCTATTTATCAATCTACCTTGGCAACTCTCTATTTATCTATCTATCTATCTAACACAATCTGTCTATCTTTGGAAACCTCTACATCTATCTTTTCAACACTCCATTTATATTAAAGATTAAAAACCATTTTAAAAACACATTAGCAAAGGTAAGAGGCTGCCAGCCAACACCAGACAGATTGGCTTTTTTTTCTACACAACATAGTTAGTTATAGGTATTTCCTGCCAGCATTTCTCCATTAGTCTGCTGCTGTGTCACTCACATTTTTGTTCCACCCACTCGAGCATGCATCACGGTGCAATGAGCCAGCCCACTTCAGCCACTGGGTGACTTCACTGTGAGATACAGCATGCTGCCCTTTCACAAGGAGCACATCCCCACACAAAATAGTTCCCTTCCATGTCATGGACAACTATGGTAATGTGTGCTATTTTAAGACCAAAAAAAATTGTTTGCCTTAGCCATTTTTTTTTTTTTTAAATCAATGAGGTCCAGACAGCTTCCTCAGCAATAAGGTTTTGCAAAAACCATCACAAAATAAAACAAGAATTGCCAAAAGTCTGGCGGCCAACATAAGACCTATTGGCTTTGCCAATGCTTGTATCCCTTGGGTGCTCCTCTTGTGCCCTCTGTCTTATTCCAGCAGTTAGCATGTCTGTAGTGTGCAGGCGATTATTAGATTTTTTGCAGCATGGGCCATTGGCCACTGAAAAGCCAGCTGAATAGGAAATGCTTCCCAGCCTATCACCTACAGCCATCAAACGACCACAACATTTCGACGCTTCGCCCACTACATATACAGTTTATTTTAAAGTTACAGGGAAACTAATGGAATACATTGCAACAAATATGGGGAAGCACACAAAAGAGACTGGCCTCTGTGCATGTCAAATGCGATATCTTTCTGTCCAGCCGTTTTTGCATTTCCCAAGAACGGTTACCAGGTTCATCTCCTACATACCCGTCTAAAAGGGCACCAGCCTTCTACCTCTTAAGCCACGGGCTCAATCGGTGCAAAACTTTAAAGCATAAAAGAAGGATTCGATTTTTTATCTTGATTTGGCAAATGAAGCAAAAGTTATTGTCAAATCAACATGTGATTTTCCTCTGCAATAATCATAACTACAGAGGCGCTGCTGCATCTCTGAAATATTTAAATACATATATCATTATCAACTATAATTAGATAAGAGTGTAAACGGGCAAATCTATTTGGAGGACAGTTATGACAAATCTGTAAATACTTCCTTAAATGGTACTGTCCAGGGCTGTGATCCTTGATAGAGACTGCAGCGAAGATTGGTAGACTCTAACCCCCTCTTAACATGCTTCTGTTCTATCCTGTTACAGAGTAAATCCCGCTAACTATGTTTAAATGACTCCAGGCCAACTTGGCATTTCTCATTAAGTCCCATCTGCGCCTCGAGCCCGCTCAGAGCGAGGCTCAGTACAAAGCCTTGACTTGACCCGACTCGGACTCGCAGACTTGTACCCTGCGAGCTGAGCTCCTCCGGCCGGTCCGATAATCCGATAATTATCGGGGGAGCTGGCGGACGCCGGGCGCCTTGGACAGCGGGAGCGGTCACCGGAATACTTCGGCAATCAGCGGGAGCACACCGGGGGGCTGAGAACCCCCGCGCTGCCGAGATAACACCGCTGCTCACTGCCGCTACGGGGCTCGCCTTGGGAAGCAAAATGGTGGCCCCGTGACTCGTCTACTAAAAGCAGCGGCGTAATCGGAGCTGGCTGGCGTTGAGAGCCTTAAATGATTGAAGCGGGCACCGGAACATCGCGGCAGTCAGCGGGAGCGCTCTTGAAGGCTGGAAGCCCCCGCGCTGCCGGGAGAACTTTAATGCACCCTGCCGATGCGGACCTTGCCTCGGGAAAACAAAATGGCGGCCCCGCGATCCGTATTTTAAAACAAGCGGAGCGAACGGAACGCTGCTCATCCCCGCTGCCCCCCCCCCCTTGTTGCATGGTTGAAAATCAGGACCTACCGGTACTCTATCGCACCCAAGGAGGAACAAGCAACGAGCCAACACTAATTGCCTGACTGCGACTGCCTGACCTTGTAATGGATGGCGAGGGCTCTCGCACGGGAATCGCCTGGTCAAGTAGAAGACGCCGGTGATTAGGGAAACAGCTTTGGATATCAACTCATGACGGTCTGCGCTGGAGGTTCACCATTGCCGCCCGCTCCCAATGCACAGACCACGGAATAGAAGAGAGGAAGGGTCAGCAGAAATCAACCCGGATGCCTGACCTTAAGATGGCGGCCCCGTGCAGCTTCTCCCTCCGACTTCCAAACACAGAAATGTGAGTTATATGCTGTACCTCAAAGACTCTCTAATACGTGCCCCTGGAGTGCCCAGTGAGTTCCTCAAAGGCCACGCGCCCCTAACTTGCAGACCAGGGAAACGCTGAGACGAAGGCCAGAGATCTGGAAGGAGTGGATCTGTCTGAGGAGTGGTTCTGTCTGAGCAGGATCATCTGGGGTTGTTGCACCCACGCTGGCATACGCCTCCCTCTGCCTGACCCGATCATGGCGGCCTGATCCCATCACAGACTGTTACTCTCCAGTCCACGAGTCGACGTGCTGCAGCCCCTCTGCCTCCGCCTGTCCTGACCCCTTCACAGTCTGTTACCCTCATGACCACGAGTCGACGTGCTGCAGCCCCTCTGCCTCCGTAGGTTGCGGTGCTGTGCCCGCAGAGGCAAGTGAGGCCCCAAAGTCACGGTGAGTACCAGGCCTTACCACTTCACAGCTGCCCAGCAAGTAGTGGGCAGCTGCACCGGTTAGGCTAATGTTGAGTTGGGGGTCATACCTTGGCAGTTAGGAGTGAGATGCCCTCCTTCAGCCCTGACCTTCACAGCTGCGCAGCACTTAGTGCCAGCTGCAACGTTTAGACCTGGGTGGGGGGACATACCTTGGCAGCTAGGAGTGAGATGCCCTCCTTTAGCCCTGACCTTCACAGCTGCGCAGTACCCAGTGCCAGCTGCAACGTTTAGACCTGGGTTGGGGGACATACCTTGGCAGCCAGGAGTGAGATGCCCTCCTTTAGCCCTGACCTTCACAGCTGCGCAGCACTTAGTGCCAGCTGCAACGTTTAGACCTGGGTTGGGGGACATACCTTGGCAGTCAGGAGTGAGATGCCCTCCTTTAGCCCTGACCTTCACAGCTGCGCAGAACTTAGTGCCAGCTGCAACGTTTAGACCTGGGTTGGGGGAAATACCTTGGCAGTTAGGAGTGAGATGCCCTCCCTTAGCCCTGACCTTCACAGCTGCGCAGCACTTAGTGCCAGCTGCAACGTTTAGTCCTGCGCAGATTGCGCACCCTTGACTTTCGCTGCTGAGGCAGCGCGCCCGGAACTTTTGGGTCATAGGGCATTTGAGCCCCTCTTTGAGATGGCCAGTTGGCCCGGGGGACTGTTAGGATTGCAGGGCGCCAGGCCCGATTGCCGGCCTAATATACCCACGCGTTGCTGGCTGGTATTGTCAACCACCGTAGTGTGTACTGCGACTCTGAGTGGTGCTTGTTGGTCCAAGGAGCCATCTGGTTCCTAATAGTCCTGCTGCGGTGAAACTATCCTGTCTATCCCTTCGTTTTGCAAGTAACAAGCACGGGATCACGGTCACTTGGGTTTAATGACTCTCACATTTTGCTGACATTTTTCTAACTGGTGTCCCTGACTGGGTGTGGTGTTTCCTATTGGGCTGTCCTGGCTCGATCGGTGGCCCATGGGATGAGTAATTCACATAATTGGCGCCCACTTTGCTCTCCTCTAATTGTGCTCTTGGTCGAGGTATGGTGTCCATTTGGGCCTCCTCCCTGGGGAGCCGAAGAATGTCCTTCCCCATCACTGCGATCCTATAGGCGACTCCCATTTCCATGCGGGTTTCCACACTGGGAGGTCCCAATCCCGGGTGGTAGGGTTTGCCCCGGTATGATCCCACACCCTCTCCACTGCTGGAGGCAAGCCAGCCTTCTATCCCACCGGTATGATGTTTTATTAGGGAGTTAGACCAGAGTCCCTGGCCCTGCATGTCTAGTAGCCTCCTGACCGCTATCTCATTGGATTATCCGCACTCGTCCTCCGGCTTACTTGCCCTCCTCTTCATATTATTCTTTTTTGCTCTATCGCTACCCTAGTGACCCTCTTCTCCCTATCATGGCTTCCATTCGAATTAAGTCGGGAGTTAACTGCTTCAAAGTCATCTATCCCCCCAATCTGTCCAAAGCAGCAGCAAAACGGTTCAAGCACAACACCATTGAACACTTCCCTGATTCCCTCTTTGTTGATCAATTCCATAATGGGCACCTAGGGAAGCTAAAAAATGACTTAATTTTTTTCACCCATGACATCCCTTCCTGGTCCACCAGCTTCTTCAATTTCTTCAACGTCTCCTCCTCCTCACCTATCCCGCATGGACAGCGGCTAAAAATTTCCCCCTCCTCGAGCTTTAAGGGCTCGCTCACCATAACACTCTACAATAATGGCACCGTCATGATTCAAGCGACAGACTCCTGTCTCTCCCTCTTTGACCATCTCTTCCACTCCCTTCGTCCAACCCACACAACTATGATTTCCCCCAACTCCTCTTTGAACTCCTCTCCTTTCTCCCTTTCTCCCCCCCAGACCTCCCGATACTCCAGCAGGCTGCTATCCCGGGAGGCACAGGCCTACCCTTGGTTCCCCCCAGCCACTGCTCCCTCATCTCCCTCTCTTCCCCCTTCCCAAAATGCCCCTCCCCCTATCTTGTCTTTCCGGCCTCTGGCCTCCACCCCCCCTCCCCACCCTGCACCTGCTCGATTCTCCAACATTTTCGCCGCCCCCCTAATCCCACTAAATCTTCCCTCCGCCCCCCCTCTTAACTCACCTCTCGTACAACCTGGTCTTCCGATCAACTGTCCTTACCTTCCCCCTTCCCTCCCCCTCTCGCCTCATCCCTTTCCGCTCTTCCCCGTCCCCTGTACCCTAAATTCTTCTCTTCCACCTCCCATCTATCCTCAACCCCACCTTCCTCTTCCCTTGCTTCCCAACCTTGTCTCTCTCCCTGACAATTCCTTCCTCGTCTCTCCCTCTGACCTTGCAGTCCCTTTCTCCTCTTTCAGTTTCCCTCTAGTCAATTCCCCCCACTCCAACTGTTACCTGTCCCCCTACATTCGCCTTGCATAGCCTACAGTACCTATCTTGCACCATCCTCTCCTTTCTCCCCATTCCTCTGGCCCTCCTCGGACACCCCGCCCTCCCCCCTTTACAGCCCCCTTTTCTTTCGGCTCCACGCACATTCGGGCCTCATCTGTCCCCCCGCCCACCCCGCCCGGGTCAGTCTCGTCTCCCCTCTTCTCCCCTTACCTCCGGCCTTCTTTTGTCCCCCCTACTCCTCAACTTCCTCCTCTGACGTATGCCCTCTTCTCTTCCCCTCTGTTCAACTCCAGTAAAAATATTTCTCTTCCCACCACTGTTTCACCATCCACTCCCTCTGTCCACCATCGTTCCTCACCTCCTTCCCTTGCTCCCCAACTCCCCACCCATCACCCCACCCCTCCCCTCCCTCACCCTCTGCACTCCCTCCCTTATCCCATTCCACCACCCCGCCCCGTCCTCCCTCACCCTCTGCACTCCCTCTCATATCCTGCTCCTCCAGCCCGCCCTGTCCTCCCTTACCTTCTGCACCACCGCCCTCAACTCGTTCCCCCACCCCTCCCTGTCCTCCCTCACCCTCTGCACTCCCTCCTCTATCCATCGAGCCACCAATCACTCCGTGCTCAGCTCTCCTCTCTCTGGAAAATAAACTTGATTCTCTCATCTATTCCATCTCCCAGCTTGTAGCGTCCATCTCACGTTTAAGCGCCAAGTTGTCCCCTGTCCCTAACACCCTCCCGAGGAGCTCCTTGCTCCCGCGCCCCAATAAAACCAACCACAGTCTGCCCTCTGCAGACATCACCAATTTACGGGCCAGCCTCAAGACCACCAACGTCACTCCCCTCCGCCTTCCTCTCCTAAGAATTTTACGCAGTTTCCTATTCAGATCATCTCTTCTGTCAGACCTCACCAACCTCCCTCTTGCCGGGCTCCCTCATTCAAGAATCTTATCCCTATCTCCCTGAACAACCCTAACACCCCCATCACCAAAACATCTGCGTCAGAACTGCACTGCTTGCTCCACAACTGCAGATCTGCAATCAAACACAAAGTGGAAGTCTCTGACACTATCACACACCAAAATCTTGACATGTTCTTCCTCACTGAGACCTGGTTTAATGACTCCTCTCATACTTTATTTGATCTGTTGGTACCCACTGACTATTCTATCCTCAGAAATGACAGGGCAGACAAAATTGGAGGAGGTGTCGCTATCATCTTCAGAAACTCCCTTCAAATTAAAGCGTTTCCAACCACCCTCTTCCGTACATTCGAATGCCTTTCCCTAGAACTTCAAATACATCACGGCTCACCTTTTAGATTCCATGCCATCTACCACCCGCCTGGTTACTGCTCTTCCTTTGTGGAGGAACTGACTGACTTCATCAGTGACCAATTCTCTCAAAGTGACAGACAGATTTTCCTGGGTGACTTTAATCTCCACTGGGGCTCCTTGGACGACTCGGCTGCCAACAAGCTTGCCTCCTTTCTCTCAGCCAATGATCTCCTCCAACATTGCTCGGAAACCACACATTCTAAGGGCTCTATTCTGGACCTTGTCATATCCAAAGAAGACCTGCTGACCACTGCTCCCCCGATCCATGTAGACTGGTCTGACCACCTCCTCATTCCCTTCCGTTTTCACCTATCGCACGTTATAACTCTCGGCCAACCTAAAAGAGCTACTACCTGGTTCCGTAACGCTAAGAACATTGATCTTGACACTTTTTGTGATTCCGCTATGCGGGCACTTCCTAGACTAGACCCTAGTGTGGATGTCAACGTTCTCACTTCTCAGTGCCTCTCAGTACTAGCAGTCGAAATCGACATTGTTGCTCCTCTCCAAAGGAAAAGGAAAAGACCCACCCCCTCAGCACCTTGGTTCAATAAAGCGCTCTACGATGAAAGGAAAAACCTTAGACTCCTGGAGAAGCATTGGAGAAAATCTCCTTCCACCTCCAATCTCTCTCTTTTACGCTCAGCAAGATCCAAATATCACAACCACATCTTCCTTGAAAAAGCATCACATTTCAGATCCCTCCTTGACTCAGCCAAAAACAGACCCAAAAAGCTTTTCGACCTCTTCAAAAACCCAACCTGTTCTCCCCCAACCATTAAGCCTGAGGATTCCTCAAAGAAAGCAGCAGATTTCGCTATATTCTTCGATGAAAAGGTCAAAGCACTGGTGGATCAGGTCGCCCCCCCATGGAGGAGCGGAAATCCTTAGTCACCTGGCAGAACTTTGACATCATCTCGGAAGATGACCTCCTCAAATGCATCCGCGAAACTAAACCCTCCAACCATTCCTCCGACCCCATCCCTAGCGACATCTCCATCGATTTCTACACCTATACTCTCTCTTACTGGACCAGGCTAGTCAATCTCTTCCTCAGTCAAGGCTCCCTCCCGGTTGCCCTCAAATCAGGTCAGGTCACCCCTCTTCTAAAAAACCCGCCGCCGACGCGAACGACCTCAACAACTTCCGCCCTATCACCAACCTCCCTTTTCTTTCGAAAATCACCGAAAAATGTGTTGCAAAACAACTTTCCTCACATATTATGGACAATAACCTCCTCGACGTCTTCCAGTCGGGCTTCATCCAAAATTGCAGCACTGAAACAGCCCTGCTGCAAGTGATTGACGATGCGCTGCATATACTTGACTCTGGGGAATCATGTCTTCTGATTCTTCTAGACCTCTCTGCAGCCTTTGACACGGTTAATCATAGCACCCTCCTCAACACTCTTCAACAGAGAATGGGACTGGATGGCACAGTGCTCAAATGGTTTGCCTCTTTCCTCTCGGACAGATCCCAAAGGATCAAGATAGGGAACAGTCTTTCATCTCCTGTGGCCGTAGGTCAAGGCGTCCCTCAAGGTTCTATCCTGGCACCCACCTTGTTTAATCTCTACCTGGAACCTTTAGGGAACCTCCTAAGCAAATCTGGGATCCTTTACCATCTGTATGCGGACGACACGCAAATGTACCTTAAGGTGTCCTCCGCACACGATCTCTCCTTACTCAATTCTACCCTCACCTCTATTCACAACTGGATGTCAGCCCACCAACTCATTCTGAATCCCGCCAAAACTGAATTCCTCCTCCTCTCTACCTCTCTCTCACCTCCTCCTGTTCAATCTTGGATGGATCAGCTGAACCTACTCAACAACAAACCCATAATTGTCGACAGCGCTAAATCCCTAGGTGTCATTCTTGACAAAAGACTCAACCTAATCTCCCACATCAACTCTATTGCTAAGAACGCACGGTACCAGCTGCGCCTTCTATGGGGGATCCGTCGGTTCTTCCCGGAGAATGACTTAAAAACCTTGGTACAATCTCTGGTTCTCTCAAGACTGGATTATTGCAATTCTCTTCTGACTGGCCTACCCAAATCCCACCTCTCCCCTCTCAAATCCATCCTCCATTCAGCAGCTCGCTTCATTTCAGGGTCTAAACGAAGCGACCACATCACTCCTATCCTGTCCTCTCTTCAATGGCTTCCGATCGAGGCAAGATCTATTTACAAAACTGCATGTATCACACACAAAGCCTTACACACGTCCTCCCCTCGTTACCTGGCGAATAAATTGAAATTGTCCGGTGGCTCTCGCCCTTCTCGCAATGCGGAAAAGCTTCTGCTTGAGCCCCCCCGTCTTCAAAAGGGAAAGATCGATGGCTCAATCCTTCTCGGGCAATGCAGTGAGAATCTGGAACTCGCTTCCCCCACTGCTTCGTGCCACCTCCTCTACCCGGATCTTCAAAGCTGACCTCAAGTCTCTTCTCTTCCAAAGACACTTCCAGAACTAATACTTTCGTTCTCAGACCCCTCTAGGAAGTTCGCTCGTCAGTGTAAAGTTGTACTTGTGTCTGTTCATTCCTTATTTTGTGTGTTGTGTTGGCTTTTATGTGCGTGTTCCCCTCATTATAAGTCCCCTGTGAAGTCACGCCCTCTCTACTACCTCAAGGAAGCTTTTCCACTATAGGAAATTCTGTATTCCAAGCCTATAGAAGTGCCTTCCCAGTGTGTTTTGAGTTACTGCCACTTATTACAGTATTATGCCTTTAGTTGTATTTTGTACCTCATGTATCATGTATTTTGTACCCCATGTACCCCCTGCTGTATTCACGCCCTCTCTACTACCTCAAGGAAGTTCATCCACTATAGGAAATTCTGTACTCCAAGCCTATAGAAGTGCCTTCCCAGTGTGTTATGAGTGACTGCCACTTATTGCAGTATTATACCTCTATTTATATTTTGTACCCCATGTCTCATGCACACCTGTCACTTTGTCCTCTTGGAACTTATTTCTCTTTTTGTATTTGGTTTGTTTGTTTTTTGCACAATTGTCACTTTTCCTCATGCAATGTAACGCTTGCCTTTGTATTATGCTCATTTGTATCCTCCTCCTTATGTAATGTTGCTGTTTCTGTTGTGAAGCGCTCTGACACCCTCGGGTAAAGTCCGCGCTATATAAAAACGCATAAATAAATAAATAAATAAAGCCAGGACATTAATTAATGATACGCGAGAGCCAGGCCTGCTGAAATGTCAGACATGATGGCTGCCGCAAGGCGCGCCGTGATTGGGGGACCTTTCCTTAATCCCGCCCCCTGGAGAGAAGAGCGCCGGATCATTTATTCTACGCACAGGTGTCCAATTCCGCATTATCGTCTGGGCTCAGCAAGTACTACATGGAGGCTCGAAGCTTCCAACGAGATACACAGGTACAACAATTAATACAATTATTAACGCTACTCGTGCAAAAACGAGGTTTTTTTTTTTTGGGGGGGTGATAGTAGTGCAAGTTTCCCCCATCCACAGGAGCATACAGAGTAGCTCCATTTTTCTACAGGGTGCAAACTACAACAAGCATTTCTTCCAGGATTGAGTACCCTTGTGGTGCTGCCCCTCCCACCATTCACACGAAGCCCTCGGCCTCATGCTAATTATTAGAGACTTTTATTAGAAGCCAAACTAGAACAGAACCTGTGCATGGATATTGTAGCAAGTATTATAAATATAGCGGCAGTACAGAACATGGACAGCGTAACTATCATGACAAGAGATAACCTGGTGCTCCCAGAACTCTCTCCTAAGTCTCTGCTAATTATTCGAGTCCACATGTTGATGATGAAGAGATTCTTATGGGACAGCTGTGCAAAATGACGGCAGGATTAACTGCAGAAAGTGTTATAAATGTGCTGTTTGGCATAGTAGTTTCTAAGGCGATAATTATTATGGTATTAACATCGTAAACACACTTATTACAGCAATATCCATGAATACCATTTCTTTATTTCCTATGTTTGCAGTGTCGACGCAGATGTTTTACAGCACCGTAATCGGCACTACAATTGGCATATTCTAAGTTTACCTTTTTTTGTAATTAACATGTAAACTTTTACAACTGTGTAAGGAAAATGCTACTTACCCAGTATGCATCTGTTCTTGGCATATAAAGCTGTAGCGTCATATGCTGTGCATAGATCGCCATCTAGTGTTGGGTCCGGATGTTTGCACTTTGTTTTTGTTCGAAGAAGTCTTTCCAGTCACGAGGTAGGTGACTCCTCCTTTCGGTGATAGTGCGCATGGGCATCGACTCCATCCTTAGATTGTTTTGCCGTAAAGGGTGATGATGGAGTTAGTAAGAGTAGTAAATAGAGATGTCCATGTATATTGTATCTAAGTAAGATGTTACTGCAACAGGTAAAGGTACCCGGGGTGGCGGGTGGGCGCATATGACACTACAGCTTTATATGCCAAGAACAGCTGCATACTGGGTAAGTAGCATTTTCCGTTCGAGGCATATGCGCTGTAGATCATATGCTGTGCATAGACTACATAGCAGTTATCTCCCAAAGTGGTGGCTAACCTGTAGCTGTTGCAGTGGTCTGAAATAGTGTACGTAAAACTGCTTGGCCCACATTAGCTTGCTGTCTTGCTAACACATCTACACAATAGTGTTTTGTGAATGTGTGTGGTGTAGACCATGTTGCAGCTTTGCAGATGTCATCTATGGGTATATTTCCTAAGAATGCCATAGAAGCCCCCAGTTTGCGTGTAGAGTGCTCTCTAGGGGGAATTGTTAATGTGCGTTTAGCTTTAATGTAGCATATTTGAATGCACTTAACTATCCACCGCGCAATACCTGATTTTGATATTGGATTGCCTTTATGTGGTGGAGCAAAAGCAACAAAACGTTGGTTGGTTTTTCTGAAAGGTTTTGTTCTTTCTATGTAGTATAGTAATGCTCTTTTGACATCTAAGGTGTGAAGAGCACGTTCTGCCACTGACTCTGGTTGAGGGAAGAACACAGGCAGCTCAACAGATTGGTTGATATGAAAGGCAGAAATGACTTTAGGTAAAAATTTGGGGTTAGTCCTAAGAACCACTTTGTTTTGGTGTATTTGTAAACATGGCTCTTCTATGGTTAGTGCCTGAAGCTCACCCACTCTTCTCAGAGATGTGATGGCTATGAGGAAGGCTACCTTCCAAGTGAGAAATTTTAGTTCACATTTGTGCAATGGCTCAAAAGGTGGACCCATGAGTCTTGTAAGAACTATGTTGAGATTCCACACGAGCAGGTGGAAGTCTGGGGGGAATGACTCTTTTAAGTCCTTCCATAAATGCTTTAATAGCAGGCACTCTAAAAAGAGACAAATGCTGTCTGTTTTGTAGATATGCAGCTATTACAGCAAGATGTAAGCGTATGGATGTGTACGCTAAATTGGAATGTTGTAGATGTAATAGATAGCAAATGATGTTTTGGATTGAAGCATCTAGCGGATTGATTTGATTGTTGTTACAGTAAATGACAAACCGCTTCCACTTTGCTGCATAGCATGCTCTTGTGGTAGGGCGCCTAGCCTCTTTGATAATATTCATGCAGTCTGGCGGAAGATTAAGATAAGCAACCTCTAGGATTTCAGGTGCCAGATCGCAAGGTTTAGATGACTGGGATCTGGATGTCTTACCTCTCCATGGTTCTGAGTGAGAAGACTGGGAGTAAGGTGTAGTTTTTGGTGAGGAACTACTGATAGCTCCAACAGGGGTGTGAACCAGTGTTGACGGGCCCAAGTGGGAGCAACTAGGATTAGTGTCAGGGACTGCTGTCTGAGCTTCCGAACCACTAATGGAATGAGTGGGAGAGGCAGAAAAGCGTAAGCAAATATCCCTGACCAATTCATCTATAGTGCTTTGCCTTTGGACAATGGGTGTGGATACCTGGATGCGAAGTTTGGACATTTTGCGTTTCGGTGGGTGGCGAACAGATCTATCTCTGGGAAGCCCCACATTTGGAAGAATGGGAGGAGAACTTAAGGGTGGAGTTCCAAATCGTGGATCTGCTGTCGTTGACGACTGAGCAGATCTGAAATCTGGTTGTTTACTCCTGGAAGGTGTTCTGCAAGGAGATATATTTTTTGAGGTATGGCCCATCTCCAGATGCTCTGGGCTAGCTGTGAGAGCTGGAGAGTGTGTCCCCCCTGTTTTTGTATGTAGTACATTGCTGTCATGTTGTCTGTGCGAATCAGGACAGCTTTGCCTACTAGATGAAGTTGAAAGGCTTTCAATGCTAGAAAAATTGCTAGCAGTTCTAGATGGTTTATGTGGAGTTGTTTTTGTTGCAGAGTCCACATGCCCAGAATGGTATGCTTTTGAAGATGAGCTCCCCAACCAGTGAGTGATGCGTCTGCTGTTAGCACTATCTGTGGAACTGGGTCGACGAATGGCCGCCCCTTGGAAAGGTTTTTTGTGTTCCACCACTGCAGAGAGCGATGGGTGCGGCCATCCACCAACACTAGATCTGATAACTGACCCTGGGCCTGGTTCCACAGACGTGCCAAGCATTCCTGTAGGGGGCGCATTTGGAGTCTTGCGTAAGGAACAATTAAAATGCAAGATGCCATCATTCCTAGCAATTGCATAAAAACTCGAGCTGGTAATGAGTGTTGAGGCTGAAGCTGCGACATTAGAGTCTGCATGTTGCGGATCCTGACTGGGTTGGGACACGCTAGAGCTTTCTGAAAGTCTATTGTGGCTCCTAGATACATTTGTGTGTTGGATGGTTGGAGATCAGACTTGGTGAGGTTTACAGTGAACCCAAGGTTGTGAAGCAGTTGGACTGTTTTTTGAGTGTGGCGTAGGCAGCTCTGTTGCGAGCTGGCTTTTATTAGCCAGTCGTCTAGGTAGGGGAAGACGTGAATGTGCGGTCTTCTTAGATGAGCCGCGACTACTGCCAGACACTTGGTGAAGACCCTGGGTGCTGTAGTTACTCCGAATGGGAGGACTTTGAATTGATAGTGTTGTCCGTCCACCACAAACCTGAGGTATTTCCGGTGAGCAGGGTGAATGGGAATATGGAAATAGGCGTCCTTTAAGTCCAGAGTGGACAGAAAGTCGCCTTGCTGAAGGAGTGGGAGCACCTGTTGGAGTGTGACCATGTGAAAGTGGTCCGGCTGAATGTACAGATTTAGTTCTCTGAGGTCTAGTATAGGGCTGAGAGAGCCGTCCTTTTTGGGAATTAAAAAGTACAGGGAGTATACCCCGGTCCCCTGGTATTGTAATGGGACTGGCTCTATAGCGTGTTTTTCCAAGAGAGAGAGAACCTCTTGTTTTAGGAGGGTGAGATGCTCTGGTGACATTGCATGTGATCTTGGATGAATATTTGGGGGAGTGTCTGTAAACTCCAGGCAGTAACTATATTGGATAATTTGTTGTACCCACTTGTCTGAGGTGATTGAATTCCAGACAGGTAGGAATTGGGAGAGACGTCTCCCCGACATGGGTGAAATGATCGGGGGATAGCGGAAGGAAGTCACTGTTTGTTTGCGGGGGAAGTGCGTGTGGAGTTACCTCTGCTTCTTCCCTTACCATTGTTTCCTCTGAAACCTCCTTTGAAATAACCTCTTGAAGAGGGGTATTGGTTGTTGGCCTTTTAAGAGGAGGAGGGATTTTCGGTGGACAAAGTCTTTGAACCACCCCAGTAAAAGGAGCGGCGAAAGGAACCCCTGGTGGTAGGTAACTGCAAAGCCCCCATGGACTTTGCGACCTCAGTGTCCTTTTTCATCTTTTCCAGCGAGGTATCAACAGCTGGGCCAAAGAGATGCTCCTTGTCGAATGGTTGGTTAAGGATGGAGGTTTGCACCTCCGGCTTGAAGCCTGATATTCTCAGCCAAGCATGCCTGCGTAAGAGTACACTGGTGTTGACTGCACAAGCTGCTGTGTCTGCTGCGTCTAGGGCACACCTAATGGATGTATTGGTGAGAAGTTTACCTTCCTGAATAAGGTTATTAGCCTTAGATTTGTATTCATCAGGTAAATGTTATATGAGTTTCTCAAGCTCATCGTAATGAGCCCTATCATAACGAGCCAACAGAGCTTGGCAATGCGCCAGTGATTTGCTGCCTGTGAAGCCACTCTTTTGCCTGAGGCATCAATAAGCTTAGACTCCTTATCAGGAGGAGGAGCCTCACCTGTGGATTGTGAGTTAGCTCTCTTGCGAGCGTTGGAGACTACATGAGAGTCTAAGGGCAGCTGGCCTCTAATATGTAAACAGGGTCGGTAGGAGCGGGTTTATATTTTGTGTCCACCCTAGGTGTAATTATCCTTGCCCTTACAGGGTCTTTAAATACTTCATCCGTGTATTTCAACATGCCTTTGAGCATTGGTAAGGTATGAGTAGCTCTTTGGGAAGAAGTAAGTGTTTCAAAGAGGAAATCCTCTTCTAAAGGCTCCTTTTGGAGCTCCACCCCATGATATTGAGCAGCCCTGTTAAGGAGCTCAATGTACCCAATGTTGTTGTCAGGTGGGGAGGATCTGGAGGGATACAAATAAGGGTCACTGTCTGTGATTGGGTCTGTATGATAATCCTCCCAAGGGTCAGTGTCCTGTGGCCTAGCCTGATCCTCATCCTCATCCCCATCATCCTGTGGGTCAGGTGAAAGTGGTGGTGGTGGTGGTGAATTTGATGGTGTGATGAGCAAGTTGGGATCAGTGGGAGAAGGAGGTGGAATATAAGGGGGAGAAGGGTTAGTACCCACACGTTTTGAGAGGAATGTGGTAGTCCTCTGATAGGTCAATCTTCCGTTTTTTGGAAGGCACATAAAGAGAAAGACACTCCCTCTAAAGAGCCTCTGCCTGATGCCCGCCTTCGGATCGAAGCAGAAAAACTGGTGATTAACCCTGAAACAGGACATATGTCCTGTTTCAGGGTTAATCACCAGTTTTTTCTGCTTCGGATCCGAAGGCGGGGCATCAGGCAGAGGCTCTTTAGAGGGAGTGTCTTTCTCTTTATGTGCCGGTTTCGGCGTCGAGGGTTTCGGCTCTGAGCCTTTGGGCGTCGAAGGTTTCGACTCCGAGCCTTTCGGTGTCGAAGGTGGAATCTTCATTAACGGTGGTATTGTGACCAACACATGCTTGGACGTGGTTCGGCGCCGAAGGTGTTGGTTCAGCGCCAGAGTGGGGCCGGCTCGAGCCCGAGCCGGAAGGCTTCTCTTTCTGTTTCGGAGCCGGGCCCGAGGGCGGGGCGTCGGAAACGTTTTGTCGGTGCCGACCTTGGCCCGAGGGCAGAGGAGGGACCGGAGCCTTTGTTTTATGTTGAGGAGGCACAGGGGTATCTTTACTCACGGTACGCTGACCCGGAGTAACCTGCTCCTCTTCTTCCATGTCGGAGTCGGCCTCGGACACGGAGATCTGTTCTTCTTCTTCGGCTCCTTGAGCTTGATGTTCAGTGTCGGAATCTTCGACGAAGATGTCTGGTGCGGAGCCACTCTGGTGTTGCATCTCGTGGCGTCGAGCCCGACGGTCACGCAGTGTCTTTTTCGATCGAAACGATCGACACGCGTCGCAGTCGTTTTCGTTGTGTTCTGGGGACAAGCAGAGGTTGCACACTTCGTGCAAGTCAGTGCGTGGAAACTTAGCACGACACCCGGGACAGAACTTGAAGGGAGTCCGTTCCATCGGCTGCTAGCGCGGTTGGCGCGGGTAGGCCCGACGGCCTGCCACAAGTTTCCCGATCAAAGGTTTTCCGAGGTGAGAAGATGCGCGTAGGATGGGGAACCGCGATCGATAACAATACCGTCGAGGGTAGTGGATTGCGCGAAGGGTTCCGAAAACGGTACCGAACCGGAGCGCAACAATACACATCCGAACCTGATGGCGGAAAAAAACAATCTAAGGATGGAGTCGATGCCCATGCACACTATCACCGAAAGGAGGAGTCACCTACCTCGTGACTTGAAAGACTTCTTCGAACAAAAACAAAGTGCAAACATCCGGACCCAACACTAGATGGCGATCTATGCACAGCATATGATCTACAGCTCATATGCTTCAAACACTCTTTTACATTTCTTCATCCCAAGTAAAGAGTGTGGAGTAGACGCAGAGCTGCACTGTTTATGATGGTGGTGGTACTGCCCTATGTGCGAAGCCCTGAAAGCACCTTGCCTCCGCACAACCCCACTGCCACTCTGCAGACCCCAATGCCAACGTGCTTCCCACTGGCTGGAGTAACAGGCAGAGCCGAAAAGGTTCTGTTCACAACACTTTCACTATGAAAAAGATAAAAAGTGGCACCATCAGCACTTTACCTACATCCGGGTGCTGCTAAATATGCGTCAGTGCGGAGCACCGACAAACACCAACTCAAAGGCAGAACTGCACTGAACGTACAGGTGCTGCCAGAGCCGACTGTGAATGGGAACATTTACCTATGAACTGCTTCAATGCTGTCACGGATGAGATGAAGGGCTAGCACTCGTCTAGCAGGACCATATGATCTCTTGTGGACTAGCATCTCCGCGGTCCTGTGTAACCCCTTAGCCTGGCTCAGCGTCGTGTGGAAGATCCTGACAGGCGCGCAGAGCAGCCCTGCAATAACAGCACATCCAGTAGCGGCTTGTCATCAGGGGTGTGGAGGCATAGTCCCACCAGAAGCCTGAGATGAGTAAGAGGAACTAGAACCACAGCTCTTATAACTGCACAATGCGGCTCAGACGTTCAAGAAGTCAACCTGAGTCACAGCCTAGGTGATCACTGACTGGTTGCACCATCACAGGGGCACGGGTTTCAATTATTTATGTGTGCGCTTGTGAGGGAGGGGGGGCTAGTGCACGTTTATAAAGCAGCGGGTGGAACCATGGCCCCAAGCTCTCCAACAGAGAGAATTATTCAGCCCCTCCCTCATCAATTATGCGGCATTATGAGGCTAGACAAGCACTGTGTTCATATATACAGTATAACTGAGAGCATAGGCCCTTACTGGACACCACATAGTGATTGGCGAAGTATTGTTAAGACAAACTCACTTTGCCACTGGATTGAAGCTAGCCCGGCTGATGAAGGGTGTCACCCCGAAACCGGTCCCAGGATGCTTGTTTCCAGTCCAGGGAAGACCTGGCTTGGCAGTTCGGGCTGGACTGTTCCCATGAGGAACAGGGTCAAGACTGATTTGCATATGGCTGAGTCTGAACTGGGGTGGTGAAGTGAGCTAAAGAACGATGATGGATTCAACCCAGATCTGTGACTGGGAGCGAGTGTCTGAAAAGTTTCAGCGCTCAGTCCACCATCTCCTTGTGTTTGCGAAGTAGTGTTAATACACTGGTGTGTGGGGTCAAGACCTTCAGTAAAAGGAGATTTATATTGCATTGCTATTGTTGCTAGTTGGTCCGCAGGCCCTGCAGTTCCTCTGTGTCTAAGCTCCTTACTGGGGGATGGTGGTAATTGACAATAAAGGAACTTAATTAGAGAGGAGAACTGACCAAGCAACCAGATAAATTACATACTTTCCTGGCAAGGATGATGGCACAAAGAGAGGATGAGACAATTGGAGTATGTTTGGTGTGCAAGTGCCTCTGAATAAGCATGTGTGAACAAGTCAGTGTTTGTGTATGTTCCTGGAGGCCACCCCCCTGGCATCTCACAGGCGTCACCTCTTGGGGCCTGTTCGCTGTCACCACTAGCATCTGGTGCCACTGCAATCCTTCTCAGCCGGCGGTATGGTGGCTCTAGTATAAGATATAGGATACATTTCCCCCTGTCGTACATTATAAGGATATTACAAATTACTGAGGAGTTCAATGACTATATATAGACACAAGGCAAAAGGCCAAGTTCCGTAAACAAGGTTATGGAACTTGTGGAGGTGACTTGCAATATCTTATGTACAACAGAGAGTACATTATTCCTTATAGTACATGGTCACACCATTACCTTTTCCACAAACCACTAAAATCCTTGGATCGTAGCTCTTCCAATCAATCAATCAGGGTTGGTGAATCGCAACTACTCACCCATGAGGGTCTCAAGGCTTTCCTCCCGTTCTGGTTTTGTAGATGCGTGGAATGGTGGCCAGAGAGAGGTCAGCTGATCTGAGGTGTCTTTTGGGTGCGTGGAAGGAGAGGCGTCGTTTATGTATGTTGGTCCGGTGCTGTGGAGGGCCTTGTATGTGTGAGTGAGGAGTTTGAAGGTTATTCTTATTTCGATAGGGAGCCAGTGGAGATCACGGAGGTGTTGGGTGATGTGGCTACGACGGGGGATGTCTAGGATCAGTCTGACTGTGGCGTTCTGGACGGTCTGGAGTTTGCGAAGTAGTTTCTTGTTGAATCCAGCGTAGAGAGCGTTGCCGTAGTCCAGTCTGCTACTGATGAGAGCGTGCGTGAGTTTTTCTGGATTCGGATGGGATCCATCTGAATGTTTTTCGGAGTATGCAGAGGGTGTTGAAGCAAGCCGAGGATACGGTGTTGATCTGGTGGTTCATTGTGAGCGAGGAGTCTAGTATGATGCCGAGGTTTCGTGCGTGGTCTGTCGGGGTGGGGAGGTTACCGAGGGCAGGGGGCTGCCAAGAGCTCCGGAGTGGATGCTCTTCATGGTCTTTAAGGTAGCGTCTGTCATGAGTGGGGTTCAAGTGAGCAGGGTCTGTTGGGTGGCATAGCTGGGGGGAGCTGGAGTGTTGTGGAGGTCTTGGTTATCGAAGTTGTCGTAGACCATCTTAATCTTGAGGTGAAAAAAGGTGCTGAGTCTGTTGCAGAGGTCTTGAGAGTGTGAGACGTCTGTTTCGCTGCAGGGTTTGGCAAATTCATTAATGATGGAGAAGAGTTCTTTGGTGTTATGAGCGTTTCTGAGGATTCTGTCTTGGAGGGATTTCTTCTTTGTGGATTTGATGAGTTAGTGGTGTGCTGTGGTGGCTGCTCTGTAGGCTGTGCATGTTTGAGGGTTTGTTGTTCCTCCATGTCTTTTCGAGTCGTCGGCAGGAGCTTTGGATTCGTGAAGTGCAGGGGTGAACTAGCTTGCGTTATTGATGTGTCGTCCTGTGGCTTTCTTGAGGGGGCAGAGTGTGTCGGCACAGTTCGTGATCCAGCGGTGGAGGTTGCATGCTGCGTTGTTAGCGTCTGGTGGGGTGCTGATGAGGGCGTAAGTGAGTTGATCTTCGGTGACTTTGTTCCAGCTTGTACGGGGAGGTGGTGGGCGTGCTTGTGACAGAATCTTGAAACACAACAGGAGTCTAAAGAAACATGGCAAGTGATGATCTTCTCTGGCTACAAGAGACACAAACTGAAATGCATCCAACCAAAGGTCTGGGTGCATTTCACAGAAGGTCTTCTTGCAGAAAGCTTCGAGGAGTCATGAAAGGAGCCCTTTGGATCGTATTTGGCCTCATGGAATTCCTAGATGTTACCATCAGTATTTTAATCAGTATATGCGGTGCTCCTCTGCTGATTAGCTGGTCAGGCATATAGGAATGGGATTATATGACACTTGGACAGAGTTTGCAGGAGCTTAGAAAGCGTTCAGTCTATCCTCTCTGGAAATCTTGCTACACTCCACCTCCTCCACACCAATAACCTTACCCAGTCAGAGTGAATGTTTCTTTGCCGGAGAGGATTTGTTGGGAATGAGACTAGGCCACTTCAGTAAAGGCAGGAGTGGGTCTTGGTGGGGATAAACAAATGGGATATGGACTGGGCATCAGATTTGCAGCTGTTTTGGGATATGATGCTAAAAGGTGACAGAAAATAGCATATATGAAATGAATAGTTGTACCCTCTCCCAGCAATCTCCCATGACAACCCGCACCTGATCGGATTCTACTGCTCCATGCCAGGGCCTCTGGTGAGCAGATAGTATCATCCATTCTTCTGTGGACGTCGTGCCTGCCAGCAACCTCTACATGTCCCAGGGGGAGGCTGGGACTAACGCAGCTCCTCAGATTGGAGTTCTGATTTTTTTGCACCCTCCTTCGCTACACTGCCCCGGGTGGTGAGGTTGCCCCAACAACTACAGCTCCACTTTGGATGGCAGCCTTCCCAGCCATCCAAGCACCAGAAGACAGTGCTAGCAGTGTGAGGCTGGTGGCAGGCCATTAATGACTACCTTTTTCAGCTCCCACTTCGCCCACCTGTGAGTCTCACCCCCAACGGCCCCTACGGAACGACATTTCATGGGGCATTGGACTACAGTTCCTATAATCCTCACCCAGGAGGTGGGGGAGCTGCAAACAGTGCTGGTTATACATTCAAGCTTCGCCTGCAGCAATGCGGGACATTTCCTGGGGCCTTGGACTACAGTCTCCATAATCCTCCCTCTGACAGGAGTCAGGGGCAGCAAACAACGCTGGGCTGGCGCATATATTCCAGCTTCACCGTCCGCACGTGGGACGTGCCCGGTCCGGTTTTCATCCGCCATCACCCAAAAGAAGCCAGGCAGGTCTATTTTTGTTGGCTCCAATGTTCACTGTGGCTCTCCTTCCACTGCTGAGGTACTGTTTATTATTACCCCATCCCTCTTTGTGTGCCGTGCTCACCTCTGACTATTAGATATCACT
Source organism: Calotriton arnoldi (assembly GCA_963921515.1). Lineage (NCBI taxonomy): Eukaryota > Metazoa > Chordata > Amphibia > Caudata > Salamandridae > Calotriton > Calotriton arnoldi. The sequence continues at coordinate 1,289,952 of CAWUFW010003863.1, read as the reverse complement.
GTAAGGATGGGGAAGTGTAAGACTGCATTTAATCCACCTAAACCGCAAATGGGTTCTTCCCTTGATGGGTTTCTTCAGCGGGCTGTAGAGATAAGTAACTAAGAAATAGAGCTTGTAGAACTACGTTTATCTCCTACTTGCGATTCTCCTTTTGAATATACTTGTTCAGTAGCGTGGGCACCTGCGTCTGTGGGTTCCGCTACTATCTCTGCTTCGGAGTCCATCCCTCAGCCTTTTCCTCCTGCGCTTTTGGCGTCACCGCTCAATTTGTCTTGCTTCTCAGCAAAGGGTCCACCATCAGAAAGGCAACAGCCAACTGCAAAACCAAAGAGCAATCGTCTACCTTCCTGGGCCTCTATGCAGGACTCAGTTGGATGTAGTAATTTAGACCTTGCTGATACAGATGGGGTTTTATGTGAAAAAATAACAGTTATTTTGGAGGCCAAATTGGAACCTATTTATGGTTTGGGGCCATTGAGGTGGAACTCGTAAAACTGAATCCTATGCGCTGCTTCTGTCTTAGCCCCCTTCCCAACCTGTTAATCCTTGCTTAGGAGGAGCAGACCTCCTGAACCGCAACGCCAATGTAGCAGACAATCTCAGTATGAGGTTAAATTGGCCAGTAGATAAGGGGGTTCTGAGGTCTAATTATTCCAGCACACTTACCCCTTTGGAAGCGGAGAGAGTTGGTCAGGGGGAAGGAAGGGGAGTGGAAAGGGAGGATGGGGCGGATGGGAGCTTTGCACCTCAGAGGCCGTACTCCCCTAGAATAAACCGTCCGCCTGCGGCCTGTCCCCAGGTAATAGTATTGTCAAACATTCCGTGACTCACACCAAATAGTTTTGAATCCTTTGTCCTGCTAAAAAACAAGGTTCTTCACTGGCTACACATTAATAGAAATTTTTGTTGTTCTGCTGTATCTGATATTTTGATGGTTAACAGGGTGAGCTGGGTGGGCCCCTTGAAAAAGAGCTTAGCAGAAGCTTGTATGGTAGTTAACTTCAGACATCCAGCCATGGTTCAGAAATTGTTGTTTAGGTGCCCACCATCTTAGGAAACGCACGCATCTATTATCCTGCTCCCTTTGGGCAATTTCTATTGCCACTCGCAGCCAGTGTCTAAGAATCTAGACCGGCTACCCCAGGGCACCAGCTACATGTAGCATCCTTGCTAATCGCTTTCTGGCACCCAATACCCTATCAGAAATTGAATGACTTGCTTTTGAACGAATAGCAAGGGCTTCCTTTGACCAAATAGCAAGGGCTTTCCTTGCTATTCGGTCCACACCCTATTGCTCCGCTCCACACTTTATTGCTGCAATCCGGGGACTGGCTCCCCAGCGTTGGCCACTAGTAAAACTAATACTAATACTAAAACTAATAGTGTGAAAGGTGAGCTAACGCCGCGTGGTGAAAGCTACCTCATATCTTGGTATTGGGCTGCAACTGATACTTACATGTTTTAAACTGGTTTTTAAACGGTGCTTTGTTCGCTTTTAACTTGTTTTTTAATGGTGCTCTGTTCAAACTACTTACTTGCTCTGACTTGTTCTTGGTCGCTGTCCCCGTTCCGTCACGGCTTGCTTGTGCAGGTTGAACGGAGGGACGCGACTCCTCCCCCTCACTCTCTCACTTCCTGCCGGCTAAATTGGGTATATTATGCAGACGGGGACTCGGCCGCGCAGCGGACGCGCGTAGCGGGCGCACCGCCGGCGCGCCAAAGGCAAGCCCGTCTGCGCCCGTCCGGGGCCTGGGGCCAGTCCCTATGCCCGTTTTTTAAACTACCCGGCAACGGAATTAAAAGAGTTGCAGGGGCATTATGAAATCACGGATAGGACCCGTCTTAGCCTGATTGAGTTGGGCATCTTTAAGCCGAGACTTGTATTTACTGAAATTGAGTCCTTCCCAGCTCCTCTTACTCCCATGACACCACCTATCCCTGAAACTCTCCAGTGCAAGGAAGTTAATGGTCTCTCAGTTTATTACCTGAACACTCGGTCCATGGTGAAACATCGACTCGAAATTTTTCAACTTCTACAGGCGGAAAGACCTGACTTACTCCTCCTCACAGAAACATGGCTCACTGAAGATTCTGCCCCTGATATCTTAGCGGCAGTACCAGACAACTACTACATCTTGCAAACTAACCGGCCCTCAGGGAAAGTGGAAGGGGAGTTGCCGCAATTATCAACAAGGACTACCAGTTCAAGCCATTAAAGGTTACTGGCCTTCCCTCTGTTCATGGTTTAGTCTTCAGACTTGAATCCCCTCAATTGTCCCTTACCTGTGCCCTCTTGTACAGACCTCCATATCATATGCCCACCTTTTCACAGTCATTGGGCGAAATGATCTCTCATCTAGCTATCAATCATGCCAGACTCATTATTGGTGATTTTAACTATTGGCCTAATGACGAACAGGAGAGCACCAGTTCAATTGAACTGGCAGATCTCCTTTCTGGAATGAACTGTATTCAACATGTGCGTGAAGCAACTCACATAAAAGGACACACGCTGGACCAAGTCTGGACAGCTAACCTGAAGATTTCGACCCCTCAGGTCTCCCCTTGTACTTGGTCGGATCATCACTCTATTGCATTCACCATCTTCGAGGTCTGCCCCACCAAAGCCCAACTACCTAAGAACAGGTTGTCTAGAAGCTGGAGAAGTGCTAACATTGATCACCTTTGCTCACTTCTAACCACCTCAGCCCCGCTTCTGCTGGAGCCGTTTCAAACTCAGGCAGAGAGTATTAAAACTTGGCTCGAATCTGCCTGTGATTGTGTTGCTCCTATGAAAACCATTAAAACTGTGAGATCTCATGATGCGCAGCGATGGTTCTCTGATGACCTCAAAACTAAGAAGCTGGCGCTGCGTCAAGCTGAACGCAAGTGGAGATACCAGTATTGTGAAGAAGATAAGATAATATACTCTACTTTACTGAAAGAATACAAGAAGTCTATTACTCAAACTAAGGCAGACTACTTTTCGAATAAGATTCTTAACTCAGCAAATAAATCTAAAGAAATCTTTTCTATAGTAAATGAGCTGTCTACATTAGATAGAGTCACGCCTAAATGAGCCCCTTCACAGTCCTTGTGTGATTCCCTTAACCTATTTTTTATGGAGAAAATTGTGGCAATCAAGACCAGTATCCCTATTCCCATTTCTCCCATAGTTGCCTCCGATACCTACAAGAGCCCATTTCAACTGGCTCAGATTCCCCTCATCTCCCATGAGATCTTCCTGGGTCTACTTAAAAGGTCGGATCAGGCTCTCCGACTGATTGTTGCCCCCTCATGTACTTCAGGAAGTCTTCGCCAGATGTCCAGACCCTCCACTTTTGCTCCTCAATAACTCACTCAAGCTTGGCAGAGTCCCCAACCTCTTTAAAAGCGCGGAAATTATCCCCATTTTAAAGAAACCGGGTGCGGATCCTTCCATTCTTAGCAACTACCGCCCCATCTCACTGCTACCCTACCTTGGAAAGGTCTTAGAAGCTCATGTGTCAAACCAACTTAGTCTCTTTGTTGAAAAGTCTCATGTTCTGGACCCTCACCAGGCTGGGTTCCGACCCGCCCATTCTACCGAGTCAGTCATTTTGACAGTCCTAGACGAACTCAGAGGGGGGGCAGATAGAGGCCTCACCCAGGCCTTGGTACTCCTGGACCTGTCTGCAGCATTTGACACGGTCGACCATAACATTCTGATCGATCGTGTCAACAAGGCCGGGATCCAGGGCCTGGCTCTGAAGTGGCTCTCTTCCTTCCTCAGAGACTGGTTCCAAGCGGTGCGTCTTGGCAATTTTTCCTCTACCAAGATAGAACTGACTTGTGGGGTTCCCCAGGGCTCCTCTCTTTCTCCGCTCCTTTTTAATTTGTACCTACTTCCTTTAATCTCTTCCTTGCGAGAAAGGAAAGTGGGAACATATAATTATGCGGATGACCTTCAATTGGTCTTTGACATCAATCTCTCATCATCCTCTGTGTCTCATTTTCAAGACACGATGATGTTTATAAGTGAATGGATGAATAACAATCAATTGAAGCTTAACCCCGACAAAACTGAGCTTATCCTTACTGGAGGGTCTGCCAACCCATGGAAATCCAACTTTTGGCCGTCTACCCTGGGTAGTCCCCCTCTACCGGCCAGCTCAGTCAAAAGTCTGGGTATAGTGATAAGCAACGATCTGACCATGAAAGCTCAGATCGGCGCCGTCGTCTCCGCTGGTTTCTTCCAACTACGGAGAATAAAGAAGATCAGCAAATTCCTGTCCAGGGAAGCCTTGACTTTAGTTGTTGTGGCATTGGTTATCTCCCGTCTGGACTATGCCAACTCACTTTATGTTGGCATCCCGGCTTACCAATTAAGACGCCTTCAGCTGGTCCAGAATCAAGCCGCCAGACTGATTTTTTCGCAACCTAAATGGCATCATGTCAAGCCACTGATGAAAAGCCTCCATTGGCTTCCAGTGGCCAAGCGCAGTGCATTCAAGCTGGGATGTATTATTTTTAAAGCTCTTCATGGCAACAGCCCAGCTTTTATTGCTTCTAAGATTCTTCGCTATGTCCCCTCTCGCAATCTGCGTTCCTCCCATCAGAATCTATTGGTCACTCCTATTTTTAAACGCAAGAAACACAGAGGTTCCAGATTTATGGTCTTAGCCCCTCTGTTCTGGAACTCGCTCCCTATGGAGATGAGGTCCTTAACCTCTCTTGCCTTATTCAGAAAACAGCTGAAGACCTGGTTGTTCGCACAGGTGTATGGAACCTAAGCCATCCACTCCTGATGCCACCTTTTCACTCTCCCAGCGCCAAGAAACCGTCTGGTGAACGTGCGCTTGATAAATGCTTTTAACATAACATAATATTGTTCCTGGTATAGGACCACCAACGATAAATCCTGGATCTTCTCCAGAGCCACATACTAGGGCACCTGTAGATGAATCGCAGGTGACCTCTGTTGATTCGGTCGATTCTTCATTATTTCACATGGGGCCCGTGGATGTAGTTGCTCCCTCTCCATTATCGCCAATGGTACCAAATATTACAGCTATTCTCAGCTGGAATATTGCTGGGATAATTACAAAACTAGGAGATTTGAAGTGCGGTCAATTTATTGACTGTAAAGTGATTTGTCTCTTTCAGGCGACATCAGTCATTGAATATGTTTAAACCTGTGTATTTAAGAGTTATTGCGTCCCTGCTGTAAGGTCATCAGCAGGACGACCATCAAGTTGGTTGCTTGTCTGGTTGAATTTTGTATTATCTCGTTCTGTGGTGGAGCTCCCATTTATGTCACCTGATATTCAAGGATTGATTATTACTCCCCCTAACGGAATATATCACTTTTGTTAATTAACATCTATAATAGGAGTTCTGGTAAACAGAAAGAATCTCCTTCTGTCCACCTAGTGGATGAGATCCTAGCCTCATATAGTAGGACTCATCATGTCATTGTGGCAGGTGACCTGACCTTAGCTTACGAACCCTATGGAGTCCTTCGGGACTTGCGTTGTGACGAAGATGAACTGTGGAGAAACCCGAGTTAACATCCCCTGTGAGAAGACATCTTTGCAGGGCTGCCCTCCAAATGGTGGATTTATCTCTTACACACACCTTCGAGCATGCAAAGGCCACTCACCTTCTAACGCAACTCCTGCTCCCACTTTTCGGGGACATACACTAGCCACATTGATTATATCACTCTCGATATTAGTATAAGGAGATTCATGAAGGATATGATAGTGGCTGATCGGGAAGAGCGTGATCAAAATCCACCGATATTAACTGTGAGAGACCACCTACCACATGTTACACTGTCACCTATTCAGCCCTGTGGGCATGTACTGGAGGTGACTAATAATCATAGAAGAGTGAAATAGGAAGACGTTTGTTCTTCTCCTAATGTGGTTTCAAACCTTTATGTCAATGTGGCTATACACAGGACTAAAATGCATGAAAATATGGGAAATTGTGATGCAATTATTACTGAGCATATTAATTTATTTGCTGGGCTCAAAGATCTCTTTGTTAAGAACATTAAGCAGGCCCCAAGGAATGGCAGACTCAGAAGGTAGTTATCACCGCAGTGCAGGGATGCAAATAATAATCTTATCAAACCACTAAAAAAAGGAGCTAAGCATGATATTAAGGAGTCTAGAACTCAATACAGGGCTGCGATAAGATTAGCTAGAGCAAACTGGGAGAGTAAATAATCGGATGACCTGCTAGAAGCATCCATTAATAAAGATCTCAAGTCATTTTGGAGGCTACTGACTCAGGGAGGTGAGAATTTAGCTAAACCTGTGGAGGCGTCTATCTAGTCAAGCGAGTGGATAGCTCACTTTGGGAATCTCTACTCTCATCCACCTAAACCCGATCTCGTGCATAATAACAATGAGATAGGAGCTGTCTGTATTCTTGAGTTGCCATCATCACTGGTTCTCGTGGAGACAGAAGCTGTGGTCTCTTCTCTGAAGCAGGTTAAAGCCCCCGGATTGGATAAGATCCCATCCAATATTTTTAAATTTGATTTAAATAGAAGGGGTTCCTTATATTAATGTGGTTTCTAAAACAATCACGTCCGACGCCAAGATGCCTCCCACGTAGAAAGGGATTGAGATCATTCTGGTCTTTAGAAAAGGAAGTCCCAGCATTGCAACTAGTTATCACCCTATCAGTCTTTTAGATAATCTGCAAAAGGTCTTTTGCAAGCAGGCTATAGGGAAAAGGATGGATTGACGATAATCAAATCCTCTCCCACCTGCAGGCCGGATTCAGATCTAAGACAGGCACAGTTGATTAGGGCTTTCGCTTTCTAATGGCGAAGTGGAAGACTGTGGATGTTGGGGTGCACTCTTTGTTAAGTTTGACCTTCGAGCCGCTTTCGATCTGGTCCCTGGAACAAAATGATGGGAGGTACTTTTTGGACTGGAAATTCCCTGCAACTTGCTTGATTTTGTGCGTCTCCATGAGGGAAATTTTGCAAGGGTTGGTTGGCCCTAACAGATAAAATTGCCATCAGAAAGGAAGCCTGGCAGGGCTGTGTTGTGGCCCAAACCCTATTTCTTTAATACATTATTAGTTGTGTAGGGTTTTGGTAATTTGAGCAAACGATTGTCTGATTTTAGCAGGCCAGAAGGTTCCGTCCCTTTTCCTTGCAGACGACACTCTTTTACTTTCTAAGACAAGAGTTGGCTTGCAAGCCCTTGTCAATAGATTTAACCTGCTCTGCGAAGCATACAGTCTTGAAATAATACACCTAAAATGGAGCAGATGACATATTGTAAAGGTATGAGGGCTAGAGGAACTATCAGTTTGGGGAGGGAAACCTTGGAGAGGGTTAAGGAATTTGAGTATCTGGGGATCCGTCTGACTCTGGATCGTGGGCCCCACAGATCTCCAAGAATCGACTCTTGATAAACCACCAGGATGCAGCCATGCTCCGATTCACCAGGAGGGCCCCCTGTTATCCGATTCACCCAGCGGTTGAGAAATAAAAGGCTCAAGCTAGGAGTGCAGCCCTATACGGTGTGGAATTTTAAGGCCACTCCTCCACGGGTCCCTGGGGGTTAGAGAGAACAATTTCATAAGAGCCCTTGTTCATATAGGGAGAGATACACCCCCTCCTCCATCGAGTCCCGCTCAGACAATGTCTCCAGTCAGTCTCAGAGTTGGCCAGGTTGAGGCCTATACTTTATTGTGTCTGTATATGGTTCACAGAGGAACTGAAACCATACAGAGATGGCATTATTGATAGTCTGAGCTTACACAGCATCCAGAAGATCCAGTGATTGGTCTATGTCAAAAATCTTCTATACGACCTAGAGCTGGGCAACTACAGGAAAGAGCCTCCTCCAGCTCAACTTCTGAGATTGTTGTTGTTAAAGCAAGGTTCTGGAAACAGGTTGTCTCTCGTACTGAATCTTCTAGCCATGTGGGTAGTCGCACTAGGTCTTTCCTTTTGCACAAAAACGTGCCCACTGCGGAGGAATATTTAGATTTCATCCACCCTGCACGTTAGCTTTTCCTGCTGTTCAGTTGTAGAATTCTGCTGATTGCTGTATTTACATCAACAAGGGCTTCATCACAGGACAGGTCTACTCTGTTTCCGGCATACATGCTTGCTGATGAGACCAAAGAGCACTATTATTCTTTTGCGCAAAATATTCTGCACCGAGAGCCAGGGGATAGCACCCATGTGTCGCCTTCTGTGTTTGACAGACCGTGAAAACGCTCTTATAATCTGTAAATGTGTTCCCACTAGGGTGACAGTGATGTCTAATTTTTGTTTGCTGCAAGGTCAATTAGACAAAAAGCGACTGTCCCCGATCTATGATTAATTTAAATTAAGTGCTGCATGCATGTCCATCTTATTTCCTCTCTGTACCTCCATGGGTTGAATTTTAAGGTTGATGAGAAAGAGTATATTGACGAGGATATTTTAGAGATTTTATCTCAAGGTTTTTATAGTTTTATATTTGTCTATTTATAGTTGAGTTTATTAAATATTTTATTTTTTATGATACGTTTTTGCATGTCGAATAATTGTACTTGTCGGTGAACAATTATGTTTGATCTGTCAAAAAAGTTTATATTTGAATAGCTGTACCAAGCCTTGCTAAGTGCCGCCGGGGGCGCTGAGGAACTCTTCTACTTCATCTACAGAGACCTCTCCAGAGGGTGTCATGGAGAACTTCAGGTGACAATGGTTATCTTTAGGTAGTAATATACATGACTTATGTCTGACTTTTGTGACCAAGTAGTAAAGGAACCAGTCACCCATACACCTACATGTCAGAGATAAATATTATCTAAAGACGACTAGCTCCACCTGTAATATTTGATTTATTTAACAGTTTTACATAGTGCATGAGCACCGAAAGGTACAGATGACAAAATGGTAGCGGAGCTAGAGAGGATGAGCAGGTGAGAAGGAGCTACAGGAAGAGGGGGCAGGAGTGGGTGAGATAGTTGGGGAAAGAGAGGAAGAGCAGATGGCATGGAGATCAAAGGGGAGGAGAGCAAGAGCACAGGAATGGGAGAGAAGTTTGATGGTATGTTATAGTAATTCTTTATCCGGTTTTGATTAAAAAAACAAATGTACATCAAAAATACAAGTGTTTAAAACAATAATATCTCTAAAAACAATATATTAATAAAAAGGAATAAAACACAAGAAACTTCATAAAACGTATACAAACAATAATCCTGGGAGTGCTTATAAATTGTTTAAGCTGATCAAGCGAGAGAGCAATGAACAATTATGGAAGGTCCCACATTAGTAACACTCTAATTCAAATCAAATATGTGCTCTTAGGGAGTAACAGCCATATTTCCCACTTTAGTAACACTGGAGTTCTATAAAGTGCATGTGCTTTAAATAGTAACAACCATACATCAATCTCCATCGATGCATACCAATTTCCTTATGCACAAAGGAACAATCAGTATTATATTATGTGCATCAGAAGCCAACTTATACCCCTAATACAGATAAACTGTTTTTGCTTCTCAGCCACCAGACGTACAACAAATATAGAGACACAGCGAACACTAGCGATGGTGTAGTATCACTCGTTACAATTCTAACAGCCTCCTTTTGGTGCCTCAATGATAAAGTGCGACAAATCAGGTACAACCACACTTTCCTGATGGTTATGTATTTGGAACAAAAAAAAAAAAAAAAGTGGTCCAAAGATTCAGGACTATCTGAGCAAAAGGGACAGTTTGGGGAACTAGAACTTCCCACCCATCTACTGCGGAGATCATTCAATGGTGAAATGCCATATCTGAGCTTTATAGACAGGGTTCTTGCCTCAGGTGGTTCTATACAGTTAAGAAAATCCTCACGGATCATTCTATCTTTCAAGTCCAGAAATCTGCTTGTCAACACACCAACAAGGGCACGGCAAAACCACTGGTTATTAATGCAGTCCCAATACCTTTTCTTCAGGCTGGAAAAATATTTTTTCGACATCACTCCAGGGTTAGTCCATAGCTCAGGCATCCCCAGACTGTATAACCACTTCTTGACATGTTTGAACCAGGGTATTTTCCCCTTGGGGCCTAATGCAATGATCTCAGCAACTGATTCACACTGAAACAGTGGAGAGTCATTGGTTCACAGTCTGACCTAAAAAGACAGCGGCCTGAATGCAGCTGCATGCAATATATTTTTCAGACCAAGATCTAAACGAATAGAGGCTAGGGGAGCATTACGAGGGAGGGAAAGAACTGTTCTCTATAATTTCAATGCCTCCTATGTTATTCACTCCCCATAATTCAGCACCCTACAAGGCTGCTGCAATGCCTTTTGCCCTATAGATTTCAATGACCAGTAGTATGGGCCTAAAATTTGAGTTCTTCAACCTTTTAGATATGGGAAACCCCACATGCGGTAGTGTTACCTGGCTCTTGACTATTTGTGGGGACCATGATAAAGTATTAGTGAACCTGACCCCCAGACAATCAAATTGTTTCACCTGCTCCAAATACGTGTCACCCAAATTAATCTTACCTTTAAAGGCCCTATGTGGGTTAAAAGTCATGAATTTCGTTTTTACTACATTTATTTCCAACCCAAATTCGCTACAGGAAAAGGAAAATGGATTCAATAAATTTTGCAACCTCATAGGGGATTTAGAAACTAATAAGGTATCGTCAGCTGATGGTATGTTATAATAAATATGGACACAAGCCTTACACAGTCAAGGGCAGGGAACTGTTTCTTCATTTACATGATTACAGAATGTGAGTTTTTCGATTAGCCAAGGTGCGAATATGTCTTATTGTGCCAGAGATTGTGCACAAGTATCAAGAGAAGCATTTCGGTCCTCAAACATACTTTCTCTGCCATTTATCAGTTTTTAAACCCTTTTCTGCAGTTCCTTTGGTACACCTTATATGGTCAGTACACTGAACAAGATTTCCATCTGCCCACTGAACACTAAGTAATGCCATTAACGAATTAACCCATCTGCCTCAGGCCTAACCCTAGAAACATTTTCAACTATTGGGCCTACTTCCGAGTACCCCGGAAACACGGAATGATTATGCAATACCGCACATGAGAAAAACCAAACCCTGGACAGTATTAGGAGCACGCAACCAAAAATGTTAATAATTCATTCTACTCCATTTCAATCAATATTTTGGATGATCTTTTATTTAGATATTATGCTGCCTTTAATCACATTAGCCAAATGTGAATAATCATTATGCCTAGGACTTGTTACCCATACCTCTCTTAAAAACTCAAATCAACTGATAGCTGAAAGAACATGAAAGAAGACAAACGTTGTGTTTCCTAAGTTGATGACCTTGATACCCAAGTTCAAATTCTTGACTTGACCAATAATGTGTGAATTAGGGTAAATCAATCTCACAGTGCATATAAAATTGTAAATGTGTACATTGAAAATGTATCAATATCTGTGATATATGTACTGTACAATCATATTTATCACCAATAATCTTTATCCCTCATCCTTTTCCATTTGTCTGCCTATGACCTAAAGTAATACCTTGTTCCCAGTAGACTCCCCTTCGGTGACAACCTTGGCCAAACCCAGATTGCCAGCTCTACCTAGCTAATGTGTGAACATACCTTTGATGTTTTGTGGACGAGAACACAAATTCGTATTTCATAGTTTTGTAGACTTCTCTCGTTTTCAGATTTCTTCGTTCTGTGGAATGCTCTTAAGGATTCTAGGTTGAAAGGAGACCAGCACAGTGCCACATTAGAATTCTACACATATTCTAGATTTGATGGCACTTCATATTCTTGACTTTGAATTTAAGTCTGGAAGATCTAATAATCTATTGATGAACATTATGAATCTATTTTCAGCTTTGTTAATTTGTATTGTGATTCTTGTATAAAATTTTGTTTGTTATTGCAAGAGCTTTTAGAGTAACCAACCACATGTCTAAAGCTTGGTTACCATCACAGTACAATCTCATATGCTGCATCTAACAGTGAAGTCCTACCCAGTACCTTTTTTTGTTTTACCATCAGATATTACCTATAGTATGTGTGCCGATGGACCACTCACTGTCTACCCTGTTATTCTATGTTGACCTATATCTTCTGGTCTGGCATGGTTCCATATCCTTAAATCTCCCTTTCATCTTCTGTTATTTGTTAGAAGTGATCGTCAGACTGCCGGAGCTGCCATAAGTGTGTAAGGTTGTTAGTGGTTGCAGAGTCACCAGAATATGAAAAAAGAGACTTAGTGTGATTATAGATTGGGAAAAACACTGGAGTGTCTGCATTTATGTCCAATTGACAACCTACACAGTCTTGTTGGTACCTGAAGCATAGGCGCTGCAATATGGCCACAACCAGCAAGAAGCGCTTGCCTGCAGGTTCATGTGATTGAAATGCGCTTAAACAATGGCAAGGTCTCTGCCAGTTGAGGCCTCTGAAGCAATCCTACTGACGATGTTTAAAGAGCAATGAACTAGACTGCTAAGATGGGGCTTGCAGAGTTTATTGAGAAACAGCAGACACGTCTTACATCCTTTCCAGTGACGCAGCATCTGCCACTTAGAACCTTCATACTACAGAACCAGAATGCAATTAACATATAGCTTAACTTATCCATCTCACACGCTCTTCTCCCTTATTATAGAAATCTATGAATAACAAACAAAGAAACTTCAACTTCAAAGCAAGAAGTAAGCTTTAAATAGTTAACTAAAAGGCACACAAAAAAAATTCAAAAGAGATGTACAACAAGCAATTGAAGGGTCAATGGATGAAGGCCGCCTGTCTAAAGCCGAACACTGAAATGACCAAAATTGTGATCTTAGGAAAGAGCGCATCACAATTGGACCCCACATGGTGGGCAAACGAGTTAAAACCAACACCCAACCCTACCAACTATGCCAAGAAACTCAGGGTCATCATTGACAGCAAACTCGACATGGCCGCACAAGCCAATGGTGTTACTGCCTCATGCTTCCATAACCTGAGGTAGATTTTTTAATGGCTCCAAATCAGCACTTGGAAAACCTTCACGCATGCTCTGGTCACAAGCAGACTACAGGAACACCATCCATGCCGGGATAAAAAAAAAGCTCACTAGAAGGCTGCAGACCATTCACAACTCGGCTGCCAGAATCACTTTCAACCTCCCACATTGCATTCACATCACACACCACAACATCTGACGAGCTCCCCTGGCTCCCCATTCACAAGCGAGCACAATTCAAACTCCGTACCCACACTTTCAAGGCACTACATAAGCCTGGCCCAGCATACATCAAAAATCGCATCTGCTTTAACAAACCTGCCAGACAACTCCGCTCGTCAAGACTACTACTTGCACAAATTCCATGCATACGGAAAACCAGAGCTGGCGCTCAAACCTCCTCCTACATTGCTCCTAAAGCATGCAATGACCTCCTGCTACACTTTTGAGCCTCCTCCTCACTTCTTGAGTTCAACAAGTAGCTGAAGACCTGGCTTATCAAGTAGTCCCATTTGGCCCTAGTTGTGGCTAGACTCACACCTGCTCAGTTCCAGGATACCCTTCCAGGTGATAGTGCGCTCTACAAATCTGCATAACATAACTCACCCAACAACATAATCTTTCATCTTCCTAGGCAAAGGAAACTACCTGCCGCTAATTGGTGGTTTGCCGAGTCTCACATGAACCATCCTTGAGAATAAAGCCCTCTGTGCTAACAGTATCTGCCTTTCAATGAACGGCAATATCAGCTTCTGGACAAACATCCTCACTATCACACAAGGTAAGATTTCCAGTACCGATTCCAGGTGTGGAACTATGACTCACATAGCCAGCAGCATTATGAATGTGACATACAGTTCTACTTGTTCCGTCACACTTCCCATTCACACCACCACTGACATCATCCTACCACACCCACTCATTGGGTCTATGTTCAAAAACTCCTCGCTCCTCCTTCCAACACATCTTGTTGCACCTTGCCAACTTATTAAAATGCCATACCTTCTCATCGCTCAATTTTGAAGCATTAGAAACAAATTCCACAACTGGGTAAGAGCTAGTAATATTGTTACTTCCCATCTTTGTTTTCGAAGGTTTCTTGACACACCCAATCTCCAGTTTCTAGTGCCATATTCCTGACACTGTGGCTATGAGCAACGTTTTTGTTAGTCTTTTGCGCCTTCCTAATGTTTTTACTGACAATAGAAAGGAACAACTCTTTTGGACTATCAATAGAGATCCAAGGAATATTATCACTGGTGTAAGGCTCTCTCACTCCGAGTACCTTAAAGGGCTGAAACCAGTAAGTGAGGGAGGGAGAGACCCTGTATGCACAGATTAACTTCTTGAGCTCCTTCCTCCAGTATTCTCCACTGCTAATGGCCATTTGAATACTACTCATAATGGGTCTATTAAGGAATATTAGAACATTGGAATGTTGGGAGCTCCATTGAAAACAATGGAGTAGCTCCGGGCTTATAATGGCTGGTATAAGCCCGGAGCTCCAACATTCCAATGTTTCTTTGTTCACAGCTGTGGCTGTGAACAAAGGCTTCAGGGAGCCTGAGGGGATTTCAATCCCCTCGCGCTCCCTGAAGCTTTTGTTTTATTTGTTAGAACCTTCTGCCCTCTAGTGGCAGAATGTTCTAATAGTCTTATAGCCCTTCGTAGCTGGGCTACACCGGCTATTAAAGTCCCGCTCCCTTGTTAAAGGCCCTCGCCTCGGGCCTTTCACGCTGGAGCGGGCCTTTAATAGCCGGTATAGCCCGCTACGGCGGGCTATAAGGCTATGGTGCTTGTCTTCCTTAATTTCCTCAAACTCCTTTTGTAAGTTATATCCTTAGAAATAGGAGGATGTGCACCCTTAATAGACTGACTGATTTCTTTCTTAGGTTGAATCCCGCAATCACTGACTTCATGACTCAGGTAAGTCACCACCCTCACTGCAAATTTACATTTATTAAACTCAGTTGTGAAACCCTTGGCATTTAGAACACTTAAAACTCCTCTCAACTTTAGGTCATGTTCTGCTCTATCCCTGCCCATAATCAATACGTAATCTTGGAAAAAGATGGAACGTCAAAATTTTAAAAGAGCTAATGTATCAAACGTTGGATACCGGCATCTGCGGATGCCAGCCCAAAGGGCATACAGATGTACTGATAGCATCCTATGGGGGTATAATGAAAGCGGTAAGATTCCTATTATCAGGAAAAAGTGGCAACTTGTTTTATGGTAATGGTACATCGATGGTGGCGAATCACTTGACCACCCTAATTTTTAACCAATAGTTCACTGATTTTGGGAAAAGAGAATTTTTCCATGGGAATATTTGTATTAACATTTCTCAAATCTATGCATAACCTCACGTGGCAGCAGGATTTCCGTGCCACGACTAAGGGGGCAAACCAATCAGTGGATTCAACACCTTCAATTATACATGCCTTCTCTAGCTTCTCAAGGTTGGCTGCCACTTTATTCCCGATACGTCTATGTGCATTCCAACTTTATGGCAAACCGGGGTGAAACTCTTCTTAAGGATACTTTTGTGTGAAAATCCTTGAAATTCTAGATCTTTCCTGGAAGACACTGGAAAATTAATTACACTTAATACATCCCACATTCTTTCCATCATCTAGCAGTAACTAGATTTACTATTCTGATCTAAAGTGATACCCAAGGCTCTCTGATCTATCCATCCTAGGAGAGAGGGTCCTTTTTCTGCATAATGGAGTTTTCCTACTGTTCAACTCAAACGATAATGCTCTATTGCTCAAAATATGGATAGTTTCCACGTGAAACCATCAGGAAGCACATCAGATGGCACTAACTTCTTCCCAAGAACTCCTGCAATCCATTCTGATCAGACATTCCTATCAACTATGGTACAGGGTGAGCCAGAATTAATGGCAATTTCAACAGTCACCTTCAGTAATTTATAACAAGACCCACTCTACAAGCAAAACTTACCCAGCCTGGCAAACCTAATAACAACTCTCTCCCACTGTCCCCCAACACAACCTACCCAGAATCCACCACTCTCCAATCCTCCATAGCCCCAATGCTGCACCCTCTTTACCTAGAGATTCCTCACTCCCATTCCAGAACTCTCACCACCCTTCCTCAACTCCTCGATCCTCAGATCATACCTACCCACTCCCCTTCCAAAGCACCACACTCAGATCCCAACCCGTCCCGTGTTTCACCAATAACCCCTCTGTCTCCCCTTATCTACATACACCCACTATCCCCACTTCCACACCACAGCCCGTGCTTCGACCCCTCCTTCATAAACACACAGCCCACACCCAACACCTCAAAATCATTTGAATCCCAGTCCGCTGTCAACATAACACACAGGAATTCACACCCAGTAACAAAACATTGCAACTTAAACTCACTGCTAGCAACACTAACAAGACACTACACAACATCAAAAGCTCCATCAACACGATAGCAGCTGACCATTCTACTCCACCAACTACACAACATCTAAACATGGTTCAAACTCCATCACTCAACAAACATTTCCTCCTCCAAACTGTGGAACAACAAAGAGCCGGGTACAAGAAGGGCTCCCATATCTGTTCGAACAAAGCCATCAAAGCACTACACAAAGGCTACCCTCAATGACTCCAAAGTCCTAACCATAAATAAAAATAACTTGACCACCCCCAACAACGTTACCTTCAATGACACTAAAATTCCAAGACAGCGGATGAAGAGAACCTCTTCCCCCAAAGGCAAGAGAGCCTACCCAGACCACCTCATCACAATCCCTCTCAACCTAATCCCCCAACATGTCTCTCAAGTCTCCCACATGAGATGCATTCTCCACAAATGTAGGTCCATAGACAAACACTGCGCTGAGATTGCTGAAACCATTACCTCACAAGATTTAAATCTGATCTTCCTCACAGAAACATGGCTAAATGAAACCTCCCAGCCTAGACCTCCTACTCTCCTCTGGCTACTCCATCATCTCACTAGACCGACCCGTCAAAACAGGAGGAGGGGTTGCGCTCATTCACAAGGGCACCCTCATATTCAAGAAACCTACAGCGACAAAAGTGATCTCCTACGAATATCTTACTGTTAAAATCCAAACCAGCAAGAAGAACAGATTAATAACTCAAATTATCTTTCACCCTTCAGGAAACAACTACACTGTCAAAAAATAGCTTGTGGAGCATCTTACTGAAAGTGACATCAAAACTGAGGACAATATTTTTCTGGGAGACTTCACACTTCACCGGTGTGATCACAGTGACTCAGCCTTCCTATTATCCTCAACCCGAGATACCGTCAACCACACCCAAATATGATCTGGACCAACATACTCCAAAGGAGTCTCCTGGATCTCATTATTGCAAAAATTAAAAAAGAATCCTTCATGCTAGACTTCATCATCCCAGTACACTGGTGTGATCACGCTATCATTCACTTCTCTCTTCTCTTCGAACACAACATCCACCGTATCCAACCAAACCAAAGAAACGGAAATACTGGGCTAGAGATCTCAGAAACCTTAACCTTGACGCCCTTGATATTACACAGATTCTACCAGTCCAGGACAAGAGTGTTCAAATTTGGGTTGGATAGACTCTGCCAATTGCCCCAGGGGATGCGGTGAGCTGGGCACATTTTATCACACACTTTGGACCTGCCCTGCCATAGAAAATTATTGGTCCAAAATAATTGGAATAATGAAAGAGGTGACAAGCGTGCAAGTGCCGTTAGAAACTAAGTGGCTATTGCTGGGAATATCAGTAGAGGAAAAATGGCCTAGACATGTCAATACCTGGCAAGGGGTGGCGGCAGCAGTAGCAAAGTGCAATCTAGCTAGATTATGGGGAGCAAGCAGGCCTCCAGCAATAAAAGATTGGAAGGAGGACCTGGACTGGGGCCAGCAGGCGGAACAGACAATATACCGCTCCAGGGGTTGCCTGCGCAAATTAAAAAAAATATGGGGTCAACGGATGTAATATAGAGGGCTGCTCAGCCAAACTGGGGAGGGGGAAGGAAATGTATTTGATGCTTTGTGAGGAAGGAAGGGGGCATGGGATTAGCTACGCAACTACATGCATTTTGAAGAGGCTTAAAACAAGCAAGAACCGTAACTGTAAAAGAGATTTAGCCCCCTGCGAGTGGCCTGCTCATGGAAATATGATCCGTCATGAATCAACTACTAAATAAAAAGAAGTTTAAAAAAAAAAAAAAAACTCGACGCCTTTTCTAGAGAAGTGGCACATGCACTTCAGCATACCCCCTTTTCCCTGAACTCAACAACCTCACAGTTCTATACAACTCATTAACTGATATCATGACACCATTTCTCAGAAATCCCTCAAAAGCTGCTCAATAAAATCAAAGTATGCCAGCTGTACGTGCAAAGAACTCAATGTTGAGAGGAAAGCCCTTAGAGTAGCAGAGCGAATGTTGTGCCAATACCACTCAGCCCACACCCTAACAAAGGTAAAATCAGAAAGAAACATACAAAAAAACTCATTTTCAAAACAAAATCAGATTTCATAAAATCCAAACTCAACTTAGCAAAAACAATTCAATTTAGTCAAACAATCCACCTTACCCCCTCAAATACAATATCAGACTGCTCTAGAGAAAAATGTCAAAAAAACAAAACTGAGCTATCGCTTGTGATTGCGCCCGCTAATGAAGTACACTTCCGACCGCCTATCAAATCGAAGTCTACTTGGTCCACCTCCAAACACATCAATGAACAAGACCTAACCAAAACCATATCCAATACTAAACCATCCTGTCACCACCTTGACCCCATGCCTACCCACATCCTTAAATAAATCAGCGTAGCGGTGCTTCCTTCCTGGCTACAACTCATCATGAGAATCCGGATTTGTTTTGGACCTTCTCAAAATCGGGCGAGTCACTCCCCTTCTAAAAAAATAAAACAGGGCCTTGACTAGGAGATATTTGATATCTGCATCATCTCCACCCTTCCCCTTTCTAACCAAAACGAAATAAAGCTGTGAAGGTGTGTAACTCAAAAACTACCTCAATGAAAACAATTTGCTTGAGGGTGACCAAAGAGGCTTCAGATCTATTCATAGCCTGGAAAGTGCTGTTCTCAAAATCGTCAACGAAGCCATGGAAATCAAGGATAATGGTGAATGCCTCCTCCTCTTCCTAGACTTAACCTTTTACACAATTAATCACCCCAGACTACTAAATACACATAACCAGAATGGGCATTAAAGGCATGGTTCTCAGCTGGTTGACCTCCTTTCTAGAAAACAGAACAGAAACAACAAAACCCCACTATGGAGTTCCACAAAGCTCTATGCTTTCACTCAGGCTCTTCAACATATACCTAGAACTAGTTGCCTCCATTCTAAAGTGCTCTAACCTAAAATACCACTTCTACGCAGACGACACACAGCCCTACATTCCCACCCCAGAAGACAAACTATGTCATGCAAATCTTCCACGTAATACAATCCTAATTGTCGATACAACACCTTAAAATAAACCCACTCAAAACTGAACTTCTCCTGATAGCTCCCTCAAAACTCACTCCCAAGTATGGAACTGGCTCAAACAGACTTTTGTTCTAGACTGCAAACTGACAGTTGTTGAGAGAGCCAAACCCCTAGGATTCATCCTCGACAAACACATCAATAACATAGCTAAGGAATCCCAATTCCAGATCAAACTACTAAAAGAGATCAAACGATTCATCCCAACTGAGGACTTCTAACAAGTTGTGCAATCTCTGGTCCTCTGAAAACTAGGTTATGGAAACTCTCTCCTGGCTGGGATTGCCAAAACTCACTTTTTGCCTCTCACAGCCACTCCACACACTGCAGTGAGACTAGTCTTAGGCTATAGGAAATTCAACCACACCTCACCCATCCTTATGTCCCTCAATTGGCTCCCCGCCGAAGGTAGATGCATCTTCAAACTAGTCTGCATCACCCACAAATCCTTCCATGAATCCAGCTCTTCTATCTTAAAAAGAAACTACAGTTATCAGGAGGGCAACACATCACAAGAAGTAGTGGTTTACTACTTCTGGACCCCTTCCCCCCTCCAGAAAGAAAGCTAATACAATGAATCAGTCCTTCTGGAGCTGTGCTCCAAGAATTTGGACCCCCCCCCCCTCCCCATCACCTGGCTCAAAAGTTTCAGAAAAGAACTTAACACCCTACTTTTTCACTGCAAATTGCAGTCCCAGACACAATGCTCAAGATCTATGGTATGAACACTTGGTTACAGCAATCTGTGCCAATACTGGCGAGAAAAGGGCAATCCATCAGTTTCTTTAAAGAAATATAGTGCAATACATCAGTTACTTTTGAAGAAGCTATCCATTGCACATTTGTCACTGTGCTCTAAAAGCTCCCTACTTTCAACTGAACATAACTCCCTCCCGCCCACTGCTAACACCTATGCAACTTATGCAGCCCAAACGTACATCGCTTTGCCTTCCTTGTGCTTTTAAAGAAACTTCAAATGTACAATTGACCTCTATGCCACCTATCTTCCCTCTATCTCTTACCCCTATTCCCCCTTCTCATCAACTCCAATGTAATCACTTGTTGCCTGTTGTAAAGCAATCGGATACATTAACCCTTTTGCTGCGTGCGTCAGCCAACGGCCGTCGCGAGCACTACCTCGGTAGTGCTGCGCACGTCCGTTGGCCGACGCGGCCCCGCTCGCTTAATAGAACGTTCCGCACTGGCGCGGAACGTTCGAAGCAGCAAAAGAGTTAAGGTCTTGTTCAAGCTATAGAAAAACCATCAATAAATAAATAAATCGAAATGCTACCTATCACCATCAGACACACAGGTTTGTTCCTTGGGCTCACATTGTAGCACAATACACTATATTCAATACTCTACAAGTAATCCACTCCTTTGTCTTCTTCTTTACACAGAGATTCAGAATCATCTTTTCCAGAAACACACTTAACTGCTGGGTTAACACGTTTGTTCCTGCAAACTCTAGCAAAGTGGGCCATAATGCCACAATGCAAACATTGTTGATTGGCCACTGTCGTGCGTTTATCCTGAGCAAAATGGTCTATTGTTGACACAAAGATAATACCCAGACGAGTTATCCTCATCTCTGGAAGGCATTCAGCTAGAGATTTTTAGGTTCACTCCTGTCTAAGGACTTTTTTCTTTCCCTCTTGTAAGGCAGGTTCTGTTTACGGACATCTTGCAAATGGTGTCCTTGGCAGCAGTCACACTGCTTAACATGGCTCTGGCACACCTCTTTGAAAGCTCTGCGTTCTTAACCATGGCTATAACTTATTTCAAGGTAGAGTCTCTGTTGACCCAGAACATTTCTGTATGCTTGAATCGTTGGTATGCATGATGATTTGGTCTCTAATAATCTCACCATGTAGGTGCCAAACCTACATGAGTTAGCTAGTTTCCTAAGGGCAGCAACTTATCAACCAGCTCAGAGGCACCTTGTTTGTGCTGAAAGAAGTTAAGCCTATCAATAATAGCACAAACAGTAGGCTGAAAATAACAGTCAATATCATCCAGCACATGCCTAAATACATCCATTTCTTCTGGTCTTCTGGTCCTAATGTGCGCAATATTTGTTTCTTTTTTCCTGATAGTCGTGAATTCCTCTGAAGTATTATCTTCGATATAATTTAAGAAAGACTACTTTCACTCAGGCCATTTCATGGGGGTTTACCTGGCACAGAAATGAATACCTGATATGTAGTTAGTGTGAAAGTTTGAGCTGCTGCACACATTGTGAGCAGGAGAAGAATATAACTAAATGTCAACAGTACAGCTATTGGGATGAAGCAAATAACAGCACAACCTTAGATGTAGCCTCCATAAACAAGGTTTTGCATCCAATATTACAGTTTCCTTGGATATTTGGTGTAAGAACCACACAAAGTACCTTAATCCTGGCAACTAAGAAAAAAGCACTTTGTGATGCTCTGTGGAGTCGTCAGATCGGAAACTTCCACTCGACTAAGGCAGTGCGACATATAATGTTCACAATGTTGTGATGCTCTGTGGAGTCGTCAATTCGGAACGTTCAGGTCACATAGCGTGTCCACACACTATGACACCCAGATGTGTTGACATTGCTTGCAGGCATTGCACTAGGCCGCCTGCCCTGAATGATGTAATGTAAGAGGGTGCAATCATTGGTGTTTGGCTTGTGCTAATCCTAAACTGACCCGATACGGCCAATGGCTCCGAAAAGACAAGTCCTAAGGGATGTCTGCACTCCCGCAACATGGAGGCGCAGGACATGAGTCGAACAGGAGTAGTAACTAAAGTCCAGTGAATCAGCCAGTCGTTGGTTAGAGCCAAAATCCTAGATGCAAGCAACAAATCTGGGCATGAACAGAAACGGCAATCAGCAGTGTGTGAATCCTGAAGTTGACATCCATGTTGCCCACTCTTTGCTAAATTTGTAAAGATGGGACTTGCCAAGAAGGTAATACAGAGGTTTATTGAGAAACAGCAGACATCTTACATCCTTCTCCAGTCCCACAGCAACTGCCAGTTCGAACCCTCTTCCCACAGAACTCTAGCACCAGAATACTATTACATGACAGCTGAACTTAACCATGCAAAGATGCATGGACACGACACAGACCATTGTCATGTTTAGTAAAAGATTTAGAGAAATTCTAATAGTTTCATACTCTGTACAATACTATGTCAAACAAAAAGAAAACACTGGGTTACTGGTTTACTGCAGTACATCCAATCGATGTTTTGTTGGAGGAAATCCAGATCTTGCCCTCTCCTCAACCCATTCTACTAAGTCAATTACCAATCACCAAACCCACATGTTACCCCAGACACCAACAATGGAACATTGTTTTCAATCAACACTGCAAAGTAGTAGTATGGAGCAGAGTAAATGCAAAACTGCTTCTTAGTACCATAGTTACTTGCAACAGTTGAGCACACCTTCACACCACTCCACCTCCCTCTACAGAACAGCTTCAAACCCCTCTCAGAAAGGAAGGGTAGGGTAACTCACATCTTCAGCAGGCTTACTGCTAACATGCAAGCAGCACAGGCCTCTCTTCTGCCCTTTTCTGATGCTGGTCTAGGCTGACCGCTGATGGGCAACAAGAAACAAGCCTGTAGTGAACAACCAGTAGTGAACAACCCCTGAACAAGACTTAAGTCATGAGTTACAGCACATTTCCTACTTCATGAAGCCTCAGTGTCCAACCAAATATAAGGACTAAGTCACATTGCCACATAGCCTCTTCTAAATAATCTTCCAATCCCTTCTGCGTCTTTCACTGACCTAACTGCCCACACACTGCACACAAAAGGTCTACCAAGTAGATAGATAGTGGGTAAATGTGTGGCTGACCACACGATGTGGTCAGTCATAATCCGACCTTCGCATCCAGGCTTCCATACCTCAAATTATACTGTTGGGCAGCCAGAAATACTCTTTTCTCTGTTAAAAGAAAAAGATACCAGTTTATTTCCTTTGTGCTAAAGAAGGAAGGCGAAGGATTAACACTCTAAGAATTCCTTAAAATGTGCAATAATCTAGACAGGGTTGTTCTGTCTTTAGGCCTAAACCAAAATGCGCCTCTCCAATTCTGATCACTTGAGTGATGTTTTGAGACAACAAACCTCAGAAGCTTACCTGTCAATAAGAATAATAGGCCATCATAATACCTCAAAAATACCAGAGAGAATAATTTGCGGTTTGTGTACCGGTTATAGTGCACAGACCACATACTGAATTCTTGGAAAGCGCTTGAATCATAGATGTTCTTACACAACTCTGTGGCGCTCCATTTATCTATCGTGGAAGAAGGAAAGGCTGGCTGAGCTCTATTCTTGTACAATGCTGTGATGTTCAGGTCCGCAGATGGACACGAAACGTGTTGGCAAAGATTATTAAAAGTGCTGTGAATACTTCAATACCGACAATGGCTGCCCGCCACAGGGGTTGTTTGAAGCTGCTGCAAGAAATGGCAGATAGCATAGGACAGTTAGTGTCATTTTCCTCTAATAATCTCATTTTGTGGGCATTAGGGAAGTTACAGGAGTCTGCTAGTTTAGCAGCTCATCGGGGAGTCTTCTGGGAAGAACTGAAGACTTGTGGCTGTGCTCACAGAGAAGCAAGCTGTCTCACATAAGGCCTGATTAGTTCATTGAGTGCTGTTTCTCATTTATTTTATTACTGGAGTTGTACTTGTTATTCATTTAGCAACCCGATGTTACAAATACCAAAATTAACTATAAAAAACAGAACTAAAGAGTTACTCACACGAGTCACACTTGCTCTGGGTCACAACAGAGCATGTATATCTGACGTCTGCTTTACCAACTACACTATGGGGCGCCACTGAGGCTTCACATCTCTGAAGCACCCTTACACATTTCAAACACTCATGGGGTAAACCTGAATTCTATTTCTGACATCGTCCTCATACATGCTTCTTTTCCCCCAGCTCCAAGTTCTACCCATTCTGTATAGACGCCATCACCTTTGTTTTGATATAGGTAAAAATAGGATACATTTTGTACAAACACACACAGAGTTAAGGCCTGCAACTTCTATGCAGAAGTTTCAAGTTAAAAGCAGTTTTAGGCCTCAGTAGAAATACAGGCCCAAGCCTCTGCACGAGAAATAGGCCAGAAAATATCATGTTACAAGGGACAATGAGTTTAGCTGAACTTATCAGGTCACACAGTTTGTTGAAAGCTCAGGAAATGGCCTGCAGTCACAAAGATAAGCTACTGCATGAAGCGTAGATCATATCTTCCTCCAGACTCGGGAAACCAGTAGTGTCTTAAACGTTGGAACTACAAAAACCACAAGCCCATCTGCTAGAGAGACTGAGCTGAAAGGTGTCAATCATGTCTTTTGTAATCATGTTACTAATGCATGCACACATAGATTGAGCACGCACACAGGATGGACTGGCCCAGGTGCAAGCCTTGCCACATCTCATAATGACATGGACATCGCTTCAGTTGA
Organism: Calotriton arnoldi; assembly: GCA_963921515.1. Taxonomy (NCBI): domain Eukaryota; kingdom Metazoa; phylum Chordata; class Amphibia; order Caudata; family Salamandridae; genus Calotriton; species Calotriton arnoldi. The sequence continues at coordinate 1,264,990 of CAWUFW010003863.1, read as the reverse complement.
AAACCACGTCACACTTACACGATGCTAGGCATGATGGTCAGATAAGTGCAGGGAAACAGATGTATGTAAAATGTTGTTAATAACGGTTAGTCTGAGAATAGAAAAAACACCGAGGAGGTTTCCGCCAATATGAGATGTGAGGGCCATGTGGCCCATATCTATATGTGGTTTGTTTCCAGGAAATTGTTGTAACTGCTGATTTTAATCTACTCATTTGTGACGTAAATCCTATGCTTGTAACTTTTTTGTCTTGTGGTTTTAGAGTATATAAGCCACTGCTTTTGAACTGTTCGTTGGACATCAGACTCCAGTCTCTGCTGAGCCAGGCTGATCTCCCCAGCTGATTAATGCATTAAACCATATTGTATTGTCAACCTGCTCCTATGTTATTCTTACAGAGATTTTTCCCTCCAACATCGTGGCGAGCTGAGCCAGGACTTCCACTTCTTCTTGCCTCCTGCCACACCCTGGGCACCGCCTGTCCTTATGGAAATGGTTTTGCGCAACTAAAAGAAGGTAAGAAGACGCCGGTTAGAAAGTCTTCACATTTCTCTGGGACAGGTGGGGCTTGGGAGTTGGCATCCTTCAAAGGTGAGAACAGTGCGAATGTCGTCCCTTATACCTTACAGGTAGCATGTTGACAGTATAATGTGTCCTATGGTATTATTTTTATTAATGTTCATATGTGGGGCAATGCATGCATGATTATGCACTGACACAATAACAAGGACTAGAGCTCCGGTGGTAAGTCCGGAAGGTACTAGGGGACCTGGCTAAAAGAGCCAGAAGTGGTCAGGAAAGAGTAGGACTTGAAGCTGGACAGCCAGCGTACGTTCTGACGTTGTGGCAAAGAAACAGGTGAAAACCTGGTGTTCATTAGAACTTTATTCTGAGTAAGAGCAGAACAATTCAAGTCATCTCAGACTAAGTCTGAAAGCCACAGTTTGTAGTTACAGGCAGTGAAGTATTACCTTCCTTGTGAGTTCAGGAGAAGCGACCAGCTGCAGCAGTAGTAGTTTTTGCCCTAGTATGAAGTTTTAGAGTACATTAATATGCCTATGCAGATGTGAATAGAAGTAAGGACACGCATTGATGTCTTTTTGTAGTTTTGTGCTGTTTATACTTAGGATTTCTGAATTGTGTGAAATACTGTAGAGTCTTAGGAAAAGGATTTTTTATTTTTATTTAGACAAATGTCTCAAGGGCGCACAGGTACACAACCACAACCGATTCCCGAATTAATCATCCATTTTTATAACGGTCTCCCTGTGGCCCTTTCTAATAGTACTGACCCTGGTTGGCCAGCAATCCCAATACCATCCGATAACCCTTTAATGTCAGCGGTTTGTGAGCGCCTAGGTATTGACTATACATCACCGCTGGGTCTCCTGACAACATACATTGATGTAAAACCAAAGAGGATGATGGACGGAGTGTTGAACATTGCAAGCACTCACCCCCAGTCAACTGATCTGGGTTTAATCCATCATCATTCTTTAGCTCACTCCGCCACCCCAGTTCAGACATGGCCATATGCAAATCAGTCTGACCCTGTGCCTCATGGGAACAGTCCAGCCCGAACTGCCAAGCCATGTCTTCGCTGGACCGGAAACAAGCATCCTGGGACCGGTTTCGGGTTCATAACCCTCATCAGCCAGGCTATCTTGAATCCAGTGGCAAAGTGAGCAAGGGACCCACGTCTGGGCATACCCTGCCAACTTAGGGCGAACTTCCATCATCCCCTTTGGTTTTTCTATGTTCGCCCTAAGTTGGCAGGGTATGCCCAGACGTGGGTCCCTTGCTCACTTTGCCACTGGATTCAAGATAGCCTGGCTGATGATGGCTGTAAGCCAGAAACCGGTCCCAGGATGCTTGTTTCCGGTCCAGGAAGACATGACTTGGCAGTTCGGGCTGGACTGTTCCCATGAGGCACAGGGTCAGACTGATTTGCATATGGCCATGTCTGAACTGGGGTGGCGGAGTGAGCTAAAGAATGATGATGGATTAAACCCAGATCAGTTGACTGGGGGTGAGTGCTTGCAATGTTCAACACTCCGTCCATCATCCCCTTTGGTTTTGCTATGTTCGCCCTAAGTTGGCAGGGTATGCCCAGACGTGGGTCCCTTGCTCACTTTGCCACTGGATTCAAGATAGCCTGGCTGATGACGGCTGTAAGCCAGAAACCGGTCCCAGGATGCTTGTTTCCGGTCCAGGGAAGACATGGCTTGGCAGTTCAGGCTGGACTGTTCCCATGAGGCACAGGGTCAGACTGATTTGCATATGGCCATGTCTGAACTGGGGTGGCGGAGTGAGCTAAAGAATGATGATGGATTAAACCCAGATCAGTTGACTGGGGGTGAGTGCGTGCAATGTTCAACACTCCGTCCATCATCCCCTTTGGTTTAACATACATTGATGTGACAGTAACACTCCGGTCAGATAACTAAAAAGATCGATCCCAAAGAAGTAAACACAAAGACATTGTCCTCCACATTACAGTGATTAAGAGTAGTGTACAGTAACCTCATAAACCCCACAACAAATACTGATGCTATCAATTATTATCCCTATAGTCAAACCATAGAGCCTCCAGATTGGAGCCTAGAAGAAATATCAAATAGTATAGATGAGGACCTAAATAGCTATTTTCAAGGTACACATACCATAGAAGAAATAACAGATAGACTGGATAGGAACGTCCTTAATTTTCTTGCAGGTGATTCTGAACAGGACCTTTCCACACTTAAAATATTGGAATTGGTTTTGAATTCTACAAAACCTATTGCAGTGGTTCACCCCACAGTGAGACACCCCCCCAGAAGGTCCCCCAAGAAATTAACTCATTACCTATATGAGTAGCAAGGAGAATAGCCTGAAGGAAATCTACCATAATACCCCATGAGGTAGATAAGGGTATCAGGTGGAAAGTATAATAGAACTAAGAATAAGCAATATCATTAGGAAGAGTGAACACTTATAACAGGGACACGTTAGGCCCAAATATAAGGCTAAATAGAGGCCAAGTGCACCCCATAAATAATGGGGACCCCTTTAGAACACATGGTTAAGGTGTTCCCTGGCGACAAGGACAAAATAGAGAAATTTTGTAAGGAGTGGCATAAGGCAACATCAAAATTTGAACATGCATGGCCTGAAAAGGGCTCATTTGACAACATAACGTTAGATCATATAGCCATCCTCTTACAAAGCAAATATAATGGGAAGAAATTAGAAAAAAGGAAGACCATCTTATATCAGTGGAAGGTATTTTGTGAAACACACGAGAAGGAGACTGAGATAAGGCCCCAGTCCTCTCCTTCAGCTCTTCCACCCCCGTACCGAGAGGCACAAGCAAGTTTAAACATTGCAAAGGTACAGGGCATGTATACAATGCAGGCTAATACATCAAACACACTTCCCACCTCCTCACATCTGCCTGCTGCAGGATATTCAGATCCTGAGTGTAGCCCACCATCAGAATCATCTTCCAAACACAGTGATTATGTCCGGCTAACGCCACGCCCACGAATGGCTAGCACGCCTCGGGAGATGTCAGGGGGAGACACCAATAAATATGTAGGAACAGTGGATGCTACCTTTACACTTCATTTAGAAGATGAAACTGCGCCTACCGAGAAAGATATAAGTGAAGGTCAGCACCCAAAATCAGATTCAAAGGACACACAGAGAGGAGGTGTTACTAGGAAAACAGACAGCGGTCCAAGAAATTCAAGTCCCGAGAGTGAGAGGAGGACAGGAAAGTTAGCCTTTACACCAAAAACACCTCCTGCAGCACGCGGGAGGCTGATAGAGGAGGGTGGTGATAACAAGTGGGTCCAGATAAGGGAAGATGGACAGATGGACACAAGAACCTGGGAAAAAGAGGAGGTGCCCTTGTGGCATCGGAAGACACTAGACAGGTCACAAATGATGGAACACCAAAGCTCGGAGGACTTCCTCCGTGCACATAACCTCTTAGGTGAAGAAGACATGAGGTCAGACAGATCCTACATAGGATCAGATGGGGCATTAGATGATGTTACAGAGCATGTTAATAGAATGTCCATCATTAACGACTATGATAGAGAACAGTCACAATTTGCCTGTGAGGGGGGAGACACCAACAGCGTTGCTCAGGCCTTACAGAGGAAGCAGCAAGAGTTAAACAGATTGAGATTTGATGGAACGCATGCACACCCTTAAGAGAAGCAGGGGACATTTAACATGACGGGAAGAATGACATTGAGAAAAGACACAGCACGCCTACTCCCTGTGCGCCCAGGCAGTGACCTGACACCCAATGAAATAGTGGCCCAACACGAACAGAGTCCCTTTTACTGACAATCTAGCAGGTTGGACAGGAGGACTAGCACCACAAATGACACCATGGCCACAAGATGGTTCTTTTGAACCACGAGACAAGGCAAATGCGGAGATGTGCATCCTTCACGGTATAGGGGATCCTGAGTGGGATTATGCTTATATGAAGGACAGCCTGCGAATGTGGCAAAGATATGCCAGACAGTATGACTCACGTCACCCTACTGGACATAGGGACACGGTCCTGTCACAACTGCCCTTAATATTTAGAGGTTCAGGGACGCCCCAATACATACCATGGCCCCAGATGGATAAAGAAAATCTTAAAAAACAGCTGCCACCACTTGCCGAAGGGGCAGGGAAGTGGATAGCTGCTTTTGAAAAACACACAGCAGGGATACCCCTTGCAATAGGGGACATCAAAAGTTTATTATGCTCCCTTATAGGAGATGAAACAGACACACTGTTCATAAAAGCAGGAGTAAAGGACGTGACATTGACTAATTCAAAATGTGATGGGGCACACTTCAACAAAGTAAGGGGAGTTGTTTGGACACAACTAAGACGAATGTACCCAGACAGGCCAGACATTGGATCTCTCATGGCACAGACAATGCAGCCAGATGAAGACCCAGCACAATTCCTAAGCAGAATGAAAGAGAAATGGACACAGGAGGTAGGGGAGAGATGGGATGTGACTGGACAAAATGCAATACTATTCTATAACATAGTAAAGAAGGGATTACCAGCTGAAGTGCAGGACAAACTAGACAACATAGTAGCCTTAGAAGCCAAACCATGGACTGAGATACAGGCTCACATAATACATTATTGTAAAAGGAGACAGGACAAGGAAAAGAGCGAGAAGGATAAAATTGAGGAAGCAGCAGCTAAATTAGTACAACAGAAACTAGCAAAGAGGACAGAGGGATGAACTGCCACTGCGGCTAACCAGATGGCCGCAGTGTCTTTGGGCGTGCCACCTGTAAACACCACCTCGCAACCCCAACAATATGCCCCAAGATTTAATAACAGGAATGGGCAAGGAGGGCGAGGAAGGTTTGGGGGAAATAGGCAAAACACATTCAGGGACGGGCAAACATGCCACTACTGTAAGATGCCAGGACATTTCATTAGAGAATGTAGGACCATAAAGAACAACGAACAGGCAGAGGCAATATATGGCCAACAAATGGTACCACCTGGTCGCACTGTGGCACAGCCTGCCATGAGCCCCCAAGTGATATATCTTCCACAGCCCCAAATGCAGCCTCAACAACAGTTACAGCCCCAACAGGTGCAACAACACGTGCCCCAAATGCAGTATGGGCCGCAACAGGCAGTGCAGCCCACTGTACAACACTAGACCTTACAAGGTGGGGTAACGGTCAGAGGAGGAAACCCCTTTCAGAAAAATTATGTGGGAGGATATGCTCAATGAAGGTGCCCACGGAGCAGTCTCATTTGTCCAGTACTATCGGTAACTCACAGGCCAGACGAGGAACCCACTGTGACGGTAGCTATAAATGACAGGGAATACAGCTTTCTCATTGACACTGGGGCCACTAGGTCCTGTATCCGTGAGAGAGGACTCCCGCTGTCAAATTCATCAATGGACACACAGGGGTTCTCCGGGGAAGTGATGAGGACCAAACCTGTGGAGATGGAGATAGGTGGGAGGTACGTTAACAGCAGTCTCTTATTCTCCCCCACGGCCCAAGCAAACTTGTTAGGACGTGATCTTATGGCAAAATTAAACATGTCCATCCACTTTGAGGAGGATGGGACAATGGTCTGCTCAACACCAGGAATGTCTTGCACACGTATCATGACAGTGGTCACTCACCACCCAGACGGTGACCGAACCAGAGCTAGGCCTAGAGACATCCCAGCCTTTACTAGAGCAGTGTATACTATCATAGCAGGAACACCAGAACTAACAGGAAAGGTAGTTGAATTACCAAGGAACTTTTTGTTCTGCCGCCAGAGCCCCTGGTCAGAAAAGCTGAATTCTGATGTGTCAGGTAAAGATCTCATACTGGAGGTGGAAGCTGAGGAGATATCTTCCACCTGGGGGATGGTGATGGCCAGTGATTACACCTGTACGGTGTGGGCCTGTGTCATCTTTCATGACCCCAATATAAAAGTTAAAGATATATCAGATGACCAGTTGTTTGCTCATGACCCCCACAAGGTCAGTGTTAGTTTTTCAAGACAGTATCCCATTGCGTACTACGCTGGAAACAAGGTCTACAATACCAAAGACTGTTTTTGGTCCTAGTAAGGATAATGACCTTGCGCAGGTACCCTCTGATTTGTGGACAAAAGGCCCCCACGATGTGGGCCTTGTCCGCACAGCAGTCCCATTTAGAATAAACTTGAAGGAAGGAGCAATACTACCAAGGGTAAGGCAATACCCTCTATCCAAAGAAGCAGAGGAGGGCATCGCCCCAGTTATACAGGCATTGGTACAGCAGGGAGTCATATACCCAGGTGTATCCCCCTGCAACACCCCGATTTACCCAGTCAAGAAGGCCAAGGGTAATTCATGGCGCATGATTCAAGACCTGCGCCCCCTTAACGATATAGTGATACCGGAATTCCCTGTAGTACCTGACCCTTCCGTTATCCTGCCTAACATACCCAAAGATGCTAAATACTTCTCAGTCATAGACTTGAAAATGCATTCTTTAGCATTCCACTACACCCAGATAGTCATTACTTGACTGCATTCTCATTTCGTGGCTCCCAGTACCTCCATTCTCGTTTACCTCAAGGGTACTGTGAGTCCCCTAGCGTCTTCAACAGAGCAGTCAAGAATGACCTCGCTAATTTTCAAAGTGACAGCACAATACTGCAGTATGTCGATGACTTACTAATTCGTAGTGCCACAGAAGAACAGTGCAGAAAAGACACTGTGTCTCTGCTTTTCACCCTCGCCCAACGAGGCTACAAAGTAGACAGAGACAAATTACAATATTGTCAGGAAGAGGTCCATTATTTGGAACAATTGCTATCGGCCTCAGGCCGCCGAGTTACACCTGAAAGAGCAGCGTCAATTAGGCAGATGACTGAGCCTGAGACAGTGAAGGGAATGCAAAACTTTTTGGGCTTATGTAACTATGTGGCGGCCCTCAAACAGGGTGAAGGCGAAACAATTACAGTGTATTCTGATTCCGCCTATGTCACTACAACAGTGCATTCCAGCATTATGCGGTGGAGCAGACGGGGATTCCTAAAATCCGATGGAAGCCCTGTCATGCATCACCCTCTTTTAAAAGACCTGATTGTAGCTCTAGCTCTACCACATGCAGTCGCTGTAGTAAAATGCGCAGCTCACACAAATTCTCAAGATTTTGTGTCCCGTGGAAATGCCTTGGCTGATTGGGCAGCCAAGGAAGCAGCCAAACTCCCTCTAAATAATATACCTGCCACAATTCTATTAACGACTGACACAGCAGCTAGCGACACAGATGCATCTTATGATCCCCTGGACCCTTCTAGGCATTATACAGAAACAGCTCACCTGCATCTAAGAGAGATACAGGAAAATGCTCCAGACCATGAAAAGCAGTTGTGGGAATCTAGGGGATGCACACAGACAGGTACAGATTTAATATACAGACAGATATCCACAGGGAAGCTTGTCATGCCCCAAGCACTACTACTTATAGCCTTGAACCAGCTACATTTTCCATCACACACTGCCAGAGACAACATGTCCCTCCAGATACGCCAGGATTGGTTAGTTCCCAACTTACATGAGATGATCACAATGTACCTATACACATGCACTGTGTGCCAGCAGTATTCCCCAAATCCCACCTTCAAGGTAATAGCTTCTACAATACCCCGACCACAAGGACCCTCCAAGGAGTTGCACATTGATTAGGATTGACAGATGCAACCGTTACCGGTATCTCATAGTTGTAGTCTGTCCATTTTCAAGGTGGATCGAAGCAGGCCCTTGTGTGCACTGTGATGCCAAATCTGCTGCTACTTTTCTGATCCGTGAGGTTATTCTGAGATGGGGAATTCCCGAAGGGATCAGATCAGACAATGGCACACACTTCGTGAATAATATCTTTTCCCATCTTACCACCTTGCTAGGAATAACACACAGGCTCTCATCAGCTTATCACCCTCAAAGTAATGGTATTGTGGAGCGCCTCAATGGCCTCCTCAAGAACAAATTGAGTAAACTGTGTGTCACCTTGAAAAAGAACTGGTTATACTGTCTCCCATTAGCATTATTTGCCCTCAGAAATACCCCAGGGTCAGATCACCATTTGACCCCACACCAAATAGTGACTGGGAGGCTGATGAGTACATTTGTGCCCCCAACTAGACACAAGTTGCAAACTGAAAGTGCACCTGAAGTTGTTCAAACTGAAATGTCTGACTATATTGCACAGCTAACAAAAGCCGCGAAGTTCTTCTCTAAACAGGTCACCCAGGCAGCAGATAAGCGCGCCAACGCACTTCCAGCAGATGACCAAAGACCACCTTTGCCAGTTGGAACTCTAGTGTACACAAGGAACTTTACCCGCACCTGGAAGGACAGCAAATTCAACGGACCCTTCCCAGTAACGTACAGCAGAGCTACTGCGGTTAAAGTTCAAGGACATAAGCCATGGTACTATCTGAGAGACATTCGCCTGGCGCCGACCTTGCCATCTATCCTTTCGGACACCGAGCAGGAAAAAGAGGGGGGAGAACAGGAGAAGCAACCGGAGTAAAGCCTCCCTCCAATGTTTCAACAGACACTTATTTTAAGATATGTACTTTTCTTTTATTTTTCCTCTTCGGTGCGTTAATATTGATGATGATAGCCCTAGTCTATTTCGATTTTTTCTCTACATTAGATATCATGCGCATGCGTAGAAGTGTTGAAAATGATACTGATCATCACCCTCTCCACAATGCTCTGCTTGAAAATAGTTGGTACCAGCACATGCATAGTATAGGCCAATCTACAACCAATACCAGTTGTTATGTATGCTCCCTTATTCCCCATGCCACTGTGGTAGATAGATTGCATCACCCCAAGGAGGTACCCCCGAATGTTACGCACCTCTTTTTATGTAGAATAAAAGCACAGCTACAACCAATGCATGTTAGTCCGGCAATGTCTCGAGTCAATACAACCTTATTTGACACCACCCCTGGAGTACTACAAATTCTGACAGAAAATGAAGACATAGTGAAGGAAGTATCAAGAATGAAGGAAGCAGGGCAGAAAAGAATCTATGCAGTTTGGGAAAAATGGATATTACAGCGGGGCTTTTTAGGAAAGTCTAACCCATCGTCCGAATGTAGTAACTTTTCAGCCAAACCTCTACCCCCTGACTGCGCAGCTAGGCCAGTACTCAATGTTACAGGATCAGTATTTGTCAATGATAAATGGCACACTGGTGCCACATTCATATGTAGAGCTATATCATTGTGGAATGGCACGAAAACAAATAGCCCTTTAAAATTTGATAAGGTAGTAGGACAAAGTCAGCAAATATGGGATGCGAACATACAGAGATATACCTGGACAGGAACTAACACACCCTAGAGTAGCAATACAATTAACACAGTTTTCTCTTTATTTTAGAGTAAATGGGACAGTAAAGGTGGGAAGGAACCTCAACTGCAATACCACCGTGGACAACGCCGACATGCAGGGGGGCACCGCCACCCTGATGGACCACTTTTGGCAGTGTGGGGCCCGGCTCCACCTAAAGCTACCCTTGGAGTGGTCTCTGCGCCGTGGTCACACTGCACACCCCCTCCCTGGTGATACCAGGAGTGGATATTAAGACATGGCATGACCATCCCATGAGCCGTCCAACGACCCTGCTGCATCACCACGTGAAGAAACGATCTGCTGAGTACTTTGGCACCACAACCTGGGGAAATGTTCCGCAAGAATACAGACTTTTTAATGATGCCCAGCTATTCTTTGGCAGCATCATACCATTGATTCAGGCGAAAGCAACCGCCCGCTGGCTACAGATCACAAGATGGGAGCTAATGAATGAATGAGGGTATTTTGTAAAGCGCAACATTCACTCCAAGGAGCATCTTGGCGCTAGCGAAAAAACATCTGATAATCTGTAGTAGGGGAGAAACCAAGTTGAGATACTAGAATCAAGGGATTAAATGAGAGATAAAACAGTATGAAGTAATGAAGGCCATAAACGTCACAGAAGATGGCTTTCAATGCCATAAAGGAAGAACTACGAGCCCTTAGATTAATGGTGATGCAGCATAGATACATTCTAGATTTAATGACGGCCATGGAGGGGGGTGTGTGCAAGAAGATTGGATTCGCCTGCTGCACGTATGTGCCAGCCAATGATGAAGACAACGGGACATTGACCGGGGCCATTCGGACATTGCATGATCTCCACAAAAAGATGGTCGAAGGGGGGGGTGCTACGGATGAGTGGTTCAAGGGCTGGTTCGACTGGGTGCCGTCCTGGATTTCGGGGTTGTTCAAGGCCTTGTTGCCTCTAATTGTTGTATTGCTTTTGATGTGCCTTGTATTTCAGGTGATACTAGCCTGTTGCAAAAAGATGACAGCTAGCGTGGGAGGAGCATTCTTGGTCAGGAAAAGCACCACAGATTTCTTAGAACAGAGTGTTATATATGAGGAGATTCCCTTTTAGGATGGGAGATTAGGAGAAGAAGTAGTTGAAGAATCAACTAGAGGGGGGAATGATATAGGGAAAAATAGGATACATATTGTACAAACACACACAGAGTTAAGGCATGGAACTTCTATGCAGAAGTTTCAAGTTAAAAGCAGTTTTAGGCCTCAGTAGAAATACAGGCCCAAGCCTCTGCATGAGAAATAGGCCAGAAAATAGCATGTTACAAGGTACAATGAGTTTAGCTGAACTTATCAGGTCACACAGTTTGTTGAAAGGTCAGGAAATGGCCTGCAGTCACAAAGATAAGCTACTGCATGAAGCGTAGATCATATCTTCCTCCAGACTCGGGAAACCAGTAGTGTCTTAAACGTTGGAACTACAAAAACCACAAGCCCATCTGCTAGAGAGACTGAGCTGAAAGGTGTCAATCATGCCTTTTGTAATCGTGTTACTAATGCATGCACACATAGATTAAGCACGCACACAGGATGGACTGGCCCAGGTGCAAGCCTTGCTACTGCTCATAATGACATGGATGTCGCTTCAGTTGAAAACCACATGTCACACTTACACGATGCTAGGCATGATGGATGAAACCACAGGCCAGAGGTCAGATAAGCGCAGGGAAACAGATGTATGTAAAATGTTGTTAATAACGGTTAGTCTGAGAATAGAAAAACCACCGAAGAGGTTTTCGCCAATATGAGGGCCATGTGACCCATATCTATATGTGGTTTGTTTCCAGGAAATTATTGTAACTGCTGATTTTATTCTACTCATTTGTGACGTAAATCCTATGCTTGTAACTTTTTTCTCTTGTGGTTTTAGAGTATATAAGCCACTGCTTTTGAACTGTTCGTTGGACATCAGACTCCAGTCTCTGCTGAGCCTGGCTGATCTCCCCAGCTGATCCTCTCCCTCACCAAAGACCCTCACACCGCCAAAGCCCACCTCCACGAAGGAATGAAGGCCGTCGCCGAATGGATGAGGACCAGCCGCCTGAAGCTGAACTCGGACAAGACGGAGGTCCTCATCCTTGGTTCCAACCCTTCAGCCTGGGACGACTCCTGGTGGCCAACATCACTGGGAACAGCCCCGCCACCCACCGACCACGTACGCAACCTAGGGGTCATCCTCGACCCCACCCTCTCCATGACTAAGCAGGTCAACGCCGTTTCCTCATCCTGCTTCAACATCCTCCGAATGCTCCGCAGGATCTTCAAGTGGATCCCCACCGAAACAAGAAAAACAGTCACCCAGGCCCTCGTCACCAGCAGGCTGGACTACGGAAACGCCCTCTACGCAGGAACGACGGCTAAGCTCCTGAGACGGCTGCAACGCATCCAGAACGCCTCTGCACGTCTTATCCTCGACATCCCCCGACGCAGCCACATCACACCCCACCTGAGAGACCTGCACTGGCTCCCTGTCAACAAGAGGATAACCTTCAAGCTCCTCACCCACGCACACAAAGCACTCCACAACTCCGGACCAGCCTACCTCAACAGACGACTCAGCTTCTACACCCCCACCCGCCAGCTCCGCTCGACCAGCCTCGCCCTCGCCACAGTCCCCCGCATCCGGAAAACGACCGCCGGCGGCAGATCCTTCTCCCACCTCGCCGCCAAGACCTGGAACACCCTCCCCACCAACCTCCGACAGACCCAAGACCTACTGGCCTTCAGAAGACTCCTCAAGACCTGGCTCTTCGATCAGTAGCAGCACCACCCCCTCTTCCCCCAGCGCCTTGAGAACCTCGCGGGTATGTAGTGCGCTTTATAAGTGACATGATTGATTGATTGATTGATGCATTAAACCATATTGTATTGTCAACCTGCTCCTGTGTTATTCTTACAGAGATTTTTCCCTCCAAGTTTAACTCTTTCTGCTCCATCACATTTTTACACTTCCCTCCCGCAGATCCCTCTAACGGCTACCGTAGTTAGACTTCCGTATCACATAGAATGATAGATGGGTAACTGGGAATAATGGGGTATGTTTTTCATCAATGGCTTCTGACTGACAGACGGGCAACCAAAGGCGTTATATCCAGCCCCCCTAAAACATCTGCCTATACTTCCAACATGCATAAAGGGACAGAGATGTAAAAGGGGTTGGGGGGGCATAATTAACATGGGCTACACTCCAAACAATTTTAAAAAATCCTGGGCTCCTATCACTCACACCACCTTCTGAAAATAACCATCCCCACCCAAATCTGAACGGAAATACCGGGCCTCCTGCCACCCACTACATTTATTCTCCCCTTAACTTCCCACTCAATGTAAAAAAATTTTTTTTTATATACACGCACAATGTTTATACACACACATATATATACACACACAGACATATATATGTATATATATATATATGTTTATACACAAACACACATATATTGCCTTCTGCGTTACTGGACAAGACTGTAGACAGAGAAGCTCCCGGGTTCTCCCTCCTCCTTCGGGAGCCAGAGGAGGCGGAAGAGGGCAGTGAGACTTCCAACTGCCATTTCGCTGCTGTGTTCAGGTCTCGAGACCCAGGTAGAGTGGCAAAGCAACAGGGAAGGGAGCACTCTCCTGCTAAAGGCACAGGAGTGGGTAACTACTCTTGTTACCCATTGTTGTTACGCACAGCAGTGATCATCTTGATTTTGATCTGGTTATCCAAGCTAAAGGCTTTGTCTATGCATTTTTCGCTATTTAATTATCCCTTTCAACTCTTCTCCCTGAATGTTTCCGCCTTTTTACTATTCACTATTGTACTATTACACTTCACTATTGTACTATCACAATTCACTATTATACTATCACAATTCACTATTTAAAAAAGCAATCCCTCGACCTATCCAATGGTGATCCATTCTTCTGTACTGATCCAACGCAGTGCGCGTTCTCAACTAACATTATCACTCTTTACGTCTGACTTATCTTCTCTTTTGGAGTTGGTCTTTCAGCCAGGCCATTCTACAGAACCTACGAGGTTTCTCTTCTCTTACCATATCACTTGGCTATTTATAGTTTATGAAATTGTGGGCGATTTTACTCTTCTCTCTTCCCAGTGAATTTCTAGTACTGCAATGGAATGGTTCCATTCCTGTCTTTCTTACCTCATACATTCTGCTTCCTGGAAAGTTTTTCAATCCTTCTCAAGAGGGTGTCCACCAGGGTTCCGTTCTTGGTCCTCTCTTTTCATTGGTCTTTATTACTCCTTTTCTTACTACAGCTGTCATTTAGATTAGAGGCTCATATTTACACATAAGATCCTCTAAAATGTATTTTTATTCCTACACTCCCTTCATTATCATGTTTCATACTTATTTGCATGTCTCCCTGCCATCGAGGAATGTGAGACAAGTCATTTTCCAAAATGGACTGAGTTACTTGGTTGCTATTCTTCAACTAGGATCATCAATTACATTTTCTCCCTACCATCTCAGCTGTCATTGTCCTCTTTTACTCGTGGTTTCATCTTCACCTCTTCATCAAACTACTTTCAATAGTTTTCCCATCACTCCAAGGTTCAGTGCTTTTACATAGACAATACTCATAAAACTAGACGATTGGTTCTCTGTTACCTAAACTTGTTTTCTCCCTCCATCAGCCTGTCTAAATATGTAAATTCTCCTCCTGCATCCTCCTCCAGTTTTAGTTGGTGTTTCTCTTGTTTTCCATTGCATTCATGCTTTAAAGTCATTATTGCCATTGCCTTGTGCCTTTACAAACTCCTAGCATGACCCTTCTTGTAGTCTCTTTGTTTTTCTATGTCCTTTGCGTAACTTGTGGCTTTTGTTGTTATTCTCGATACTATGGAATGAACTCGGGTACGTGAGTAGCTACTATCTTCTCTGGTTACCTTTATCAATGCAAAAGGGCAGTTTTCGTGCCACGATGTAGACACCTGACCATACTGTACTTCAACAATTATTGGTTGTTGCAACATTTCTTCTATTAGAAACATTTTTTGTACTGTTATAATAGGTACAGGGTTTGAGTGAAATCTCTCTAATAAGTATAAATTATTAAGTCATATAAATATCAGTCTCTTCACTTATAAAAATACATTTGCCACTAGTCATCAGAATACGGAGGGGTGTAAGCGTTACTAAACACGATATCAACAACGTTACCTTGTTCTTGCCATAACGTTGTTCTTTTTCGGTTGTTGATTGACAGGACTTCCTACATTGCCATTCTTCAGGGAGCCTTTTCTGGCCATCTCTCTCTGCTTCTCTAAAAACACAAGAAAAAATTCAATAGTTACACTTTGTTGGGTTATAAAAACAACTTGCATTATGGGCAGTTTACCATGGGAGGATATGTATAGCTAGATAAACACACTGGTAAAATATTATTTAAAAGAATTTGTTATTAAGACAATGATATTAAAGTATATGTATAGTCACCCAAAGTCCACCTTCTAGTCACATATATAACTAGGGACAACAGATTTTGTTATGCAGACAAGAAGTTTGTGCCCTATAGAACATGGATGCCATTGAAGCTCATGAAGGATAAGTAATTAAAAAAAAATATTCATAATAAAACACTGACTTGTCCTCCTAATTTATTTATTATTCTATACATTGAGGAAGTTCATAATGAAGGGAACCCTCAACCCAATATATTCCAGACCTACACTTCACACGATAGGCTTGAAATAGGTGGAAGCTTGCTATGGTTTTTAGAAAGCCATGCATAATGGGCCACAACACACAGGCACCACCTCTAAATGGTTTTATTCACAACATAGTGCGTAACTGTCACATAGGTAGGCAGTCATCTCAGGAGAAGAAATAGATTTAGTATTTCACATACAGCACAGTAATATAAACATATCACACTAATGGGTGGAGCATCGTATTAAGTCAATATAATGTTAACATTGAAAACTTCAAATGACTAGAGGTATCGCAATAGACTAACGATCCATTTGCCATACTGTGAGTGTCAAGAACTCTTGATAATAGATATCAGTATCCTTAGCAGTAAGTAATTCCTGGGACATTACGGCCTATTTCAAAAGGCTAGTCTATTGTCATACAGGACATTTCCCGGTCAAAAGTTTGACTGTTCAGTCAACACAACACGATAACAGATTTACCTAAACAAGATGGACAGTGAGAAAAGGAGCCTTAAAAGATCCTCCTCAAACTACTGAATTGCCTACTCCAGAACTTGGAGGACTAAATTCAGCACCTGGATTTAAGAGCTAATCATCTGAAGGAAGCCATGCAACAGGTGAGAAGTCTAGGAATCCATACTTCCAGCCCTTGCCTGGAATCTCTAAGAGGGTGTGACACTATCAAATCCATGTGAATGGACACAGCACAAAAGAGCAGTTAGCTTCTAATGGTATCAACTAGCTCAGCAAGATTCATTTCTCCTGCTAAAGACACAAATGCACTTACTCAGGGTAGAAGGGATGAATTTATAGCTTGCTAAAAGGAAAACAAAAATCCATATTTTACGAGCAGGTTTAGCTATAGGTCTCCAAGGCATGGATTCTTTACTTTTGAGAGGACACTGACGGATAAGAGGAAAGAGGCAGTAAAGAGCATGATCTCAATTTTTTCCTAGATTATTTTGTTCTATGAAAGGGTCATAGTTTCATAGTCCTCAGTGATCTGTTCACATGGACGATAACACGGTTGTTCAATCTGTTAGCCCAAATTAAACTTCTAAGTGCTTCTCAGTTCCTTAGAAGCACATGAGGCCGTGTATATCTAGGATCGATAAACTGCTGAACTGTGTCATTGTCTGTAAATCTTTGTTCAAGCTGATCTATTCCTTGTCGATGCTGTGCTTTTGAAGGTGTGCTTTTCTACCTGTGAGTTATGTGTCTGGTTCTAAACGTTCGATAGTCATACTTGGGATATGGGGGTTTCATTGTCGGAGTATCAGTGTCCTTCTCTGATTGACCATTACAGACTGAATGTTCTGAGGTCAGTGCTTCATTAGTAGGTACTATGTAGAAAAACATGGGTGTGTCATTGCGTTCTTGTGCACCTATATGTCAGTCAAGGATACTGCACTGATTTGATAGTGCCTTAGTTTGTAATGACTATCAATGACGAATGACAAAGTAGTAATGTGCTGGTTACTTAATGGTAAACTTTATAACACAGAGTATAATTTTTTGTCATCTACTTCTGCTTGGCATTCCTTCTAGTCCACAGACACTTGGGATCTTCGCAATGTACAGTACCTTCTGGGTACCTATCTGCTGTAATGGAATAATTTTACCATTAAAAGACCCACGACAGCCATCTCTTCGCGTGGGGTTGACTTTGATGGCAGGGTAAGGGGGCTAAGAAGGAAACCAGCAAGCCATTTTTAAGCTTTGAGAGTAGGGGCAAGTTTATAGCAATACAAATACAGTACTGTGAAAAACAGGATCTCCGGCTGCTATTGCTTGCCTTGTACAATAATGAGTTTGATTAATTGCATGCCAGCAGAAGTATTAGATGAAAAGGGCAAGTTGAAAGTAAGGGCTTTGGACGCTTTTACAAAGCCTGAAAATCTTCAGGTTCAGTTCTAAGATACTGAGAGGTACAGAATTTGCTGGCATTGGAACATTCTGCACACATACGCACAAGGATTATAAAGAAACGTCTTTCATTGTAACTCTGCATGGTAAGCAAAGTCAGCTTGCAGCAAGCATCTTCACATGAAAGTAGGAACATTGCGGTTGTCGCTGCATGTCTTCGGTTAAAAATGCATTGGGTGAAGGACGTTGTGGCACTCTGATAGCTCTCTTTGCTAGAATATAACCATACACCCAACACAAAACATGGTAATGAGGAGGCCAGTGACTATGTTTGACAACTGCACTTGCACAACAGTTTGCATTTTGTGGGAGATGGTATAAATTGTGGGGGTTTCTTTCCACAAACGAATTGGATTTTAAGACTGGCACTGCAATAAGTTTTACAGATCTTCTTTGCAAATAAAAGCAATTTGCTTAAAAAGTCGAGTGGTGTGCCTGCACTCCAGACATTTTACTTCCTTTCAACATGTCTTTAGAACCAAGGGACACAATCTATGTTTAAGATTTCTGGGTCTGCTTGATAGATTTTCTTTGGCCACTGTTTCTGGGTTTTGCACCAGCTTTCCTGCCGTGCACTTAGAAGCTAATAGTGATCACCACAGGTAGTGAACACCACTACATGATCACCTCTTTTGGTGATCACTTGTGGGAAGCAGTGATAGTGCACAGTATAGGAGCTTGCCTTTGCCGAAGGTTGACTAATACAGCGGCTGTAAAGATTCCTTGCCACCTCAGGAAGGGAGACTTGGAGAGGAAGTGACACTATAGTGAGGATCATATAGCTCTGACCCTCACAGATGCAGGAAAAAGACTACACTCCTTGTAAATAGTCGGCAAGGCCACAGGGCCATAGAACCCAGGGTTCGAGAACAGCAAGATCCTGGACTGCTCTGAAGACTAAGAACACATGTTTAAGGCAGAGCAGCTGCAGAAAGGCAGAAAGTTGCCCTAGGGCACTAGATTTTCAGGAACCAGCCTTCACAGGGGTACTAAGACCACTGAATCGCAAATTATACCACATATCGTGCCTAAGAAGGGGGACTGCATCTACAGACAATAAAAGGACAATATGAAGCTTATGAAAAGGAAAGTCAAAGGAAGCTGCAGCCCTCTTATTTCCTGCCAAAAAGATTTTTAACAAAATGGTTGCCCAATTCGCAAAGCACTTTCTGTGAGTAATTTGGTCTTACTTCAGAAGTAGGACATTCTTGCTCGTGGAAAACCCTTTGTGATTAGGTCTATGAACAAGCATGTTCTACTCCTGGAAATACAGGCATAAGATTGCATAGAGTACTAGGTTAGATTAGGTAAAAAAAATAGGCCCCCTACTCTTTGACTCTTCTGGTAGGTAAAGTGAGCAATGGCAGGGAGAAGCTTGTTTACAAAGCACTCTATGAGGTTACATTGCTAGTATACAAAAGAACATAACATGATCAGAGAGGCTAAACAGCTGTGGAGAAGTGGCACAAAGTGACACCACTGCTCACCTCACAGTAAGCACCATCACCTCCTTCCTTCACTTCTGGCTAAGGGCATAGTGTTCCCTCTAAAGAAAGAAGTGACTTGGTCCATTTCTTTCCTCCCTGGAAGGATCATTTTAATGTACCACTACCTCGGCTCTAGACCCATACCACCCCATCTAAACTTCCTTTCTCAATCAATTTTTTGTTCATTAATAATAATTGAGGGAGGAACTCTAATAGTTACCTCTACCCTCACTCCCCAGTCCCGTATTTTTAATCTTGCATAGCTTATCAAATACATTTATATCTACTCCTCGGCCCTAATACAATTTTAATTGCTTGAACCCTCAACAGAAACAAAATCTTTATATTCCACTTTTGAAAGAGCTCAGGATGAGCCCACTTTGCACTAATAGAGTGCTGGAGCCCGATATGATGAAGCACGTCATCAAGAGTGAGTGACTAGCTCATAAACAATTAATAGGATGTCCTCTTCACTAGGTATTAGCTTAGAAGAAGCAAATGGATATGGTTGAGTAGGAATTATCTTCCTTCAAAGTGTTGAAGAAAGCCCCCCTAGACTTTGTGATTACTTGTTTCTCACTCACCACTAGCCCTCATGCGTTTGGTTTGTGCTAGTCTCAATTTCATCAAGATCTTGTACATTCACACATCATCATTACTTTAAGATTTGAAAATTCAGACCAAGGATTTAACACCTCCCAGAGGATTCAGTGAGGTATAGAAATGCACCTAAAGATGGGAATTTAAAACTAACACATCACAACCCATCAATAAATTCTTTTATGATGTTACATATTTCAAGGAGGGACAATAACACAGCATCTTTAACCATACATTTTTGTTTGTACCCCTTCAGATAGTGTAGTGTGATCATCTTCCATGTTGAGCATGTGCAAGCACTATAATCATAACAAGTATGAGAGGTCTTGCAACCCCAGTTCATTCCGAACAGCAATCTGTATTTTCTACATATCAGAGACACAAGCTGTGTTGTCTGCTTGGAAAACGTAACAAAAAGGTTTGTCTCACTACGTTTAAATAACAAATTTGGGCAAGCATTTCACCTCTGCAAGCTATGCAGCAAGAAATACATTAGCACACCTGTATGATGTAACATGACTGAAACAGCAATCTGTGTGAATCCTGCAAGTCTCAATGTAGGCTCTCTGTCTTTTAGGTTTCCCAGATAGATAAGAGAATACCCGTGCATGGGACAATAGTAACAGATGTTGTTCACTATGCTTTATAATCAGAAGACTGCGAAAGATGTGCCATACTTGCCTAAATACAAGCTTGCTACCATTCAATATTTGTCACTCCTTCATATACAACAGAAATTCCCATTATTCAATGTAGTGATCAAAGTGTGACATCTGAACTCATGTCGTGTGTGGATGCATGCTGCTGTTGCCTTAGATGTGTGTCTCATGTGTGACCATTCACTGCCTAAAGAAGCCACTGCTGCAGGAGCAGCTGTCCTCCCCAAGTCGTGAGCAAACATAAAATATTGGTGCCAGCCAGCCAGAAACAACTGGCTACATAAAAGATTTACAGATTTTTTCACACCTAATACATAAATAAAGTTTTTAGAAAATTATGTAAACTGTGGTAGGAAGCTGTCTGCATGCTAACTGTATGTAAGGAATGACTTTCCTACAAAAGTCACGCAAGACGCCAGTTCATCGCTGTCAGAACCCTGTTCATAGGGCAACAGGGAAGCAAGAGCTTCTGGGCCCAACCGTGGGGTTTGAGGCTTTAACTACCGATGCCCCGGGCCCGACCTATTATTGATCCTGAGCAACTGGGCCTAGTAACCATTCAGCACTTGACTCAGTGGTAGCGTGGGTCGAGCAGTCCAAGGATACTGGTGGTGGGGAAGTCGACTCAGGGAGGTGGGGATGGTAGACATGGTGGGTCAACACAGACTGACAACAACTCAAAATACTTTCCTCAGGATCCAAAAAACCAGAGTCTCTGATCGTGCCCCCTTTGCAGGATCTGAAGCTTGAGCTGCTGCCTACGGTAAGTCTTTCACATGCGTAGCCCAAGAGGGCTGCAGTAGGTATCCTCGAGTTTCTCACACGCTGTCCTGCAGCGGCCAGGGGCGTTCTCGATGATCTTCCGATGCTGGTAAGTTTCCTGTTCCCAAGTTCCTCCTCTGGTGCAGGTCCTCAGTCACGTCTTGGGCCCACTCATGTCACCACTGCAAGCTCCTTCCTCCAATGATGGTCTTGACCAGACCATGCTCTTTGTCTGGTCCCAGGAGTACCCCCAGCATATTGGGTCACCGTTCCTCCTATTCACATTGGCTACAGCCTGATCAGCACAGCAGCAATTTTCACGGCAGTCCCCCCTGGCAAATAGGGTCACCGACTTGGTCCCGTCCACGGACTATGCCCGATCAGTACAGCAGCAATCTTCACGGCTGCCCCACATAGCACACATTGTTGCCGACTTGGTACCTTCTCACGGGCAGCAGCCCAATCAGTGCAACAATGGTCACAGCTCACTTCATGGCAGCCCTCTTCTGGCATATGGGTTCACAGATTTTTCCCTGCATACGGGCAACGACATTATCGGTGCAGCAGCCGTCTTCTCACACCTCGCTACGGTTTTCAATCACCAGGATTCCCCACTGGACGTCACTCCTTCCAATGCTCTCCTCTCCCTCACAGGGCACACTGGTCTTGGCAAGAAGGCAGGTGCTGGTGCTGCAGCTTCCAAGGGCAGGTTATTTTTGATTCCCTGGATGATGTCCTCTCACCCAGCTGGGAGACTAACCGGCCTTGGCCCCCAGTCCTGGTCACAGGCAGACGTTTTGCAGAGCTTCTCCTCCTCGCACACCCCTACTGTTGACAATTTTTGAGGGGCTCAAACACCCCTTCGTATAATCCACTTCCAGACAGCAAATGTGATTTAGAGTCGAAGGGCCCGATTTAGATTTCAGCGGACGGGTTACTCTGTCACAACGGTGGCGGATTTCCCATCTGCCGAAATATAAATCCGATAATATCTTATGGGACTGTATTCTGGGCTGTCATTGAGGGTGAACGGTTAGCACTGCTATTCTGCTATTCTGTCCTGGATAATTCCTTTTAAATGTTTTAATCTGCTGATTTTGCACATCTTTTTATTGTTGGGCATTTGCACGTAAGGAACCAACCCCCCGGTACGAGCTGTGTTCAATGCTCGGCGGGTAGGAAGGTCCCGTGCACCACTTCCGTTTCGAGCGCTTCAGACGCACGGGGCAGCGGTCTAGTTGCTGCACCCGGCGTCGGAAGAAGTTGCATAAAGGAAGCGTGTACGCAACCGTCCCGGGCTGACTGTATTCTGGGCTGTCATTGAGGGTGAACGGTTAGCACTGCTATTCTGCTATTCTGTCCTGGATAATTCCTTTTAAATGTTTTAATCTGCTGATTTTGCACATCTTTTTATTGTTGGGCATTTGCACGTAAGGAACCAACCCCCCGGTACGAGCTGTGTTCAATGCTCGGCGGGTAGGAAGGTCCCGTGCACCACTTCCGTTTCGAGCTCTTCAGACGCACGGGGCAGCGGTCTAGTTGCTGCACCCGGCGTCGGAAGAAGTTGCATAAAGGAAGCGTGTACGCAACCGTCCCGGGCTGACTGTATTCTGGGCTGTCATTGAGGGTGAACGGTTAGCACTGCTATTCTGCTATTCTGTCCTGGATAATTCCTTTTAAATGTTTTAATCTGCTGATTTTGCACATCTTTTTATTGTTGGGCATTTGCACGTAAGGAACCAACCCCCGGTACGAGCTGTGTTCAATGCTCGGCGGGTAGGAAGGTCCCGTGCACCACTTCCGTTTCGAGCGCTTCAGACGCACGGGGCAGCGGTCTAGTTGCTGCACCCGACGTCGGAAGAAGTTGCATAAATTGAATCCATAATGCGACCGCGCAGCGGACGCGCGCAGCGGGCGCGCCTAAGGCAAGCCCGTCTGCGCCCGTCCGCGCCCGGCCGGGGCCAGGGGCCAAAACCCCTGCTCCTTTACTCCCAGGACGCACTGGGTACTCTAGAGATCAACTGCTTCAGCTAAACAACCACCCCAGGGCCAAATGTCTCCATCTTTTACGAGCAGATAACCTTGGATCTAAATGCCATCATTGCCCGTTTTTATTTTCCACCCATAATCGCTCAGCCCTTCCCTTAAGTTCTACCTATAGTATTTTACTCTTAAACTGTAGATCCCTTCCCAAACACTCTACGGAAATTTCGTTCCTTTTACAAGATTCCTCCCCTGAGGTGCTTTTTTTAACTGAAACTTGGCTCAGTGCTAGCTCTGAGCCTGACATAGTACAAACTTTGCCCCAGGGCTATGCGATGCAAAGACTGGATAGAACTGTAAGCAAAGGAGGTGGAATTGCAATCATTTATAAGGATCACCTTACCTGTCGTCTACTTGGCAGTCCTCTTCTGGATTGCGAAAATGTTCGTTTCTCTTTAGAATTCTCCCCTCTTCTTACACTCTCAGGCATTCTGATCTACCGCCCCCCGTGTGCGGTAGGTTCTTTTTGTAATTCTCTTTTAGAAACTGTCATCAATTTGGCTAGTACCACTGCAAATTTTACCCTTCTCGGCGATTTTAATTTGCACTTTGATGATCCCAGATCTACAGTAGCAGTTGAACTAGCAAATGACCTTGCGTCACTTCAGTTGCTGCAAAAAGTCCAACTCCCTACACATGTGCAGGGACACTGTCTTGACCCAGTGTTTTCTAATCTGGAGAATTGTCAGGGAAATAACCCTATTCCAATCCCCTGGTCCGACCATCATTTGGTGCCCCTTTCCTGGCGTCCCCAAATCCCTAACCCCCCAGTCTGTCTTTCTCGAACATTTATCCATCCCTGGTCTAAGCTCTCTTGGGAGAACTGGACCCACGAACTGGAAAATAATAGACCTCAGTTGGTTCCCTGCCCAGTCACAATGTATAATGATTTTTGTAGTTGGTTAGAGGATTCATTGAACCAGGTCCTCCCAAAAATCCGGATTAGGAAAAAGAATGGCTCAATCAGAGCGCCCTGGTATTCTGTTGAACTGCGTATCTTGAAACAGAATTGCAAAATATTGGAAAGAAGTTGGAGGAAAGACTTTGCAATGAAGAGTAAGCTCACCTATAGAAGGGCCATATGTACATACAGAGCGGAAATGAGGAAAGCTCAGGCAGCCTACTATGAGGAAAAAATTCGGCTAGCCGCCAATTCCCCTAGAGAGACCTTCTCTATTATAAAAAGGCTCCTTAAAAGCCCAGTTCCTCCTGTCCCTATTTACCCTCATGGAACTCGTTGTGAAAATCAGGCAGAGTTCTTTGACAATAAAATTCAGAATATTATAAAAATGCTCCCTCAAATTGATCCTGTATGGGCGAGCGCTCCACCAAACTGCCCTCCCATCATTCATCGTCTGGAGTGTTTTCCCCCTCTCCTCCTGGAAACACTCCTGACTCTTATGCCCACAGTAAAAAGTGGATCACCAAGAGACCCAGCTCCTATGAACATCCTAACTAAAGCTGCATCCATTATCGGCCCCACAATCACCCATGTCATCAACACCTCACTTTGTGCAGGAGTAGTCCCCCGACTTTGGAAAGAAGCTATGGTTAAGGCCCTTCTTAAGAAGCCGCATCTTGATCCCGCAGACTTGGGCAACTATCGCCCTATCTCTCTTCTGCCTGGGATCTCTAAAATTGCCGAAAAATATGTTAATCATGCCCTCTCTAATTTTTTGGAAACTTCCAACCTTCTACACCCATCCCAAACAGGCTTCCGGCCTCGGCAGAGTACGGAAACTGCCTTGTTGGCGTTTGTGGAGGAAACTAGGAAAATCCTCGATGCAGGAGGTGCTGCAGCCATTATCCTATTGGATCTGAGCGCAGCATTTGACACGGTGAATCACCAGGTCTTGATTCACCGCCTCGGCAATCTGGGAGTAGGTGGAATTGCTCTGAGCTGGATTCGTTCCTTCTTGAAAGGACGTTCATTCCAGGTCTTTGAAGAGAGCAGGAGCTCTAAACCTTGGCCTCTCCAGTGTGGTGTACCGCAGGGCTCGTCACTGAGCCCTACACTTTTCAATGTGTACATGGTCCCTTTGGCTTCAATTGTGGCTCCGTTTGGGATACATATGGTCACCTATGCTGACGACACTCAATTGGTCGTAGCTCTTAACCAATCTACACAATACTCCACGACCCTGAAAGCATGTCTTACGGAAGTCGTAAATTGGATGGGGTCCTCCCACCTGAAATTAAACGGAGAAAAGACCGAGGTCATGACTCTGGGTAATTTTGACAATATATTACTAAGAACCATCTGGCCAGCTTGCATGGGCCCAGTCCCAATCCCTAAGCCTGAGATAAAGAGCCTGGGCATCTGGCTAGATCAGAATCTCACATTCCAAGTGCAAGCCAGTAAGACAGTAGCTATCTGTTTTGGCTTGATTAGAATGGCGAGGAAAGTGCTTCCTCTGCTCCCTCCTCAAGCCAAGAAAATCATGGTCCAGTCTATTCTACTCTCTAGATTGGATTATGGTAATGCGCTCTATTTGGGAGCTCCTACCTCAGTGATTAATAGACTGCAGATCATCCAGAAATGTGCAGCCAGATTGCTGACGGGAACATCCAGATCCCTTTCCGCAAAACCTGCTCTTCGTTCTCTACACTGGCTCCCAGTAAAAGAAAGAATCAGATTTAAATCATTGTGCATTGTGCACAAATCCCTTTTAGGGACTGGCCCTCCCTTGATCTCAGCCATAATTCAACCATATAAAGCAAGGAGAAAGCTTCGCTCGGACGATCTCCATCTAATTGACATCCCCAGAATCAAACGAGCCAGAAGTGGTGGCAGGCTCTTTTCTCTGAATGCAGGCAGACTCTGGAATGCCCTCCCCCTCCACCTTCGAAAAGAGTCTAGCCATCTTGCCTTTAGGAAACAACTCAAAACTCTTTTATTCCCTTAAACTAATCGTTCTGTCCCTCCCCCTGTCTACTAGTCACGCTAAGCGCTGGGAGGCCTTCTGGTAGCCATGCGCTCTATAAATGTCCTTTTCATTTCATTTCATATTTCGGCGGATGGGATATCCATCGCTGCTGTGACAGAGTAACCCGTCCGCCGAAATCTAAATCAGGCCCTGAGTCTTTGAAGTTTCTGTTGGGGGTCTGCTTCCT
This sequence comes from Calotriton arnoldi, assembly GCA_963921515.1. Taxonomy (NCBI): domain Eukaryota; kingdom Metazoa; phylum Chordata; class Amphibia; order Caudata; family Salamandridae; genus Calotriton; species Calotriton arnoldi. The sequence goes on along the minus strand of CAWUFW010003863.1, from coordinate 1,238,815 downwards.
TTTGAAGAGCTCTCTCCTGTGTCCTGTCCTTCCTCCACAAGCACTATCACAGCAGGAGAGACTCCAAATCTGAAAGCCCCACAACAGAGACCATGGGAGTGACTAGAGGTTCACACCTGGATGAGAGCCACAGTGACATGTGTGTCAAAATGTTAACCCAGGGCCATAGCCTTACTCTTTGTGATTCTCTTATCAGCCTCATCTCTTTCCTGAGATGTACCAGGCCCCTTCCCAGTGACCTCTCTCTGAATCAAAGAGAACCCTTTGAAGTGCACTGGGGAGCCTGGCCCTCCTTTCTTCCAGTGTGTCCCAACAAACTTACGGAATGTAGCAATGCACAAATCTGTCTGGAGTATTTCTCTACCTCCTCTCCTCATGTTCCTCCAGTCAGCCATGGGTCTCCCAAGCCCAGACTCTTCCATGTATTGTGCCCTTCACAGGTACACATATACTCAACACGTGCATATAGCGTACAAGCACTGCACAGCACTACATCTTTTTTGTATTGTACCATTCACAGCCACACATACACCTATCACATGCATATAATATAATATACACGTACTTCACAGCACCATATTATCCCTGGATTGTACCACACACAGAAACACATACATCCAGCACATGTGTACCAAACCGGCACTGCACAGCACTCCACATCAAACCTGATGTTGGCCAAAAGTGAGTTAAGCACACAGCAACAAACTTTAAATGAGTCAGCCTGTAGAACCCAGTCCAGTGACACAGGTAAAAAGGACCTGTTCACTTCTACCGATCACTACACAGTATGCTGCCACCACCGCTGTAGTGCTACTTAGCTCCTGGTAAATGTAGTAGCCTTTCACCACTATGAGGGTAGTGTTTTGGGCGTCCCTCTGGATCCAAAAAGACCGCAGTCCATGAGACAGGCCTATGTCATGATGCACACGCATGATCCACATTAGCCCATGATGACAAAAATCAGCATTAGGAATCCAGACATTACAGTTGGTGCACTCAGGGCAGGGGTGCACGTCCATCACCAGACGAGGGACTTTTGCATCCCAACAATTGTTTTTTTATAGGTTCAAAAGAGACGCGGTTAACACTGCTAGTGCAGATCCCATAAGACATGTTTTGCTCGAACCAGTTTCCTAAGAGTGAAAATTACGCAAAAAAAAGCATACAAGGAAGAATACAACAGTAATTGAAACCCAAAAAATAACTGTTTCCCAAGACAAAAATAAAGAAAAACTACTCGTGCTAAACCCACCACTTCCCTCACAGCAGTCACTAAAGTGGAATTAATTCAGGAAATCGTAGCAGACCATTACGTCTTTTGAGCTGGTAAGCCTCAGCCACAAGAGGATACCTAGATGCATAAATGGCACAAATTAGGTAGCACAGTTTACTGTAAGGTAACATGCCATAAGTATACAATTCTAAAGCTAGAAATCAGTTTGGATTCTGAATACCGAGAGACTATGTAGCAAAGATATTAAGAACAAAAATATCAACATGCAAGTATGTATAGATTTTCTATACCTAACTCCACATATATATAATTCTTGACTCTATATATATATATATATATATATTCACTGAAAAAACCATAGGTTTTAGGGACAGTTACAGCTAGTTGGACATTGCACTCGTACAAAACCCGTGAAATTCCCCCGTTATAGTTAGTTCAGCTAACTATAACTCGCGCCCCCGCAATGCACTGCTGATGTCGTCACATATTACATCACTCATGACATGGTCAGTGACATCACTGATGACATCACTGATGACATCATCCAGTGACTGTGTGTTTCTGTAAAGTTTAAATATTTTTAATATACATAGGGAAAGGCGTATTGAAGAATGAGTGGGTGTATAAGTGTCTGTATGGATGATTTAGTAGGTGCGTGACTAACTCTATAAGTGAGTGATTAGACGTATCTTATTGAATGCATGGGTTAGTGACTAAACTGGGTGAATGTCTGTATCCGTCTGTCTGTTGCTGTGTAAGTGGCGGCATGGGTTTGTGAATAGCTACATGAGTGTCTATATGAGTTATTGATTGGTTGTCTGAGTATCTGTATGGGTGCCTGAGTGTTTGTGTGGGTGGGGTGTGTGCGACTGTGCATAGATGTGTGAGTGGGTGATTCACTGGGTGGATGGTTTCAAGAGTGCATCTGTGATAGACTGTATGGGTGGATAAGTGTGTGTAAGAGTGTGTTAGTGAGTGAATGTATGTCCCAGTGGTACATGTGTGAGTAACTACATATGTGAAAGGCAGTATATATGTGTGTTGGAGTATATAAATAGCTATAAGCGAGAGTGTGTGATTGTGAGAGTGACTGTATGGATGAGTGTGTGCTTGTATCAGTGATTGTATAAGAGCGTAAGAATGTGCTAGTATTTGTATGAGTTAGTGAGCTGGTGTGTGTATAACTGTATAGGTGAGTAAATGGCAGTGTGATTAATTATTTGCATGACTGACTAGGTGTGCGAGTACCTCTATGGATGAGTGGCGGTGTGTGAGTGTCTATGTAGGTGTATGAGTGCATATGATAGTCCTGTACTGAGTGACCGTAAGTATGAGTGACTGTACAGGTGAGTGAGTGGATGTGTGTGTAGACCTAAGAATCAGTGAGTGGGTATGTAGTTATTGGTGTTGGAGTGTCTATGGTTTTGAGAATGGCAGTCTGTAATTTAGAGTGGGTCTATCAAAAGTTATATTAGGGTGTGAGAAGATGCATGAAATTATCACATGGATGATGTCATCAGTGATGTCATCTGTTATGTCATTTGAGATGTCATCAGTGATGTCACTGACCATGTCATGAGTGATGTAATATGTGACGTCATCAGCAGTGCATTGCGGGGGCGCGAGTTATAGTTAGCTGAACTAACTATAACAGGGGAATTTCACGGGTTTTGTACGAGTGCAATGTCCAACTAACTATAACTGTCCCTAAAACCTATGGTTTTTTCAGTGAATTTCTAAGGTTTTTAAATGCTAATTTCTAACTATAACGTGCCTGAAACCTATGGTTTTTTCAGTGAATTTCAAAGGTTTTTTAAATGCTAATTTCTAACTATAACGTGCCTGAAACCTATGGTTTTTTCAGTGAATTTCAAAGGTTTTTAAATGCTAATTCCTAACTGTAACGTGCCTCAAACCTATGGTTTTTTTCAATGAATTTCAAAGGTTTTGTAAATGACAATTTTTAAATGTATTAATTGTTATATTTATTTTTTTGATACTGATTTACTACATTTTTTTAAACTATTTATTTTTAGATATTTTATTTTTTAAATTACATTATAATTACATTATACATTACATTACAAAATATACTTTCTCAGAATGAATTACTTTAGTTTAAATACTTTGCAAATAGGCAATAGACTTTTAAGTACAGTGGTTACAGTTGTTGCAATGGGCAACACAATTTCAAACACAATGCAACATTGAGCTCAATGTGAATTTCTAGTTAAATGCAATTAGTTACTTTATGGATTACTTTTCTAACCACAGGACTGGATCCTAGATTCAGTCCTGGGACATCTCCTGTAAACAGTTGAGTAAAAGCGTTTTGGTTACAGTAGTGATTTTTAAGGAATATTATTGTATTTTAAAAGTTGACAGAAACGTTTTCAAATAGAATCACCAATGTTATCCTATGGGATGAAATTCACTTAGCAGGTAAGTAGTGTTATCGTTACTTTTTCTTACTCAGTGGTGGATCCTGGATCCAGCACTGGTGCATCTCCTGTAAAGAGTTGAAAGAATGCGTTTAAGTCATACAGGCGATTTTTAAGGAATATTTGTAGTTTGTGAAAATCGACACTTTGAAACTTTTCTGCTGAAAACCAGACAATGGATTCCTATGGAAGGAAATTCAAGTTACTGGTAAGTACGGTTAGAATTACTTTTCAGGATCTGTACTGGGCTCAAAGATGCAGCACTGAGGTCTCTCCTGATAACAGGTGAGTAAATCGGAATTCGTAGTTCGGCTGATTTTAGAGGAATATTTGCACAATGGTGAAGGAAGGGGGTGGGGCCTGAGGTGACATGTCTGCAAACACGCCCTGTGGCGCGTTTTAAGTTGGAGAATTAATTCCTCCTCAATCCCGAGGGTCCCTAGGGGCCAACTAGCCCACCAGGTACCTCCAGTATGTGCCAGAGAGCTGCGTTGCAGAGAGGTATTCAGAGGCCACGCCCCTTTTACAACACTCTGCAACGCAGCTCCGTGGCGCTTACTGGAGGTACCTGGCGGGCTAGTTGGCCCTCAGGGACCCTCAGGATTGAAGGGGATTTAAATCCCCATCTTAAAACGCGCCACGGGGCCTGTTTGCACACATGTCACCTGAAGCCCCGCCCTCCCTTCACCACTGTGCAAACGCGCCCGCGGCGCGTTTTAATTTGGGGGATTAAGTCCCCTTGAATCCTGAGGGTCCCTGGGGACCAACTAGCCCACCAAGAACCTCCAGTAAGCGCCACAGAGCTGCGTTGCAGAGAGGTGTAAAAGGGCGTGGCCTGGACCACCTCTCTGCAACCCAGCCCTGTGGCGCTTACTGGAGGTACCTGGTGGGCTAGTTGGCCTCAGGGACCCCAGTATTGAATGGGAATTATTTCCCCAATTTAAAACACGCCACAGCGCGCGTTGCAGAGTGGTTAAGGGAGGGGCGGGGCCTGACGCTCGATCGAGTCTTTTTCTTTTGTTTTTTTGAAGGGGGCTGTGTGGCCCCCTTCTTTTTAGTTTTGGGGCCCTGGGGACCCCATCCCCCAGGGCCTGATGCCTTTTCCCTTTAAAAAAAATAATAAATACTGTAGGGGAAGGGGGCCGCGTGGCCCCCTCCCGTGGCCTATTCCGGCCCCGGGTCCCCATCCCCGGGGCATGGCCACTTTTTAAAAATAATTTTGGAGGAGGGGGCTGCGTGGCCCCCCTCCTAAGGCCTCTATTGGCCCCGGGGACCCCATTCCCCGGGGCCGGCCTTTTAAAAAAAAAAAAGTATTATTTTTGCGGAGGGGGGCCGCGTGGCCCCCCTCACGGGCCACTACTTGCCCCGGGGACCCCATACCCCGGGGCTGGCCCTATCCTTTGGGGTCAGTGGGGGGACCCCAACTCCCCCACGGACCCTGCCGGCTCCCCGCGTCCTGCGGGAGCCGGCATTGCTTTTCCACATGGGGAGCTGCTAACATGCAGCTCCCCGTGTGGAAAAGCAATGTGCTTTGGATATTGGAAGAGAGAGCAGGTTTCCTGCTCTCTCTTCCAATATCCAAAGCAGTTTGCTATGACAGGACGGGGCCGCGAGGCTCCCGTCCTGTCATAGCAAACTACAGTGTCCCGGGGTAGGCACCCCGGGACACTGCAGGAGCCGGCCCTGGGGGTGGTGGTCCCCAGGGCCATCAAGGACTCCAGGAGGGGCCGCTCGGCCCCCTCCCAACTTATTCAAAGCCCCGGGAGGTGGTGGTCCCCGGGGCTCTGGGATCCGTAACGGACCCCCATATTTAAATCTTTAGTGCCTCGGGAGGTGGCGGTCCCGGGCGTGTGGGGGGCTGGAGCCCCCACACAGGTATTTAAATTTTTTTTTAAAAAGCCCCGGGGGTGGCGGTCCCGGGGCTGCGGGAGGGCACAGTGCCCTCCCGCACCATTTTTATTAGAAAGCCCCTGGGGGTGGCGGTCCCCGGGGCTTGGGGGCCTTAGAGGCCCCCATTAACTATAAACCCACCCCCCGCATGCCCCCGGGACTTGGCCCACCCGGGGGCAAAATAGCATCGAGCGCGGAGACCGCGCTCGATTTTCTTTTACGGCGGGATCCGCGCACCCTAAGTGCATCCCGCCGATTTAAAAAAAAAAATGCTTTCTGCCCAGGGGGTCCTTGTGGGACCCCTGAGCAGACCTAGAGGGTCAGGGTGTTTCTACCCTGCCCCCTTTGTGCGTTTTGCGCACTTGTTTCTCTGCCTGGTTCTACCGAGGGACAAAATGGCTGCCAACACTTCCTGATTTGGAGTGTTGACAGCCAATTAGCATGCAGCTCGTGATCGGGAGGGTACGCGGACCCTACGCGGCCATAGATATATATGTGATTTTACTTTTGATTTTCTCAGCAACTACTGAACGGATTTACACCATTTAACAAAAAGGGTTCTTTCTGAACCAAGAAATACCTCTTTGCCAAATTTGGTGTAATTCCGTTCAGCAGTTCGGGCTGTAGCCGTGGCTAAAGTTTCCTATGGGAAAATGAATGGGGAAAACACGGTTTGGGACCCCCCTTTTTTCTCGGCCCCCGCTTGACGAATCACCCCGAAACTTTCAGGGTAGGAGCGGAGCGGGCCATAAAGTTTGAAAACTTCGCGAAGATTCGTCAACCGACGCAAGAGTTATTTCAAATAGAATGTTGCGGATTTCCTATGGAAAATAGGTCCTAACTATAACTATCTACTGGCGACCGCCAGTAGATAATATATACATATATACATATACATATATATATATATATATTTATTCTCACTGAAAAAACAAAGGTTAAATGGGTGTTATATAGTTAGGTGAAAATGTCAGTTAAAACATACCATTTTAAATGAACAATATAATCAGTGTCATTTTAAGTAAAGCAGCACTACTGGCTTTGTCAAAGGGTCAAAACACCAAAAGTTTTAAAGCAGGGAGCCTATTGGCTTTATCAAGGGGTCGGCACATCATCATATATAAAGAAGACAGATTGGCTTTGTCAAAAAGTCATCACTAACTATAATCAAATGTATATTTATAAATTCCCACATTGTAGAGCTGTTAGCCCTGGCCCTTTTGACAGGTTTATCCCCAAACTTTTTGCCTTGTGCCTCCTATTTTTCTGACCCTGTTTTTGTTGGCTATAGGATTCTGGGCACTTTACCACTGCTGACCAGTGCTAAAGTGCATATGCTCTCTGTATGAATTGTGATAGTGATTGGTTAACCATGATTAGCATATTTGATTTACTGGTAAGTCTCTAGTAAAGTGCACGGTGTGTGCCAGGGCCTGTAAATCAAATGCTACTAGTGGGCTTGCAGCACTGGTTGTGCCACCCACATGAGTAGCCCTGTAAATGTACCTCAGACCTACCACTGTAGTGTCTGCGCGCAGTTGTAAACTGCCATGTTGTCCTGACAAGTGCCACTATTGAAAGGCTATCTGTCTCATAGGCTTAACATTGGAGTTGCACTGTAAATATTTACATGTGTAAATTGCAATAGGGACAAGATAGGAAAACTAAGTTTAGACTCTCTGAACTCAGAATATATTGACACACCTTTTTGGTGAAGGTGGTTTTTAAATCCTGTGTTTGAAAATGCCACTTTTGGAAAGAGGGCATTTTCTTACTTTACCATTCTGTGTGCCTATGGCTGTTTGTGTATTCAGCATCTGGTGTGTGAGTGACAGAAGCTGAGATGTGCATTAAGTCTAGGCAGTCACTGGGGGGTTGAGGTGTGCCCTGCCTTGCCTGGGTGAGTACTGGGAGGAGTGGTAATTACACCTGATTAGGCTGTGTCTCCTTTTGAACAATGCTGTCTCTGCCCCCTGTGGTCATGCTGCATCAATGAGGGCAGAACTGGTTTGGACTGGGTTCAGAGACCCTTGCCACAAAGAGAACAAAGACATTTTGGGGTATAAGTATTACACCCAAAACCCCAAGACATTAGACTACTTCTGTAATCAAGAGGAACCTTTGCCAAGGAAAAGAGCTGGAGAAACTGGAGGAGGAGTACTGCCCCTTTGCTGTGTGCTGTCTGGGGTTGGCCTGCAGTAGCTATTTCTGCCAAGGAAAGGACAAGGACTTTGCTGTGTGCTGTGTGCCCCCCGCTTGAAGGACTCTCCAATGGCCTGTGTGTGCTGGCCTCCTGTTTAAGGAAACTCAGGGACATCAAAGTTTCCACATTTGTTTGGGCTAATCTGAAAAGGGATTGCTTGAGGCTCATCACCTGGAGGCTCTTGATGCTTCATTGCGGGGAAAAGTTCTCCCTGTACTGTCCTTGAGTGGGGGGAACTGTTCAAAATAGTCAAGGAGTTCACCAAACCCTTGGCAACCGAAAACATTATCACACCCTCTCAAGCTCTCTCCAACACCCTCTCAGACTTCTTCGACAGCAAAATCAACACCATCTACCAAGACTTCACACCCCAACCCCTCCGCTGAGGACATCAACCTCCTCACGCCGACCATGCACACCCACACAAGCTCACCTCGTGGAACACCCTCATCGAGACGGAAACGTGAGATTCATCCACTCCGAGTCCCAGCAGACCTCTGCCCCTACCAGACTTTCAACCTCCGTAATCAACCCATCAGCAAAGAACTCACCAAGATCTCAACTCCTCGATCACCACGGGCCACCTCCCCCAGAAATGGTAACATGCCAACGTGAAGCTGTTTCTGAAGAAAACTTCCACGGACCCGGGATAACCCAGGAACTACTGACCCATCACCCTGCTCCCCTTCCCAGCCAAGGTCATTGAGAAAGCTATCAACATCCCACTAGACACCTGGAGAACCACAACCTTCTGGACCCTCCCAATCCGGCTTCAGAGCAAACCACAGCAAATGAGACCGCTCTAGTCGCAGCCACGGATGACATCAGAATGCTGCTAGACCACAGAGAAACAGCAGCCCTCATCCTCCTCGAACTCTCAGCAGCCTTTGGCATCATATCCCACCACACACTGATCAACAGACGCCACCTGATCAGAATCCAAGGAGCAGCCCTCAAGTGGAGTGCATCCTACCTCGCAGGAAAAATGCCGAAGACAGTAGCAGACGGTGTTTGGGACATGCAGTGGGGTAGGTGGCATAGGGGTAGTGGGGATAGAGGGGCAAAATAAAAAAAAATATATTAATAAAAACTTACTTCCAGCTGGCGGTGTCGCACTCGTCTACTCCTCTTCTCCAGGTGGCACAGGCTCCCAGAATGCCCTGCAGCCAATCCTGAAGCTGCTCTCATGCATGAGAGCAGCTTCAGCATTTGCCTCCCAGGCCTCAGAAGGCCGGCCAAACTGCCATGCACAGTGAAGGGAGTGTACATACCTATCCCCCTCAGTGCCCGTCACTCCCAGTCCCCGCCCTCAAGACTTGGCAGGAAAAAGGAAAAATAAAACGAATATTTAATATCATTTTATTTTTCATTTGCTGCAGTTTTTGGGATTGCGACACTCTTCCGCTATAGCAGAGGAGCCGCCGCTGGCAGAAGATCATCCTCCCTCCCTACTCCTCGCTCCCTTAGAACATCACCTGCGGTGTACCCCAAGGCTCATCCCTCAGCCCTACCCTTTTCAACATATGCATGACACCCCTGGCCAACATCATCAGAAGCCACGGACTCAACATCATCTCCTACACAGACGACACCAAACTCATCCTCCCCCTGACTAACGACCCAACGACCATCAAAGTTCCAAAGATGCATGAAAGATGTGGCCGTCTGGATGAACAACAACTGTTTCAAACTCTACACAGAGAAGACAGAAGTACTCATCTTCGGGTAAGGTAAGGACACCCTCTGGAAGAACGAACGGTGGCCACCCGAGCTGGGCTTAAACCGCAAACCCACCGAGCACGCCAGCAACCTCAGCATCATCTTCGACAGCCAGCTATCCATGAAGAAGCAGGTCAGCACCATCTCTTCCACTTGCTTCCTCACCCTCCGAATACTCAGAAAGGTCTTCAGATGGCTCCCACCCAGCACCGGGCGAACTGTTATGCAAGCTCTCGTCAGCAGCAGACTCGTTCTACGGCAACTCCCTCTATTTAGGAATCACCGCCCAACTCATGAGGAAACTCCAGACCATCCAGAACACAGCAGCCACAGTCATCCTCGACCTCCCCAGATGGAAGCACATCACTCCCCACCCCAGGAAACTCCATTGGCTACCAGTCGCAAAGAGATGCCAGTTCAAGCTGCTTACAAGGCACTACACAGCGAAGGACCAGCGTACCTCAACAAATGAGTAAATTTCTACCAACCGACCAGGTAACTCCGTTCCGGATCCCTATCCTTAGCAGCTACCGCCGAACAAACAGCAGAGACCGCTCCTTCTCCCACCTGCCGGCTAAGACCTCGAACACCCTCCCCCTGCACCTCAGAGCCTCACCATCGCCCAAGCAGTTCAGGAAGGACCTCAAGACCTGAATGTTCAACCAATAGGAACAGGCAGTGTGATCCCGCAGCATGATCCCACAGCGCCTCTAGACCCTCAAGGGTGTAGCAGCCGTGCTCTACAAATTCTGATTGATTGAAAAAAATGCTTGATGGTGCCCCTGCCCCTTCCATGGGCACCACCTGGGTAAATAAAAATTGACAAAAAGCCCCTGCAGGGCATTATGGTGTGCTCCCTGCTAGAGCAGTGAATAATATTTGCGTTTTTTTCCCCTTTTTAAAATTTGTTTTTGATACCCTGATGCCCACCCAGGGCACCCACACTTTCCAAAGTTGGGGGCTGTGGGGGGAGCCCCAAGGCACCTGTTAGCCAGATACTGCTGGCACAACTGTGGGAGCATTTTTTTTTTTTAAGTGGGTGCCCTGGTGCTCACTCTGGGTAAGCACAGCAGCCCAAATCATTGGGTGCCACAGAAAGAGCCCCAAGGCCCCCATGGTACCAGCCAGCTTCCCAGCCAGCACCCATAGTTGTGCAGGTGGGAGCTGGCACTTTTACTTTTCTTCCGCCTCAGCAAAAGCAGCATTTTTCTCTGCTCCTACCCGGGTGGAAGAAAAGTTGTATTCCCTGCCTGGGAGAGTGCGGGTAGGGAATAAAGTTTATATTCACTGCCCACACTCTCCCGGGCAGGGAACACAGCAGTGTCCCGGGAAATTGGGTCCGCTGGACACTATTTCTGCTTTGAGTGGGCCCCAGGGTATGGGGTCCCCAGGGCCGATCTACGGCTCGGGGAGGAGGGCCCAATGCTCCTCTCCAGAAAAAAAAAACACTGGCCCAGGGATGGGGTACCGAAGACCAACCTACAGCTCGGGAAAGGGGGCTGCACGTGCCCCTCCCTTAAAAAAAACTGCAGTACCGGTAAATTAAATTACTTTTTTGGCACAAGGCCTACTGGTGACAGGATATCCCTACCCTGCCCCCTATATGTTTTTTTTAAAAAAAATTCAAGGGCAAGGAACTATATCCATGAGTCTAAAATGGCTGCAGCTACATCTTGTAGATCTATCTACACATATCTTTTTGCCCCAGAGGAGGGGGTCCTGAGGGCCACTATAGGCTTGGGGACAGGGGCTGTGTGCACCCTCCCCTTAAAATATAAGTTTGGGCCTTGAGGACGGGATCCCAGAGGCCAGTATTGGCTCAGAAGGCACACGCCCCTCCAGTTACAGGCACCAGGGAATGGGGTCCCCGGGGCCAATTGTGGCCGCACAATCCCCTCCCCTTTACAAATCTCTTTTGGTCTCGAGGGATGGGGTCCCCTGGGGTCACTAAAGGCTCGGGATGAGGGGATTTGCACCCATTCCCCTTTACAAATATCTTTTGGCCTCAAGGGATGGGGTACCTGGGGTCACTATAGGCTCAGGGAGGGGGGATGTGCACCCCTTCCCCTTTATAATTAAAAAAAAAGGCGGCCCCAGGGGATCAGCTCCCCTAGGCCCGTAGTAGCTCGGGGAGTGGGGGCTGCGCCAATGGGTTGGATGCAGGGCCAGGCCCTCCAGCCACAAGCTGTGGCCACACCCCCGCTGCGCACTGCGGCGGGGAGTTAGCTTTATGTGTTAATAAAATATTACTTTACCTTAAAACAAATCCTAAAAATTCACTGGAAAAATAAAGGTTAAAATGACGTTATAGTTAGGTGAAAATGTGAGTGACAACGTAATGTTTTAAACTAAAAAAAACACTGAAATTCACCAGCTCTATTTATCTCAAGTAACTATAAATCCTAACCTAAGGTAATTATAACTCACACTCTCGCTATGCACTGCTAATTAACTCACATATTACATTACTCATGACATCTTCTATGATATCATTGATAACATCATTGATGGCAAGACTGTGCATGGCGTGGGAGCGAGTTATAGCCACCTTAGGGCACGAGTTATACTTGTGAAAACTATAATTTGAATTTGTTTGTTTTTTTGTTTAAAATGTTACATTGTTACTCCAACTTAACTATAACATCGCTTTAACCTTTGATTTTATCAGTGAATATTTTTAAAAACAGCTTCAAAGGTACACTTACCTTTCGATATTTGTTTCCTTGATCTTTTGGCTACGATATGAAGGTATCATTACACTCCTATGCTCAGTATTCCAGACTACAACCTGGGAAAGCACAAAGGGCACCGGAGACAGAAACTAGGCTTTACTCTGGTTTTCTTGGCAGTCTTTCCCCTAGCATCAGATGCTATTCCCCTATGTTTTCGCTTTGAATACGAGGGCTGTAAGGAACCTGGCCACTGTTCCAAACTTATCGAAATATTCTGCCAGATACGCAAAGAATGACAATTTGAAAAAACATTTAACATTGAAGCCAATTTTAAATACCATGTATATCAAAATAACAGTGCAATTAAATATCTCTCAAGATACCTGTCTAGTGTTTGGTCTGCTTTCTTTTTAGTATATAAATTTACCTTCCCAACAAACGTCCAGTGGCCTTCCTTCTTTCCCGCACCCACTTTAAGAGTAAAACCCAACCTCCTTCTCTGCTCCTTATTTCGCTCTCCATCACATCTTTCTTTAATTCCCTAGATCCACTCAAGAAACAAGTGAAAGATCATCCAAGGACAGATCTAGTTGTGTATTCCCGTCCTGCACTGCGGGCACTGAATATAAATGAGCACATTAAGAGGATTCATTCTGACATTCCTCTTTGCCTGATTGATCTATACCAAACTGCACAAGACGATGAAACAGAAGACAAGACGGAAAAAAATCACAAAAACAAAGCAAGTACACAGTACGGCCCAGATAGAGAAAACACGCCGCCACTTGTCGAGATGATCTCTATTGTTGGTTAATCCGTGCACCAGGCTACTTTCAGGAGGTCACTCTTAAAAAATATATACGAAGAAGAGACAACTTTGTGGAAGCAAATGACATTTATCAGATTAAACAAAGGGCGCCCTGAAAAATCAGGTTTGATCCCTACTTGTTATAAAGAGCTGTACAAATCAATACATAGGGCTATTAACCACAGCTGCTTAATGAACATTATAAAATACTGCTCAGTCTAACAAGCTCGGCCCCAGGAATGAAGGGAGTGTGAGGGCTCTATGTTCCCCTTACTTGCCTTTGTGAGTCATTTATGAGTTGATATTGTAACCCCAGGGCACAGTAGATTGGCTACGTGTGGCTCTGAAAAATATGGGATGAAGCAAAAAAGATCTACAAAACAAAGAACCAAGAAGTCACCAGACATTAAGGATCAAGTGATTCTGTTACATTCTATGCATTGATATTTATGCAGAGTAAACTTAATTGGGAAGCAGGGGGGCGCTGTAAATTACTGGAGGGTGGTGGAAGCAGGGGGGCGCTGTAAATTACTGGAGGGTGGAGGCAGGGAAGGAGGGGTGGTAGGAAAGGACTATATTATTTTTTACAAGTAGGGATTGTCATATGTGAACTAAAAATACATTACAGGGAGGAAGACTTATATTGGTGTTCAGGGGCAGAGAAAGCAGCATATAAAGCCAGAGGACGCCTACGAAAATGGGACAAAATTTGGGGGCGGTGGAACGCATATAGGGGACATTAAGAATGAGTATGGAGGGGATGATGTAGAAACAAAGCTTGTGGAGAATATATATATATAAAATGGTGCCCTCGGTCTCCCATAGCAGTAACAACACCAGACAACGATATGGCGGGAAACTACTAACAGAATAAGAAGTTCATGGTATGGAAAACGTATGTTCTAATTTGTTGTAATACCTCTGTAGGGACAGAGTTACAGAGCGAATGTTAATAAAACTACATTACAGTTCTCACATATTCACATTTCAGGCATAGGGAGAGTAAGTGGTTTACCAAGAACATCACCATTTCAATTAAACGAATGAACCTGTGATTAGAACCCAAATAATCAGGTTCCAAAGTCAGCAGTTCAGTCACTAAACCAAATCTACTCTTACAGTGCCTTACATTAAAGGGATTGGTATCAGGAAACCAACGGGATTGGTATTGACTGTTATTGGGATTTGTATTGACAAGTCAAAGGGATTGGTATGTCAATGGGACTGGTGTCGACAAGTTAACAGGACTTGTATGGACAAGCCAGCAGAACTAGTATTGACAAGTCCACAGAACAACAGAACTGGTATCGACAAGTCATTGGAATTTGCATCAATAAGTGAATGGGATTGGTATCAACAAGGCAATGGGGATGGTATTTGCAAGTCAATGGAACTAGTAACAACAAGTCAACGAGATTGGTATCAACAAGGCAAAGGGACTGGCATTGGCAAGTCAATGGGATTGGTATTGACTGTGATTGGGAATTGTATCAAAAAGTCAGCATGTTTGGTATTGATAAGTCAACGGAACTAGTATTGACAAGTCAACCTAACGGAAACAGTCATGACAAGTAAGCAGAATTGCTAGGGTGCATGACTGCAGGTCATTACTAGAGGTCTGTATGAAATGCTACTCATGCACTTAATTTCCTAGGGTGCATGACTGCAGGTCATTACTAGAGGTAGCAAACACAACAAGATGATGGATGGAGCGCTGAAACTTTTCAACTACTCACCACCAGTCACAGATCTGGGTTTAATCCATCGTTCTTTTGCTCACTATGGGGCCTATTACGATGGCGGTCGGATGTCCACCGCCGGGCCGTCGGTGGTGCCCGTCGGATCGGCGGTGGACATCCGCCCGCGATCGCAAGCCAGAAAACCGCCGGTCAAATTAGGATGGCGGTGGTGACCGCGGCGGTGGGAAATTCTGACTGCCGCTTTTCCGCCGGTTGCCATCCGCACTCCTGCCTGGCGGACGGAGCAGGACCGGGATAATGGTGGCGGTGCAGAGCAGGCTCCGCCGGCACAATTATGATGCCGGCGGTAGCCAGCCTTTCCTCAGCGGTCAGACCACCATGGAAAGGCATGCAGAGATTGTCTTCCGGAGGCCTGTTGCGGGCCCCCAATGTGTTGGGGGGGGGGCTGTGAGTGCACAGGGGGGGTACGCATGGTCCCCCCCTACATTTCCCTGTACCAGGTGGCGGGCACTGTGCAGTGCCTGCCACGCAGTGCAGGGTAATGCAGGACATGCTCCTTTCGGCATCGCGGCGGTGCTGCGGGCAGCAGCAACCGCCGCAATGTTAAGGCCTGCGATCAGACCGCCGCGGTCGGATTTTGACCGCAGGTCATCGTAATTCGACCGGCGGTGATGTCGTGGGCCATGCGGGCGGTCTTTTCCCGCTACCATGGCGGTCGGGGAAGTTTTCCGACCGCCATCGTAATAGGCCCCTATGCCACCCCAGTAAGCCAGGTCCTCCCTGGACCATAAAGCATCCTGGGACCGGTTACAGGGTTTTACCCCTCATCAGCCAGGCTAGCTTGAATCCAGTGGCACAGTGAGCAAGGGACCCACGTCTGGGCATACCCTTGGCCACGTAGGGCGAACATAGCAAACACAACAAGATGATGGATGGAGTGCTGAAACTTTTCAACCACTCACCCCCAGCCACAGATCTGGGTTTAATCCATCTTTCTTTTGCTCACTATGCCACCCCAGTTTGGATCCAGCTATATGCAATTCAGTCTTGACCCTGATTATCATGGGAACAGTTCAGCCCTAACTGCCAGGCCATCCCTGGACCGGGAACAAGGGTCAAGACTGATTTGCATATGGCTGGGTCCAAAGTTGGGTGACATGGTGAGCAAAAGAACGATGTATTAAACCCTTGTGACTGGGGGTGAGTGTTTGAAAAGTCTCAGCACTCCGTCCATCATCTTGTTGTGTTGCTCCATTACTAGAGGTCCCCGTGAAATGCTACTGATGCAATTCATTCACTAGGGTGCATGACGGCAGGTCATTACTAGAGGTCCCGGTGGAAAGTGACGCATGACAAAGCTCTGCAAGGGGGACAGTACAGCATGTCATTATGTAAGCCTGGACTGGTTAGTACGATCAGACCAGGAATCAAGAGGCACTGCAAGTGCACCATGTATAGCTCAACAGCAAAACCAGGAAGTGGAGCGGTCATTCAGACATATTTAGCCAAATAAAACGTATGAATTACAGTTGGAAAAGATAAAAAGACACGCACACACTGGATTTTATTTTACTTTTCATACTGCTGCCAAGTGGCTCCATGTCCTGTGTTATCCTGTCATCCTGCCCTAGCTTTCCAGCCTACAGCAGGTTTCCCTCCTGGACTTGTAGTTTTGCTTTTAGGCCACCATTATTATCTGAAAAAGTCTAACATGCAAATTGATATTGGCTAAAAGGCCAAGAATGGCTTTAGGTCGTACATGACATGGAGCCACCCTGTGCATACGTTGTAATATTTTACTAAGTCGTCTAACCCTTTGGCTCTTGACCTGTGGTTTGGGGACCAAGGAGTCCGCAAAGTTTACTCAGGGGGTCTGAGACTGTTTAGAATATTAAATAACATTAATGGACTATTAATGTGCATATAAATAAAGAAGTAAAATTTACAACTGCAAAATTTAAAACGTTCTTTAAATGTGAAGGAATTTCAAATTGGAATCTAAAAATGAAGTTAGTGTCTTCAGATTGATTTGAAGGAGCAGTGGGAGTGCATCGAATAGAACATAGTATGGACGATGAGTGGGCTCAATTAAATTTAGAAAAGCTTCAACCTTCCAATCGATGTACAATTTTTGATTTAAAAAAAAAATTGTTTGTGAATTAAATCATTTGTGCATTAGTTTGATGAATACTTGTTTCTGTATTTTTTGTGTATAGTTTTGAAGTTCAAATAATTAAAAATGGTTAGGCCGGGGTTCCTCAGATTCCAGTAATGAATAAGTGGGGGTCCACAGAAGTCAAAAGGTTAAGAACCTCTGCTCTAACCGATCTAGTAAACCACAACTGCTTGTTTCATATGCAAAGTAAGCGCTGTACACATTTTGTGAGAGCCCATCATTTCATTTGATTGTGCATTAAGCAACCATTAGGAGTGCTATTCGCTTTGCCTAATGGAAAGACGTATACCAATCGTCAGTAACATAGAACATAGCTACAGAATGCGCTACAAAAGTGCACGCTTCTCTAGGAGGAGCAGGGCAAGCTTCAGCTACACAGAGAAAATAAATGACACAGGAAGGAATAGCACTAGCTTCCCTGCATCAGAACATGCATAACTCAAGCATCAGCAGTGCAGGCATTACACCCTCTTCTAACAGGTACACACTAGACAGTTGTATTACAAGCTTTCATAGAAATGTATGCTACTGCAGTAATAGTGCAAGCTTCCCTCCTCACTGAAACGTTATGGCTTAGCAGAAGTGCAAGCTTCCCTCCCTCACAGAACTGCTGCTTGACCAGAAGCAATGTTCTGTTATCTACACTTGGGTAGTGCCTTCCAACGTAAGCTTGGCATTATAGAACATGTAGAAATCTTTGGAAGCACTAGCGAAAGCTACCTTTGCTCATTAAAAAATAAGGCAGAACTGTTATTCCCCACTAAAGGGAGCTGCAAAATGAAAAGAAGAAAGACTTCTTTGGGCACATTATTGGCCAAAGGGTGTGTGTCCATCCACTGGGTGAGTTCAAATGCACCAAACATGAGGCCTGGAAGAAAGACCCAATGCAATAGGCTACAGCAGATGAGAAAAATAAAAGTTGCCAGGAGTGATGGAAAATCGACAGAAGATTTGGCTGAATGGGCAGAGATGCTCATAAAATTACCGGATCCTCCTATTAATGGACCACCCGAATGATTGGTATGTGTAGGATATAACGATGAGGAACATTAACAGCAGGGGCGGCTCCTCCGCTAAGGCGGAGGAGCGTCGACCCACTGCTCTCAGAGCAGGAAAATAAAATGATAAATAACATCGGTATTATCATTTTATTTTTCATAGGTTCGGGCTGGGTTAGGGAGGGCAGGGCTGGGCTGGTGGCACAGGGGGAGGCGTGGTTTGCACACTCCAAGTATGACGGTTTGGCCGGCCAAACATTCATGCACACTTTGCATGTTCTCCACCAGGCTGTAATGCACAGGCTGGTGGGGAACATGCACAGGTTCCCTGTCCCCGTCTGAGCGACGAACCACTGCGCTCAGACCAATCACAACGCTGCATTAAAGCGTTGTGATTGGCTTAGGGGAGCCTGTGTGCTTCCTGGACTCGCTGAATAAGCAGAGAGACGATGGCGGCTGTGAGGAGTTAAGTGCTTTTTTTGTGTATTTAAATCCCCTCCCCCCCCATGCACCCCACCCCTGTTCTCTGACACCCGCTACTGGTTAACAGAAAACACACTGATAAATGTGCATGCAAATGAACTGCTGAATATGATGCAGGATGTACTGGTATGTAGATGCTACTGGTTAAGGTCTGAATTTTTTTTTATAAAATAAAAAATATAGTCAGGCAGCACCGTGCAATCTTGCCTTCCTTGCAGAACAGGTAGAGCTCGACGGCTGCAAAACAAGATGGCTTCTCTCGCTGCAGGTAGCCACAGTTCAATGTTCCCTTCCCTGCAGAATAGATGAATCAATGCAATAGTCTTTCACTACTGCCAGTGAGGCTTCGGTCACATTCTGAAGTGCTGGATCAGTCGCTCTGAGTAATGCTGCCTCTAGTGCAACTCTAGCTGTGGCCAAATCCTGCAGTGCTGACTCAGTCACTAAGCTCAGACATCAGTGCCTTCACCACCCATATTCGCCCATTCCCATAACACCTGCTTTCAGCAACACGCCGAGCTATACGCACCACACATCAGAATCACAACCTAGGTCATCAATGATGAAGGAATTTCACTAATAAAAAGCCAGACCTATTGTCTTTGCCAATGCTAGTATAAGTTGTTGTTGGTGCTTGGGGTGTCCAGGAAGAGTCACTGAGGGCATTTCGACAAGCATGCGGAGAAGGGTCTCGAAGCCTATCGTGGCACTACCAGTGAGAGAGATAGGGCGGGAGATGGCAGAGCCTGGCACAGACCCTGCCACAAATCTGCATGCCTTGGAGCTGGATTCTAGTGTGTTAGCTACTGGCTGGGGAGCTTTATCTGCTAAAGAAAGCCATGATGTTAAGTACACTGTATTGACGGTTAATTAAAAACAAATGCATTAATACGAAAACCATATAAGATCAGACTGCAGATTTATGCTCTGTAGTTTATTTAAAATTTCATGCACACAATTAAAAAAGTATGTATTGCATAAAATCACAGAATATCTTAAGTGCAGAATATCTAAGAGCATGTAAAAATGTGTGACCATAATTAAGCACCAGTTGTGGCAACTAAATGTTTTATAAGTTTTACAAATATTTAAGAAGCTTGATGAAAAGAGTAGTTCACAATTCAGTAACAATTAAGGCCAGTCTATATTCAGATTTTCAACAGACAGGGTTCCGAAGGACACGCCTTAGATCTGATGTGATGGCTTGCGCTTACCCTTAAAGATGGTATGTCACTCGGACCAGTTCTTCGCTAGCAGCCTGTCAGTGACAGTCATGTATTTGACAAATCCGGTTACAAGCTAGGGATGCTCGCCTCACAGGCATAAAAATGATGGCATGATGTCATGTGCGGATACCATATTGAATAAAAATGTGCCCTACTAGTCTGGGCTCCGTACATAAATGTGGACTGGTCCATAAGTGATGCACCCGAGTCTCCTTACAGTCAATTTTGCGAAGCTGGCCTCTCAACCCATTTAGGCAAGAAGTCAAGAGAAGGCAAACAGCCAACATGAAGCAGCATTAAGCTGGTTTTGTAATAACTTTGAAAGGTTCGGCCAGGTAACTCTGCACTCGACATCTTCTGTACGAGTTAATAGCAGGCCACGCATGGCTTCTTTTACTGAAATTATGTTTGTCCCTACCAAGAAAAATTTATTTTATCACCTTATTGAGCTGATTCTGGAAGAGAGTATGTGACATATGTTGATTCCATTTAGCTTTGACGCCGTCCAGCTGCAGGCTGGCATCCAAAGCACTGGAAAGACATTTCTCTTAATGAGATCGCCAGAGTTCACTTCCTCCCAGATAAAGTACTTTAATGGCATATAAGAAATATGCAATCAATTGGGAACCTATTTTTGGAGATTGCGATTCAGCGGAATTCAGTTGTTGAATTAAGTCCACGATGTATAAATTGAAAAGCGTTGGCGCTAGGACACAGCCTTGTTTGAGGCTTCTTCCAGTAGGTATTTATCTTGAGATCCTTTGATTGTCGCTAAGCTTTACCTGAGCCAAGGTGTCTGTGTACAACAACTGCATGGCCCATAGGAGATTATTTGGGGTATGACAGCCTGCCAGCTTCTTCCATAATAGGGATCGATTGATGTGATCGAAAGCTTTACTGAAATCGATAAAATAAGTGTACAGCAGCTGACCTATCTTCATTTGTTTTTCGACCATCATCGACAGGGCAACCAAGTTGTCTGTGTTGCTCGTAAGTAGTTTAAATCCACTTTGGTTGAATAGGATCAAGTGTTTGGTTCACGGCCAAGACTCAAGATCTTCCTAGAGTAAAGAGGCAAAACATTTGGATTCCACATCTAACAACACTATCAGACGATAGCTGATCGGAGATGCCATAGAGCCTTTCTTATAAACAGGATGTAGAATGCTTCGTTGCCAGGATGGAGGGATTACATTAGATGCTTGGAAACATGCAAAAAGAGCCTTAAAAATCAGTGTCCAAAAGGCCGCATCTTGCTTGCTGATGTTGAAATACCATTTGGCCCTGGCGCACTATCCTTTCTACTTTTGCTTATGCACTTTTTAATTCGTTTGGCACTATAGTGTAATAAAAAGCAATGAATCTGTATTTAATAGCAAGCTTGTATTTGATAAAGACAGCAGAGTTGCTAATGTTCTAAAATTTGCGGTGCTTTAAGGCTATCTTTACCATGAAATTATCCACTACATCGCTGCTATCCAGGTGTGGACAACAAGAGATGTCCAATACAATGACTTTACTCCAAAAGTATGGCAATCTTGTAGCATGTCAACTACTACACATCAGAAAGCTTGGTTCCCACCAGTGGCATACTCATTTTCTTCACTTATTTTCCATGTCTTAAAGTCAGACTGCCCCACAAGATGAGTGGCCAAGTACATCACAAAAAAACTCACTGGTGTATCTACGAAATCAGATTACTGTGTCTGCAAAACCAGTTTTAAGTACTAGGAAAGGGCCCACATATAGAATGCAATGGACTGATAAAGCCACTGAGCACCCTCCACATCACCAAAAGATGGCAAGGTGAAAATTATCTACCAATAATATGCAAGTCAATCCCTGAAGGTTACCAAAGCGTCTTCAGAAGCCACCTGAACAAGACGAGCGGTGGTGAACTACAGGTCCCATACCAAAACACTGGCGACTACTCAGTATTGCAAGGTGAATCATTACATGCTTGATGCTCATTCTCTACAACATTCTTAACTTACTTACTACTTACTCCTCATTTATCAACCTCTATCTCATACCCAAGGTTTCTCTGATGCTCTTCTGAGCATCTGACATTACAATTGACCATACAAACCTCTGTCTCTTAGGTGATCAAAAACTGGTTTGACAGTAAAGAACTCTCTCAGCATAATTACTTTTTGCTAACTTTGAAGTACTCAACTTCCATTAACTAGTCACAGAGACTGCATACTCAGCCGGTCACGCTCTCACTGATGAGCTCTGCACATCATTAATTTGTGCCTGACAAAACCAAGGCAAATCCGTCACCTGCCAGCCCTAAATAAAGGTAGCTTACTAGAGTCTAAAAGAAATCTAACCTTCTGCACTACTCTTCACCATGTCCTAGATGTTTGACAATTTTGACCACAAACTACATGTCCAAATACTACGACACAGCATTCAGGTTCAGTCCTTAACTAGAGAAACACAAACACACAGACACACACACAAGCCCACACACACACATTTTGCACGCAAATGTTCAACAATCTACATCTACTCTTCAAAGTATACATGCCCCATTTCCTTATACTGTTAACTCCTTCAAGCGTACCTGCTACAACTATCAAACTGCACAGTCGACAGCAAAAATCTCAGATTTAAAAGGGACTCTAGCTCATCCCCCCCCTTTTAAAAATTCTGCACGAGTGGGGGCTCTTTCTGTGTACAGACATACAAGCCAAGGAACAGTCTCCCAAAGAGAATAAGGATATTCAGCAGAAAGACTTGACTGTTCCTAATACCATGGTTTAATTAAATGACGCTTCATACTCTTTCACACGCCAATTAATGGTAAGATGTTTTTACATTATGCAGTGACTAGTATGGTGCACATATCTATGCCTCACATGATATAAAAAAAACATTCTTCATGTGTTACACATCAACCAACACTCGTCTGACCATTACAAATAGAATAGCTATTTACTGAACCATCAAAAAAGTTTTAGGGCCTAGTCAAGAGGTAGGGAAGTGCTCTACAAATTCACATTAGAATCCTAAAACACTAAGATAATTTGGATGCACATGGTAAATAAGCCAGGGGTCGTAGCAGCATGAATGGCACCCAATCTGATAGGTTTATATTCAGGCTAGGGATTACCCATTCATGCAACAGGTATTACTTTAGGATAGGCATTACGTAAGAGTGTAATCATTTCTCTGCTTGCATAAGTCACTCATGAATGCAAAAGGTGTGTTTATAGGACAGAGGCTAGGACTGAGATCACAAAGGTACACAGAACTGCAGAAGAGCCTAATGTTTCCAATCTGCTTATCATAATAGCTACTTAGGAGGTACATCGGGTGACAGAGCAGATCAAAACAGCACTTTTCACTGCCCAGTGTGGGATTTGAAAGAGCAGGCAGAATATTTCCCTTATCTCCTCTTACTCACACATTTCACTTGCATGTAAATACATGTATGAAGCCTGCTGGTAGGGTTTGGTGTATCCAGATGATTTCTGTGCCTGCCTGACTTCTAATGATTCGTTAGTTTTATCACTGACACACAATGGTGTCTCCCTTATTGCTTGTGATGGGTAGGGTCAATTCCTCCGTAAATTCTGTGACAGAGTTGATTAAACCGCTCAGTGGGGCTAAATTTGCACGCCAGACCTAGTACATGGGCTACTGGTTGATGGGACCCTGGAATGCTCACCTTTAGAGTGTTTGGTGGCCCCTGCAACGGTGTGCCCCAGAGAAAGAGCTGACAAGCACCACCCCATCTCCTACCGATAGTTAGCCTTTGTTCTTGTAATAGGTGGCAGTGCTGTCAAATGTGCAGCTTACAATCCTTGATTTGTAAAATACATTAGAAGTTACCGCCTTAAGTGGAAGAAAGATTTAGCTGGGATTTTGAGGTATAAAGAGCTTCTCTTTGGATATAGTATCTTGCATTCCGATTTCACGCGGGACCCGGCAGGGTTGTCCTTTGTCCCCCTTGCTCTTTATGGTGGTCTTGGACCCTTTGGTTCGACACTTACAAGAAAAACATATGTTTCGCGGATTGCAGTGTCACTCGGGCCCTCTGCTGATGTTCATGTATGCGAATGACATTCTGCTTTTCATAAGACACCACAGCGTCAATTTACGGCCTCTAATAGACGAGATTAGCTGCTTCGGAGCCATGTCCAGGCTGCGAATAAATTGGGGCAAATCGGTGATGTTCCCGATCACTACCGCCGCTGCCGCAGATGAGGCAGAGCTCCCCTTGCGTTGGGCGGGTGACACCACCAAGTATCTTGGCATACACCTGCACAGAGATAAAGAACAGGTTATATGCCTCAACTATGGGCCTGCAATCAAGCAACTTACCATGCAGGTTGAAAGGTGGATCCAGTTAGCGTTGTCTATGGCCGGACGTATCGCCCTTATTAAAATGAATGTATTACCACGGTTGGTTCCTATATCTATTCGTTAACATACCTATCCCACTCACAAACACCTTCTTTTCTCAACTACGGGGTTTACTTATCCGCTTGGTATAGGCAGGTCGCAGACCACAAATTTCTTGGGACACCTTGACACTCCCGTACAACCGGGGAGGGTTCGCAGTCCCAGATATTCACCTCTATTTCTTGGTGGCACAGGCTCAATTTGCCTATCACTGGTTCCACCCCGACGTCCGTATACCGTACTCGAGACCCGAACGCGACTTGGCTTCTCCCACACCGTTGGAAGCCCTATTCCCACTGGGCATACCACTGGATCCCCATGACATTCAACCCCTCTCGACCGCGTGCTGGGCTTAGCGTAAACTCAACAAAATGTTAGGCAACGGTCCCTTATATTCCCCCGCACATCAACCCGTTTTTGCCGCTAAATTCTGAAAAGTTGGTACAACACACCCTCACCAAACTGGATTTATGTACCCTTGGCTCACTATTTCCAGATGGCCGGGCACTCAACATGACGTACATATCCACACACTCCGAGCTGACATACATGGACAAATTTATAGCTACCAGACTGCTTGGGGCACTTAGCTCATCGGTTACCTCCTTCCCATTCCCGCCTGCAGATTTCGCACCACTCACATTGCTTATTACTGATAAGGAAGGAACACACTTGGTTACTAAGTTGTACCGGACATGCATGGCACTCAGGCAGGTCTGAGACAGGGGGGTGTGGCGACGCTGGAGGAAGACCTGGGCTACCAACTGACTGACAAAGAATGGACTTACTGCCTTGATCACGTGCAGACGGTATCCCCTAATCATAGACAAACTCCTTCATTTAATATTTGTACACAGGATATATATCACTCCACGTCAGTTGGCCAAATATGACCCCAGTAAATCATCCAACTGCCCCAAATGTACAGCACTGGATGCCGACTTTGCCCATATGACCTGGACGTGCCCTCAAATTAATACATACTGGGTAGAGGTATTTCAGACAATAGCTAATATAATTACTATACCCCTTCTCCCCTCTCCGAAGCTAGCTCTATATATCAGCAATATTAAACTGTGCTATCGTAGGTTTGTCGCCATAGCGTTGATGCTAGCAAAGAGGGAAATAGCAATACACTGGGGTGCCAAACATTGCCCTACAAAAACAGCATGGATACGCAGCATGTCATATTGAGATTTGCAGACCGACATTTACGCCACGCTCCAACCCCCGACCTCACGACCTAAGGACATATGGCATGTCTATCGCTGTTACTTGCGACAGACTCAAAATTCCTCCCGACCCCATCTCCCGAACAAAAAGGGCCCCCGCTGGTCCCGCGCCCAGCTCATCCCCAGTACCAGTTGATATTCAGACGCCATAGCGCAGTTTACGGTCCCACCATTGTCGATTATAATGTACATTGACCTCTCATTACACGTTCTCTCTTGGCCCACACTATGGAAGACATACATAACGCTCTCCCAACGCAGCAGATAGAATAAAACACTGCTTTCGTGCCTTTGGAGGCTTTCCCCCCTTCCCTCCCACGCCCCCCCACACCCCGTCACCCTTCCTCCCCATAGTGAGTTTTCATTATTCACTTTTTTTGTATTTTATGTTTCTGTACTGGATAATTACTCCTGATCAATATATATTTGTCAATGTTTTTCTTTATCAATAAAAAAGTTTTTTAAAAAGAAGATAGAGTATCTTGCAGTTTCAGGTCAAGTAACAAAGTCCATCTAAAGCACTAATAAGGTACATCGATAGGGTTTTCAGTTTGACCATCGGTCATCTTCTCAGTAGTCTCCTTTCTTGTGTATTAAGTAGCACAGTTTAGTAAAGACTTTGTAAAGTTACATAGTTAAGGTGGGGAGGAAGGGGACAAATTAGGAGCCGCGAGTCCCAGTATCAGCCGTACTTCTAATCCTTCAGTTAGACGCTGACTAACACATGCAGATTAGTGTCCTCATATGTGACTGGCTCACCTCTCCTTCAAGGCACTCTGGCAGTTCACAGAGTGACAAAGTGATCTTATACACTGTAAAAAGTGTAGATAGGACATACAGTTTCCAAGAAATCAAGGTTTAATGTTTGAATTTTTAAATTGAAAGCAGAAAGTTCAACCCACAAGTAAAGTTTAAAACTTTAGGTTCAAAATGTATTACAGTCTATGTAATTTGCATATGTGGTTGCGATTTTAGTCTTTGGGATATGGTTATTTAAGGCACTACAATGACCTCCCATTCAGTTAAATTCATCCTACCCTAGTTAACTCTCCCAACTCTAGAACTAACCCCCATTATGTTAAATCCCCTAGCAAGTAACCCTTAACACTAATGCTAACAACATGTCCTAACCCTAATCCTCACTCAATCCCTGACATAGTCTAAGTAGACCCCTAACTCATAAATTCACCCAAAGGTTTTACCCTAACTCTTGCCTTAATGTTAATCCAAACTCCAAAGCTTATGGCAACCCTTTCTATAGCCCCAAGTCTCACCAATGCCCTTAAACAAACCCTAAATCTATTTGTAATACACACCCTTACCCCTAACCATACCCATAACTTTTACTCCAAACTTAATCATAACCTTTACACTAATCCTAAAACTAATCCCAAGATTGGTGCTAATCCTTCTTTCCCTTACCATTCTTATCCTAACCACACACATCATTCCAATCAATAGCCCTACTCTGACCTTAACTGAAATTAAACATACTGGTGTTTTCTACCAAAAATGTTTTATTCACAATTATAAAGATGGTTGCACTATTTCTGAGGCTGTTCCCTTTTTTATGCTGAGGAAATACAGCATGATGCACCAAAGACTATGGGCCTGATTTAGAATTTGGTAGATGCAGAACATAGGCCAAAACAGCGCCGGATGACCCACCCTATTAAAAGGGAATGGGCATCAATGTACTCTAAATGGGATGAACCGGACATTGCCACTTTTTGGCAGATGGCCTTCATCTGCCAAACTCTAAATCCAACACTAAACCTCTTGTCGCTTAAGGAAAACCACTTCATGATTTTAGAGGAAGCATATGCCTCCTCCTTTAGGAATATGAACAATCTCTTTGTTGATTGGCTGATATCAGGCTGCTGGGTGGCTCTTAAAAACAAAGTGTTGTACTGCCTTCTTTTCCATTGCCATTGCTCTAGGCAGACTGTTACCTATTTTCAAATTTATTGAAAATTTGGGTTTTGTTTTACTGCCATTTATTTTTAAGAACAGATTGTACCACTTTCACAGCCGCCACAACACCTCTTTTCGAGGTATGTGAGCACTATACAAAACAAATCATCATTACTTTTATTTATCTCAAAAATATTTCTCAAGTATGCCTTTGTATGTTTTAGCACATCAATGCTTGCAGTTAACGTTTTCAAAAGGAAGCTGCTATTGACTGCGGTTATTAGTAAGTGCACCACTGGGACACCACAGAACGTTCTCAGTAAATGAAGCTTTTGCGTTGAGAAATAAACTCAATCTGCTCCAATGATGAAGGCAACTATTATAGAGAAACTAACGAAACCCAACTGAGGACATCTCAAATTAAACATAGGAACCCATATTACAGCCTTCGATGCCTGGTTTCTTACAGTTTATTCTCCTCTCCTATACAATTACAACTTAACTAGGTAGACCCTAGCCTGGCAGATTGACTCAGCTGGTGCTGGTTCTGGGATTTAAAGCATTTTCACCAACGGCATGCTTCTTGCACCAAGAGGATAGCATGTGCGCCCAGCCCCAAAGTCATGCAATTCATCCTTCATCGGCAAACCCCTGAAACACATCCTTCATGACAGGAAGGCGAGTAGGCCAAGGGCTGTACTGGCAATATTGCTCTGGTTGGATCGAGTGTTTGCCCCATTCTAGCTCTCTTGCTCCCTGGCCACAGTCCTACTGTAAGGGATTCTGGGAAGTCTCCTGGTCTAGGTATTATGGCACATATAAATAAGTTGGGTTGGCTGAAGAAGCATCATATATGACCCAGAATGACATCAAGTTTCTCAAAGAGAGTCCTGTTGACAAACGTCTATGAAGAAGTGAAAACTATTGATGTTTATGATAAATGTTAGTCTGCCTTTGTATCACGTGATCTTAACCCTTCAGCTGCAGTAACAACCAATAAAAACAATTTAAAAATACGCCTCAAAGAGCAAACATGCAGCTCCTCTGAGAACTTAAATGACCACAGTGAAGCAGATCACAGGGGGCAGAGTGCAGTCACCAAGCACTAGAATAAAGTGCAAAGCAAGACCCCAAACAGCCGTGCACTGCACATCAAGAGAAAACAAAGCATATGGCCTGGTCTGATATAGAAGTTACATAATAACACTCACTCCAGTCCATGAGCCCTGAGAGTGTCAACAAGCATTGCACGCTGACAAAGTACTTTCATGCACAATGTCTGCCACAAGCACTCAATAGGAAAACACAATATCTTCTGTGTGAGAAATAGGTTCCAACCCACATAGATTTTTGCTTTTTGAACTACCCAGTATTTGGACTTCTGCTGCAGTGCCTCAATAGCTGAGAATCTCTCACAGGAAGGTCTTTTACAATGGATTGGCAGTATTAACCGCCAGTGGCCACCTTTTAAGATGAGGTTCGGTGCTGCGCAGCTAGGGTAAGAGGGTCTGGGCTGGTTGCATGTGAACATTTGCACACGTGTGGGCTGAGCATGTAAGATTACCATCCAACTCGGGCTGGTTTCTGCACAGAGGTCGACTGTTGCAGAGGGGACCCTTCACGGCTTGGTGAAGACGTGGGCAGGCCTTTTTATGCATATCTGTAGTGATTCACTGATAAGTGTGTACGAAATCTGCAACAAACAACAGTTTATAGTTAGGTTAGAGATTGGATTGGTGCACTAATGTAAATCAGGATCCCGAAAGCAGATGTGACAATTTCCACATATCTGTACTCCTCCTGGCTTGTCTAGATTAATAATTTTTCTCTGCTCAGCTCCTAATTAGATTCCGACCTTTGAATCACCTTACTGGACCAAATTAATCTACAGGTCAGCTAGAGGATCAAAGGCCTTCCCACACAATTGAGCCATTTACCAGTCATTAGGTTTGTTCCTGGGAGAGGAAAGTGTTAGGAACTGTATCTCCATATGCTAATTACTTTAAAGACTGCACCTGGCTTGGGTAAGACTGCACCTGGCTTGGGTAAGACTGCACCTGGCTTGGGTAGGTTCAACTCCACAGAAGCAACGGACGGTCGCCAGACCTTTGCAACCAGTCACAGGAGAGGCTCCCCTTTAAAGCTTTGGGAGGGAAGAGATAAGGCATCTCTAGCACTTGGGGCGGGGCTTAGGCTCCCACAGAAGTCAATCAACAGACCACTTAAAGGCGACATCTTGGAAAATCCCAAAATACTGTGCAGGAGAGAGGGGAAGGGATAAAGTGATGTATCATCCTAAGATTGGGCAGAGGTGCCTAACTTCTAGAACTTTGCTCCGGCATTAAAAATCCCTGCCCAAAAGAGAACAGTCTGGGGGAAGCGACACCGAATGAATGCCCAACTGGAAAACAGAAGTCCTCTGACGCCTGCAGAGATAAACTCAAGGACTTTTGGATTTATTTTTCCAGGTCTAGTGGCGCTTCCCTCCTACACCCTCTGGAGAACAGTGAAGGGATGTACCTGCTGGTGGGGGGGGGGGGGGGCGGCACTGGAGGGTGCACCAGGATCCTCTGTGGATTGGTCCTGCAGGAGTGGGACATCCAAAAGGAGGAGGGCCCTGACCTTTGCCGACGCAGGTTCCCTGCAAGTGGACAAAGGATGCTGTGCGACCTAGGAAGGTGCAGGCCATTAGGGCATTCTGCTTGGTGTCCTGTGGGAGCTGCTTAAGTAGACCCCAGGCCTAGGAAACATGCTGGGCGCCCAGACAGACAACAATTCCTATATGAGTAGGGACAGCAGTAAAAATTAGTCTCCCTAGGAACTGAAACATTTAGAGTAAAGAAGACCTGAAGAAAGCACTCATGGTGGTTGGAGTGCCACCAGGAGAAAAATGCCACGTTATCCCTTGACAGTCAACAGGGACAGAGAAATGGGGGACAGAAATCTGGTTGCCAGAGAGTACCAACCAAGATTAGGCGTCCTTCTGTGTTTTATAGCAAATGTCCCAGCGCACCCCCCATCTCTCTGGAGACCAAAGTGGGAGAAAACTGCTGTGGGGTGCACGCAAGGCCTTATGTTCCCATTTGTCCCTTGGGCTCCCATCTCCCCAGGAAATGACACAATGGAACCAGAAGAAATGAGTGCTGCTGCGCTCTTCTAAGCATCTCGCCCCTCCCATCCCCTCAGGGAGACAGCATCCATTGAAGCCAGTGTTCTGCATGCAAGGCAGTGTCTCTTTCACACCCCCCCACCCCCTATGCCCATGTCCAGACGTTAAGGGGGCAGGAGGACAAGAATGCTTGCTCCCACACCAGCACAGTACAGTGTCGGCTGAGTAAGGAGCCAGCCAGGCTGAATGGGCTTGAGCAACCCGCGTGAACCAGAGCAGAACAGGACTCGAGTGCTCTACGGAGGATGAAAGGCACTCTGGTCCACTTAAAAACAAAACATGTGCCCAAGAACACATTACAAAAAAGAAAAAGGATTGCACAAAGAGAACTCTTGTCTTGCGGTATGAGGGATCTTATTAACAAGCATTGGCATAGCCAATAGGTCTCGCCTTTGGGACCTTATAAGTATTTAATCATGCAGCACAATATCCTTGGTGCAACATCAACTGTTGCATGGCTAAACACTTATAATGTCCCAAAGGCGAGACCTATTGGCTATGCCATTGCTTGTCTGAATTGCAAAGGTGGCTTTGTGCTTGCAAATCAAGCTGTTTGTTGGAGTAAGTCTGGCTTACGTGTTCAAATAGTTGTAAGTATTAGGCCCTGTATGTTTGTTCGTGTAACACTGAAAAACACGATAAGGGCTGCGAATGAATGGCTGATACCATATTTGTAGTTTCTCTTCCTATTTTAAGGAGCAGAACAGAAAAACAGACATTTGTAACTAGAAAGGCCGAACAGAAATAACACATGCACATTTGCTTTCCACCCCGGCTGTATTTCTCCAGGAGATCTTGAGCATTCCGAGTTTTTTTGGCATGACAACTAGCATTCATTTTGCAGCTACGAAGGCAGCCAGTGATAGAAAATAAACACCTGAGCAATGACATCACATTTGGAATTTTATGAATGCAGGGAGCCGGGCAAGGACATAAATATCGCATGCCACTTCGGCCAGATTTTTGGAAATTGAATAGCTTTAAAAACGCTGAAAGACCAAAGAGGAACAAAAATATACGCACGGTGAAGCTTGAAAAACAAGTACTAAATGCAACTTTAGGAGGGGCGGTGTCTGTACTTTGAAAGTCAGTACATAAGCAAACCCACTCAACTTTGTTAAAATGCCTTGGCCACCTAAAATCGCCTTGAAACTGCTAATAATATGTTGACGCTGTGAAGAGACTGTGCTTCACGATGTCCCACAAAGCACCTTTAGGGCGCGTTTGGCCTTAGTGCAGTGTATATAAAGTTCTTTTCTGATGAGCCGGATAGCTAGCTCAGACGGTAATGCACGCCACCTACAGGAGAGTGAACGTAAGCATTAGATCACCAGCAATGTACCCGGTAAGATAAATCAGCAAGTAAATATCACCGAGATGAATCATATGAACACCTGCTATTCACAGAGAGTTTAGACGGCCTTGAGTTAGCCTCATTTAATAATATATTGTTAGTACACCTATCATCAAAATAGCGCCTTAGCTTTCAGCTGCCTTCTAGGACGTTGACATAATGCGCTGCATTGAAGAAGGAGGCGGGAGACATCCCTGGGGAAGAGGGCATCTGGCGAACACCCAACTGCCCCGATTCGAACTGGAACATCTTGGCTCAATTAGTTATAGTGCTGCGAGGGCTGCACAAAAATAGAAATTAACAAGTTATAAGCAGATTCCAAACCCTTTGCCACTACAAGAGAAAATCATAAGCCTGAAACCACTAGTAAATAACAGTATAATGAGTCTTGTATGATGCCGCATTCTAGTTTTTGTGCCATCTCATTGAAAAACATGCTTACAGACTACATGTATCAAGCCACAGAGTTCATTAAATAATTGCCCGAATTTGTGTTTCAAAACAAGCAGCAAACTGAAAGTGCCGTAATTCCAAGATGCAAACTCAAGAAGTAGAAACCAATGTGATTCTTACCCAAGTCAAGATGGCAAATAGGACTGCATGGAGAATCAAGGGAACTGCGTCTTCGAACGTGCATCTCATTGAAGTAGCTGAAAGATAAAACAACGAGGGAGCACAGAAGTGGATGCCTGCTTTGGCCGAGGGAAGACTACGGAGTGCGCGAGGATCGGGAGCACTCAAGTCAGTCCCTGCTTGTGCCCCGGACGGACTGCTGAGGGCGCACTTGATCGTAGCGTATGAATGCTTTTTGAAGCACCAAAAATATTTCAACGCGAACTCAAAAGAAATATAGATGAAATGCGATCGGGAGTGAACGTATAAATCCCTTTTCCAAGCAAAAACGTATTTAAACGCCACCTTAAAATGAACCCAAACACTGATAAGAATGCCTTTTCAAGCCCCAAAAAAATTAACAACACGAACGCAAGCCAATTCCAAGAAGCCAAAACAAGACTGGGAGTGGTGCGTGCGTGTATGCGTGCGCGCGCAGTCTGCCCTTTTTCGAAGGCCATACTCGTGCTTGTGGCGCGCCGCTGCGCGCTCCCGCAAGGTGTATGCCGCCACAAGCACGAGTATGTGCTTCGAAAAAGAGGTGAACGAAGGCTAAAGGTCCTCCTATGCAGCGCATGCGCGCTGCGTAGGCGAGACCTAAAAAGGGAAAACAGAATCTGGAAAGGCTCCCCTGAGGTGGGCCAAATATTTGTTAGGGCTATTGTAACAAGGTGGTTCCAAAATACGTAGACACCATGAAAGGGTGTAAAAGATTAAGTTTATTCCATGTTCAATAGGTCCCATCCATCACCAACAGCTCCTCACCATCAACTACCTCTCTCTTCCCATAACTCTCTTTGACCTCATACCATTCTATTACCAGGGTTACTCTCAAGTGCAAACACCAGCACTTCACTTGAGATACCACACACCTTCCCCCCTTAACATCAACAAAACAAGTTTTACAGTCTATGTACACGTGACATAAAATGAATTTTCAACAGAAAATAAGAAACATGACACTAGACACTATAAAGGTATGCAATTTCATATATGAGGATCATACAGCTTTAAGAAAATATTAAAATCAAAAGCATTTCCAGTAGATTCAAGTTTTCTTTTCCTTTTTTTTTTTTTTACCCAAAAGATAGAGTATAAAGGCAGCTTAATGTTCCTAGTAGACTTCCTCAGAGGTACCTTTGGAGTGGGTACCACCACTTCATCCTTTCCGAGAACAACCACCCTATTAAGATTCCATATGTGGGAGTCTTCCGTCTTGACCACATTGGTCAGAATCTTGATTACTTTCTGAGGCTTGCGGAACCCAGCTGAACCCTTCCGCCAGCATGGACCTCAAATCATGACCTAATCACCAACTTTGACAGATGTCATCTTAACTGATTTCTTAGTGTAGTAATTGCTCAAACGGGCCTCAATTTACTTTGCCTTTCTGGATTTCCAACTGTAATCCATTTTGAGCATGCCCGCTCTAGATTCCACGTCATTTACCAAAGGAGGGGCCACTAAAGTGTTGGGGTGTCTTCCCCCAAACAACTCAAATGACGATCTCCCTGTGACTGCATGGGGGGAGACTCTATAAGTCTCAACCTTCTTAGTTATCTCCTCCTTCAAATCCAAAGCATTCTTCTTGGCCATGGTGATGGTCTCCTTCAGCACTCGATTGAGCATTCCACCATCCCATTTGTTTCCGGGTGATATAATGAACACCTCTTATGCTTGATACACCTCCTTAGGAATTCCTCCATCTCCCTTGAAACCAGTTGCCCCCCATTGTCAGTTAGCATAATATTGGGTATACCCTCTCTTCCAAACAACTCTTTAAGGAAGGACACAACATGTCTTGTATCAATTCCCTTGGAGATCTTAATCTTTGGCCATCTCGAGTACGTGTCTTAACACAACAATAGGAAGGGAGGGTCCGAGGAGAGAATGTTTTAAGACCAGCAAGAGTTGGCTCCCCAATCCAATAAAAAAAACACACTATGAAACCCTCAGGTCTGAGCAAGAAAACAAAGGAAGACTAAACACATCCAGATGTAGTATCTAACACCCCTGGGGGAGTCCCTTCATTAGGACGAAATCCCTCACTCACCATAGGTGGCATGCTTCATCAATGGGATTCTCCTTGTGACAGGAAAACCTAGTCCCGCCACGGGTTACAACCCCCTCTCTAAGAGGGAGGAGCTCAGGGACGTTTTATTCCTAATTTTAGGATATACTAAATACTGCAATGAGAAGTACTAGACTTAGTTGGGTGAAGGGCGCAGCGCAAAGAAAAAGAATTGTGTGGGAAGTGAATCTAAAACTAGCTACCAGGTACGAAATCTACCTTTTATTAGTACGTCCTGGGGCCAGGGTTAAAAACAGAGCACTGGCAGGGGTAACTTATACCTGCGAGTTAGTGACAACATGTCCATGAGCATCATCACGTAAGACTCACACCCTTCCCCATGTATCGGTCCCAAAATGTCCAAAGCAACTTCCTCCCATGGTGTGTTCGGACACTCCCTAACCGCCCTGGGCTGTACCCTGGGTTTAACACTTTTCTCATTCATGACACACGGAATGCACTCTCTAGCCATCCTTTCCACTTGGGTGTCCATCCCCGGCCACCGATAAGTCAATCTGAGCCTCTTTTTAGTCTTAGACATGCCCTGATAACCCGCATGTGCTAAAACTAAAAGCGGCTGCCTAAGAGAAGCTGGTGGAAGCAATCTGGTTCCCCTAAACAACAAACCATTAGTTTCAGACAGTTTGTCTCTTACATTCCAATATTTCTCACAATCACCTTTTATTTTAGAACGCCGCCCCTTCCTCAACAAATGCAAAACATTTTGCATTTCCTTGTCTAACACACATGCATCACACCACCTTTCTTGAGACCATCACATTCAATTCTACCCACCCACTCGTTATCTTCATCACTGTTATCACACTCGTTTTCCCCGCAAACTTCCACTAATCTCGAAAGTGTGTTGGCTGGCTACTTTATTTTCACACCAGGCAAGTATTTTATCTCAAAACTGTACTCCTGTAGAGCAACCACTCATTTCGAGATCCTTTCTGACACAGCATCAATACCTTTCTTCTTAAATATTTCACATAATGGTTTGTGATTTGTGCGGACTTCAAAGCTGCTACCCCACAGCAGATTCTTAAGTTTCTTAACCGCCCAGTGAACCGCCAGGGCTTCCCTTTCAATGACAGAATAACGTAACTCTGCTCCTCACAGACTACGTGAGAGAAACAGAATTACATTTTCTGAACTACCTGTCTCCTGCAGCAATACAGCTCCCAAGCCTTTCATGCTAGCATCAGTGATTAAAACGGATTTACTGACAGGATCAAAACTCCGCAGTTTGGGGGCTCTACTTAATTCTTTTTTAATTTCTTCAAACTCTGCCTCACATGCTTCCGTCCACACAAACTCAACTCCTTTACGTAGCAAACCTCATGTTCTCACACAACTCAGCAAACCCTTTAACAAATTTGCTATAGTAGTCTGCCATACCGAGAAATTTCATGAAATCCTTCTTGTTGGAAGGAGGTGTTGACTTCCGTATGGCATTCACAAGATCTTCCTTGGGTGTCACACCCTCACCAGTTATAGTGCGACTCAGATAATCTATAGAATGCCTCCTAAACCTACATTTATTGAGTCTAACAGGTAAGATTGAACTGATTCAACTCCTCCAGTACCTCTCTTACCCTCGCATCATGCTCATCACTGTCATTGCCAAAGACCAACACATTGGCTTGGTAAATTCTTATGCCCTCAAGTCCCTTCAAAACTTTTTCAAGGGCCCTTTGGAATACGGAGGCCGCTGACACCAAACCAGAAGGCAATCTGGCAAACCTATATGTACCAAACAGGGTTATAAACGCTGTGAGGTCGCTGGATTTTTCATCAAGCCTAATCTGGTGGTACGCTGATTTGAGATCTATGGTTGGAAAACGTTTAGCCCCCTTCAACAACATGAGCATATCAGAGATTTTGGGAAGCAGGTACTTGCCCCGCACCACCTGTTTATTCAACTCTCTTAAGTCTACACATAGGCGGAGACTGCCATTCGCCTTCCTGGTGGCCACTACCGGAGCAAACCACTGCGTCCCCTTCTACTTTCTCAATGATCCCATCACTCTTGAGCTTCTCCAACTCTGTTCTCATCTCTTCCCTCACTGCAAAGGGAACACCACGTACCTTCCCAGAAAATAGTTTGGCCCCACTGATCAGGCGTATGCGATGAACATAATCACGGAGACACCCAAGTTTATCCTTGAACACTCTAGGAAAATCTTTTTTTAACACCTGCGCAAAGGAGTAATTAGAACCTCCTTTACCTGAAAGCCCTCTTTCAACACAATGGGGGAGGGGGGGGGGAAATCAATGTTAGGATCTAGAATCACCCCAAGATCTCTCTGGTGGAACCAGCTCAGAATGCTGTCTCCCTTTTGTGATATGTAAACTTTTGCGGTAGTGTACCTCTTTGTACTCCAGCAATCCACAAAAATAACCAAATAATTTTATAGGTTCCTCACCATACGCACATGGCCTAATGTCAGGTTTCAAGACTTTGACTTGGTCTTTAAGCTCTTGTAGATAGAATTCCTTCGAAACTATGGTAACCTTGGCTCCCGAATCAAATAATACTTTCGTTCTTCCACCCTCAACAATCACTTCAGCTAATGGACTCTTGTTTCCATTCCCTAACACTTGTAAGAAAATCTGACCACAGTCAAAATCCTTTAACTCATCACTGTCACTGCTGCATCCATCTTTGACTTCATTCACTTTACCTTTGTGTGTTTTAGTCTCGAGACAGCAGAAAAATGCCCAGCTTTCTTACAATTCGTACAAACAGTTTTAGTTGCTGGACACTTTTTATCATTTGCGAAATTACCAAATTTGCCACATCTATAACACTTTGGTTGGGAAGTACTCTTCTTTTCTACTTTATAATTCATTGCCTTTCTTTTGTCTTTTTTGTTTGTTGAATGTTTCATCATGCGAACAGTTTCACCGTTTGCTTCTTCTTTTGTGATAACGTCTACACATTCAAGAGTGCTCTATTTGCTTTGCAATTAATAGGACTTCATCTAGGGACGGCTCTTTCTTTTGCCACAAATCATCCCTCACTCTCTCTATGCTATATCCGAGCATAAATTGATCTCTTATCCTTTCTTCAATTAAAGCAACAAACTTACAGGAGGTAGCTAATTTTCTTAAAGCAGCGACATAATTCTCTACGGATTCACCCTCCTTTTGACTTCTGCATCCAAAATGGTAGCGCTCCAAAATAGTGCTAACCTTTGGTAAGTAGTGTCTATCCAATTTCATAATGCAAGTTTCATACTTATTCAAATCTTCTTCCACAGTGTCTGGGAGATGGTCAAATACTTCTTGACCCTCTGAACCTAAACAGTATAGGAGAAGAGCCAATTTTCTCTCCGCACTCAGAGAGGTCCCATAAACTTTTGCATACCTTTCAAAAACCTTTCTCCATTTTTGCCACCTAATAAATCCCCTGGTGGGGGTGGGAGGAGCTTGCCTGGCTCTAAGATGGCCGCAAGACCCTAGAGCTCCGGAGACCCGACCGCACAATCCTCCAGGAATCCTTTGATGAAAGCCCGCA
Organism: Calotriton arnoldi; assembly: GCA_963921515.1. NCBI lineage: Eukaryota > Metazoa > Chordata > Amphibia > Caudata > Salamandridae > Calotriton > Calotriton arnoldi. The sequence goes on along the minus strand of CAWUFW010003863.1, from coordinate 1,200,977 downwards.
ATTGCCACGAAACGAGCATGGTGTGAACGCGGATGACCCGCCACTAAGAAAACGCAGCCTCGATCCGAAATTTAGCCCGCAGGAGCGCGAACGGCAATCGGCCCGGAGCGGAAGCCACGCCCAAAATGGCAGCTGCTAAATAACTGCCTGAGACACCGCGGACATCGATCAGCCCGTGCACGGCGAGCGGAAGGGAAAATAAGGGCGGGGGCACTGCAGGACTGGGCCCCCGGGAAGAGAGCGACGTGAGCATAGCTGCTGAGAGGTAAGGGGCATAAAACAATCTGGCGGTCCTCCCCCGGTCGCAGGGGAAAGTGCATGGTAAGAGGGCACCGGGGTCGTCCCGGGCGACCATGTGGGAAGAGCAACAGAGATATTGTGATGTGCGGCGACTGGGGCATGGTGAACGGGGCAGTGTGACAGAGCAGGAGCACCACAGAACAGGCTGGAAACTCTGCTTGAGCACCACTCAGCAGCGTCAGCAAAGACTGGCAGGCAAAGTACTGCACTAACGGCATGCATTAGGGCGTTCCGAGCTCCTCACTGCAGGGCAATAGCAGCACCATTACCATAAGTCAGGGCAGAAGAAGGGGCCTGCTGAAGGGAGCGAGCTAGCAGGCCGGTGCTGAGACCTCTGCGCACGACGGAGTTGTGGGAGGCAGGGGTCTCCCCCACGAGTATACCCAGGGAGCAACTGCAAGCAGGGACTGCCGCCGATAACAGCTATAAATGCGGGTCAGCTCTGCCCCTACAAAATGGGAAAACCAGACAAAGAGCAATCTAAGCTTCCATGTGAGGCTCGTAGAACTACTAGGACAATAGAGGTTGATATGCAGGGAGCAGAGTCCGAAGTGGATCCCGCAGATCAGACGACAGACCCGGACCTCAAGCAGATACTTTCAGCAATGCAACGCAGCCTCACACAAATAGATGGAAAAATTGATGCGCTGACATTCCGTATGGACAGAATGTCAGAGAGACTCGACAAACACACGGAAAGATTAGACGCAGTCGAGAAACTAGTGTCCGATGCTGAAGATCTCCTGTGAGCAGATCCACGGCGCAAAAAAAGATGGACAAGACCCTACAAACACTGAGAGCCAAAGCTGAGGATTTGGAGGCTCGCTCCCGATGGAACAACCTGCGGATAATAGGAGTGGCAGAGACTATGCGCATAGAGAACATGGAACTCTTTGTACTTTTGATCACTATTCTCGGTAGAGACACGTTCTCTGATATCTTCATTGTAGAGCGGGCACACCGCTCGCTCGCCCCGAGGCCTGCCCCGGGAGCTGTCCCTTGCCCAATTATTGCTCGCCTTCTCAACTATCGAGATTGGGACGCAGCTCTGCGCAAGGCGCGGGAATTTAAGTCCCTGCCATGTGAGGGCATGGAGCTATCAATATTTCCAGACTTCACCCAGCAAGTGCAAGAAGCGAGACGGCTATTCGCTCCGGTGAAAAAGAGACTGCGAGACCTAAAGATGGACTACAGTATGCTGTATCCCGCAAAGCTCCGCGTCATGGCGGAGGACAAAGCACATTACTTTGTGGAGCCGAAGCAAGTTTTGCATTTTCTGAAGCTGCGTGGAGGCACGAGCAGCAGACGAAGCTCCCCATGTGGAGACTCCAACAGGTCAGGGAATGCGACGGAAGTCGGGACTGATTAAGCACATGCACCACTCTGAATTACCAGGAGCCCGTTTTCCCTCTGAAACTGGAGGGATAAGAACGACCGGAGTTGGGCTAGACTGCGTATCCACAAGCATGAAGGTTGCTCCGCTGTCGGACTGAGGTGGGAGAATCACAGAATCAGCGGTAAATGCGTGTCACGCAGGTCAGACCGTCTCGGCGGCAGGGTAATCCGGGCTTCTCAGATATATATCTGAGCCCGCTCCTCTGAGGAACACTGCGCACTACTAGACGAGCCCATGACTCCATGACGGGACATATCGCATTAATAAGAGACAGACTTGGAGTTCTGTGATGGAGGACACGAAAATTGGGCAGGGCGAGGAGATTACAGTGTGTGGGCTCATTGTGATTTATTCATTTGACAAAGGGAGTTGCGGGCAGGGGCACATTGCAAGAATGTTGAGCGGTTGGGCCCGAGGCTACAAAGACACGCATAGCAGGCAACATCCGCCCCTACGTGTGCACCACAACAAGGGATCACAAAATGGGGGCTATTAAGGGGTTGTTTTAGTGGGGGTTCATCTTCGTGGGCGGGGGAGGGAACGTTATCCGTGTTGCCAAGTTCGAGGGCAATTAGCGTGGGAGAGGACGCACTGGGGAATATTTATGTTTGTTGTTGGTTTGAAAAAAACAAAAACTGGACAGGTTACATAAAGCAGCATGGCAGCATCACCACAGAAAGGGGCCTACAATACACATGAGTGAGCAGGACAAACAGGATACTACAGAGACACAATATCTTAGACTGCTCACCTGGAACGTGCGAGGGCTTGACGACCACAGGAAGCTCAGGAAAGTTGTAGCTTACCTCAAATGCCACAAGATAGACGTCACCATACTACACGAAACCCACCTCCCGCAGGGGTCTGAGATGCTAACCAAGCAGAGGATGCGAGGGCATTACTACCCAGCAGGCTTTACATCACATGCTAGGGGGGTCCTTATTTGGGCAGACAATCAAGCGGGAGTATACTTGACTGGCATACAAGCGGATGCAGACGGCAGATTCGTGATAGCTAAGTGTCAGAAGGATGATCTGGTGGCAGACCTGGTGGGGGTGTACAGGCCCAACAACAACGACCCACAGTTTTTCTATAACCTCATAGCCAGACTGATGCAGAGGGGGGAACACCCCTCAGATACGGGGAGGGGACTTCAATTGCACGCTAAACCCAGACTTGGACCGGTCGGGGGGGCCACCTAGACGTAGATCAGCCGCCGCTAAAGCGATAGTCGACATTGCTGCCACCTCAGGCCTGACAGACATATGGCGGAACCGTCATCCACACGAAGGGGGATTTACCCATTATTCATCTGCACATGATATTCACACTCGCATAGATTACTGGCTCATATCCGACAGCTTAGTTTCCCGAGTGGGAAGGTGTAGCCCACTCCCCCGCACTCTATTTGATCACTCCCCAGTTCTCATGGAGATGAGACTTCTGCCTCGCCGGATGACCCCGTTCACCTGGCGCTTTCCCCCCTACTTGCTGATGGATCAAGCGTTTTGAGTAGAGATGGGTCAGGCGATTGAAGAATTCTTTGCGTGAAACATAGGCTCTGTCCCCACATTTGCCACGGTATGGGAAACATTCAAGGTGTACATAAGTGTGAAGGCGATTTCCAAACACGCAGGAGTCCTGAGGTCCATAAGGGGTAGGCTTTTGCGCTTGGAAAAGGAATTGACTGACCTGGAGACGCAACAAGTGTACAGGGGATACAAAGGCATGGAAAGAAATAAAGACCAAATTGGCTGAATACAATGACACAGCTAACGATGGGCATAATGCGACAGCTGCGGAAACTGGCCCCCTTGCTCTCACCTACTACTTTACAGACGATCGTATCGGCCACGATCGTGTCCAGGTTGGACTATGGCAATGCCCTTTATATCGGCCTTCCTGAGAACCTAATCAGCAAGCTGCAGGTGATCATGAACGATGTAGCTAGGCTGATTTTTAGGCTCCCCAGAAGGGCTCATGCCACCCCTTTGCTGCTTAAGCTGCATTGGCTCCCGGTCAAACAGAGAGCCAAGTTTAAGGGCCTTTGCATTGCCCACAAAGCCATCTTTGGCCAGGCGCCTGGCTATATCAAGGAGCGTCTGATGAAATATGCACCGGGACGCACACTGCGATCGTCCACCGCGGGCTTTTTGGCCCCCTCACGAGCCAAAATGGCATCGAAAGGTGGCAGCGCTTTCTCTGTCTTAATTCCCCAAATTTGGAATGAATTACCGGAGAACCTCCGTAAGGAACCCGCCCTCCTCCCCTTCAGGAAGTGTCTTAAGACTTATTTGTTTAGGGAAGCCCTGGCTATAGTCTAATACATTGGTTTGGTGCTTTTCTGCGATGGTAGAAGCTACCTGAGCTTTCTCTACTAGCGCTAAGAGACCTGCAGGTGATTACGCACTATATAAGTTACAATTAACTTAACAATTAACATAACATTAAACACTTCGGTAAATACTCTACTGCCAGAATGTACGGGGAGGGAGAACGCCCGGGCGCCACAATGGCAGCACTACTCAGACCTAGTAAAGAGCAAGCAACGCTTACCAGCATAGCAGATGAAGGCGGGAGCCTGATCACAGACACTGAACAAATTGCAGCCAGATTCCGGCGCTATTATGCAGAATTACATCATATGCGCATTACTCATGATGAGGCTGCCACAACTGACTACTTGGAGCATATCGAGATGACCTGGCTCGCTGTCGAGCACAGAGAGCATCTTATGGCACCTCTAGACCCTCCAAGGTTAGGGCGGAGTTGGCTAGCATGCAGCCGGGGAAGGCACCAGGCACAGACGGCCTAACCGTCGCCTTTTACAAGGCATACCAAGACCTCCTTATCCCACACTTGATCACTCTTTATGAAGAAATAGTGGAGAATGGCATTATGCCACCCACAATGCGCGAGGCTCTATTGATAGCACTACCCAAGCCAGGCAAGGACCCGTAGAGTTGTGCTTCATATAGACCCTTGTCCCTCCTAAACGTGGACACCAAGATATATGCTAAGGTCCTGGCTAACAGGCTGGCTCTATTGCTGCCAGGAATGGTGGGCGCGGAGCAGGCGGGATTTGTCCCAGGAAGAACACTGACACACAACTTAAGGACACTCTTTGACACCATTCAATACATAGATCCGAAGGTGAAAGCTGCAGCAGTGTTCTTGGATGCTGAGAAAGCATTTGATTTGGTGAAGTGGGCTTTCTTGATGGCTGTCCTTCGTAGAGTGGGGGAGGTATTCCTCAAATTAATAGCGGTCCTATACAATGAACCTACAGCCAGGGTACGGGTGGGGAACACGGTGACTGCCCCAATCGAGATCTCCAGGGGAACCAGACAGGGGTGCCCACTGTTGCCACTTTTATATGCTATAGTTGCTGAACCTTTGACCTGTGCCTTAAGGGAATACCATGGACACAGGGGCATACGTTTCCTGAACTACAACCTAATCATATCAACATATGCAAACGACACATTACTATACGTACGAGATCCCGAATTAAACTTATCACTGGTACTGAGGGAGGTGGTCCGGCTTGGAGGGTTATCGGGACTCCGCGTTAACTGGAATAAGTTGTTGATGTTCCCACTCACCCCTGCCACGATGCAAGTAAGGGCGGAGTATCTTCTCCAGTGGACCACCGACCCGATTAGAGTCCTGGGTATACAGGTACACACTGATCCCACCCAAATATTCAGGTAAAATTACGGAAGAGGAATTCAGAAGTAAGAGGACGATGTGGACAGATGGGTCAAATTACCTCTATCCATGACGGGGCGTGTGGCCATAATGAAGATGGTGGTCATCCCTAGATTTCTATTTCTAAATATCCCAATGTCACTGCCCCGCTCTTTTTTCAATACTCTGCGATCCCATATGCTCCGGTTGACCTGGGCGGAGAAACAGCCTTGGGTTCGGTGGGACACCTTAGTCTTACCATATGACATGGGAGGGCTTAACGCTCCAGATTTGGAGCTCTACTACAAGGCAGCACAGGGCACACCAGCACTTCATTGGCTTCTAGACTCACAGGACTTACCACACATGCATATTGAAAGAGGGGTTGTTGCCCCTACTGCCCTACCCAGACTATTGTTTAGCGCCCCGGCGAGACAGAATGGGAAGTTGGATTCACTCAACTCCACAATACACGCTTGGAAGCAGATACAGGATTGCTATGCCGGCCCCCTGTTATACTCACCACACATGAAGTTCACATGGTGCCATTGGCTTCGGCTCAGCCGGGAGGGAGGGTAGTGAAGGCACTGC